>CM060895.1:142377695-142977695 GCA_030762935.1 Hymenopus coronatus | reverse complement strand
GTATCCAAAAAAAGCATTTTCAGAAAAAGGTACGTGTGTCCGTTTGTCCGTGTGTCCGTGTGTCCTTGTGTCTGTGAACACGATAACTCAAAAACGAAAAGTAACTAAAATACTAAACTTGGTATTTAAGTTTAGTATCTTCCAGGGTTGCGACACGAAGATTTTGAGAAAAATCCCCCACCCCAAACTACCCTTTACATGGAACTTTCTTTAAAAAATTTTATTTTCTTAAAAATGGCTCCAACGATTTTGATTAACATATATATTAAAGATATTTACCTAGCAAATAAAATGCATATCTTGAATTTCCTAAGAATAGCTTTTGAAGACCTGTTTAATCTGGATGAATTTTGCTTAATTGGGCATAACTAGTAAACCGTAAGAGATAGACAAAAACTTACCATACAAAAATTGCAGGTCTTGTTAAAATACACAAGTTATGTCATATACGTTTTTCTCGTGGAGCTTACGTTTTCGAGGTATTCCTTGTTATTAGTTTCAGTTGTGAAGTACTTATACTTTTCTCAGACGGGAGTGTCCGTTTCTCTTTTATTCTACTCCTGGTCAAGAAAAGAAACGATTCGTAATGACAATCGCATAACAACAGCTTTTAAAACATTTGACTATTGGTTTAGCTTAGTGTATACCCTTATTTTCTTCCTACTTATACGGAAACTAAATAATAAGAACATTGTGCTAATGAGTACCACGATTAGTAAGGTGCAGAAAGAAGACGAATCTTAAGTTTGAAGTTTGTAGAACAGCTAGAGAAAGTCATGTGAGTGTAACACATCAGATTTTTTGTAAGTTTGTAATATAATCGGAGCTGTTTCAACACACCCTAGAGATGACCCAATAACACTTTATAAGAACAGATGATAAATAGAATATATATCTTCAATTTCCTGGAATAGCCTCTGAAGAACTCTTTATTTTGGATGATGTTTTTGAATTTTACATAACTGGCGAACCGCAAGAGATAAACTAAAGCTTATTGAACAAAACTGTATTTCTCGTTTAATATATAACTTATGTCATATACCTTTTTTCCGTGGAGTTGACCGTTTTGGACATATTCCCTGTTGGATAAGTAGAGTCAGACTGGAAAATTCAATGCCATAGCTGGGATTTGAACCACGAATCTCCCGATCTCTAACCTGCCCACATGCCGGTATAACATTGAATTTCTCAACTGACTCGCATGTTTCACATGTTTTAAACCACAAGGTGATCTAATATTTTGAGATGACAACCCTAATGGCGACTTACAATGTTGTAAGTACTTTAAGTCCCTGGGTTCATAGTATAGCCAACTATTTTTATTTTATTTTTTATTATTATTACTTTTTTTGTAGCTTAACCTCCTTTATCCTGGGTGGTCAAATCGGACGATGAATGAAATTGGTGAAATGATGCTCAAATGATCTCGGGGTCCATGGAACGTAAAAGTTACTCGACATTCGTCTTCTCAGGATAAGGGAAAACCCCGAAAAAACCTTATCCGGGTAACTCACCCTAAGTGAGATTCGAACTCAGGACCTTTTGAATGTAAACAGACATGCTATGACCACACTACCCAGGCGGGCTAAACGCCAACTCTTATGGTCAATTGGTTTTGGATAAATTGTTTTTTCACACAAGCCGTGTGTAGGACAGGACTTGGATAGGTGGAGTCAGACTGAAAAATGCAATGCATAGCCGGGATTTGAACCACGAATCTCCCTGGTTGCCCATCCATTGAGCTACCATGGTAACATACCGGCATAGCATTGAATTTCTCAACTGACCCACATGTTTCCCTGTAAACCACAAAGTGTTCTCAAATTATTTTGAGATGCCAACCCCAATGGCGACGTACAATGATGTAGGTACTTAAATCACAGGATTCACAATATAGCTAACCATTATGGTTCATGAGCATTGGTTTAATTGTTTTTTCACACAAGTCGTGTGTAGGACAGAGGTTGGATAGGTAGAGTCAGATTATACCGGCCTGTTGCCATGTTAGCTGAGTGGTAGAGCAACCGGCTGGAGACCGGGAGATCCGTGGCTGAAATCCCGGCTATGGCATTGAATTTTTCAGTCTGACTCTACCTATCCAACTCCTATCCTACACACGGCCTGTTTGAAAAACAATTAATCCAATATTTCTTGTTGTTAGCTTCAGTTTTAAAATACTTACACTTTTCTCAGCTGGGAATTTGTCAGCTCCTTGCCATGCAAATAAAGGAATTTTAATCACATGGGGATTTTAAACGAGTTGACTATCACTTTAGCCTAATGTATTCTCTTTTTACTTTCCCTAGCCCCATATGTACAATGTACATAGGGAAAGAGATGTATTGCATTCCACCCAAAAATTCGATACCGAGATTTCACCCGAAATATGTTGTAGGACCTTCTATATCCAAAAAAAGCATTTTCAAAAAAAGGTCTGTGTGTGTGTATTTAAGTTTAGTATCTTCCAGGGATGCAACATGAAGATTTTGAGATTTCAGTTGTGAAGTACTTATACTTTTCTCAGACGGGAGAGTTCGTTTTTCCTTTGTTCTATTCCTGGATAAGAAAAGAAGCAATTTGTAATGACAATCGCATAACGACAGCTTTCAAAACATTTGACTATTGGTTTAGCCTAGCGTATTCCCTTATTTTCTTCCTACTTATAAGGAACTAAGTAATAAGAACATTGTGCTAATGAGTAGCACGATTAGCAAGATGCAGAAAGAAGAAGAATCTTATGTAAGAAGTTTGTAGAACAGCTAGAGAAAGTCATGTGAGTGTAACACATCAGATTTTTCCACAGTAATTTTGAGAGGAGAGATCCTTAGATTGATGTCTGGAACAGGATTACTGGATTGTTCCTAAAGAATCACAAATGAGAATCGGAATAACTGTTGAAAAGTGGAGAGGTCCTCAAAGCTAAAAGTAATATTTCATTTGTGAGAAGACACTAGCTCACGCAAATATGCTGAACAAAACACTGTCAAAATGAATTTTAGATGCGCGTGTTTTGCAACTGATAACTCTTTAAACATATCAAGTTTAGCGTGGCAAAAATATTTAAAAATAAATTTGACGGATATTAATAGTAGCTACAAATTCAGTCCCACCCCTGTACGTTGAACATTTATTGGGTGTAAAAAATGTCAGAATAAATTTCCAGTCAATCCTTTACTCAGATCCTTACTCTCTCTTTACACGTACTATACACATAGTGTAGAGGGAAGGTATTGTATTCCATAAAAAATTTTGATATTTATCCAGAATTAAAAACAACACATTTTTACTTGCACTCCACCCAAAAATTCGATACCGAGATTTCACCGGTAATATATGTTTTAGGGTCCCCTTTATCAAAAAAAAGCATTTTCAGAAAAAGGTCCATGTGTATGTGTCTGTGTGTTTCCGTGTGTCTGTGAACACGATAACTCAAAAACGAAAAGTCGGTAAAATACCAAACTTCCAGGCATGCGACACGAAGATTTTGTGAAATATCCCCCACACCAAACCACCCATGGAATATTTTTCGAAAATTTTGATTTTTTAAAAATGGTTCTAACGATTTTGATTAACATATCGCATATTAAAGATATTTACTTGACAAATAAAAAGTATATTTTGAATTTTCTGGGAATAGCCTCTGAAGACTACTTTATTCTGGGTCAATTTTACGGAATTTTGAATAACTGCTAAACCGTAAAAGATGGATAAAAACTTACCACACAACAAATGTTTAAAATATACAGTTTATGTTATATACATTTTTTGCTTGGAGTTGATTGCTTCTAAGATATACCTTGTTTTTGGTTTCATCTGTAAAAACATACCCTTCTGATACTGGAATTTGTGAACTCCTGTCCATAAAACAAAGGAACTTCAGTCACATAGCAACCAGCTTTTGACTGTCAATTTAAACTATAGGGGTACTCCCTTATTTCGCTTCTACTAACAAGGAAGCAAGTAATAAGACAATTTCTGCTATTTTTTTCTCGATTAGCATGAAGTAACCGCATAAGATTTTTAACGATCTTTTGTTGCAGAGATATTGAGAAAGACATGTGAATGGAACACATCAGATTTTTAGATACTTCTTGTTATTGGTTATAGCTTTAAAATAATTTTCTCATACGGAAATTTGTCAACTCGTGTCCATACAAACAAAGTAACTTAAGTCGCATAGCAAACAGATTTTGACTATCACTTTAACCTATGGTACTCCCTTATTTCGCTTCTGCTTACAAGGAAGCAAGTAATAAGGCTATTTCTGATAATTTTTTCTCGATTAGCTTGAAGTAAATAGAGGCATACGTTTTTTAACAATAACTTGTTGCAGAGTTGTACAGAAATTCATGCGAATGACACACATCAGATTATTTTATATTATTTTGCCTACACCTACCATATACATGGTGTATACAGAAGGTATTGTATTGCACCCGAAAATTAGATACCGAGAATTTATCAGAAATACATGTTTTGAAGCTCAATGGATCCAAAAAATCATATTTAGAAACTGTCCGTGTGTGCCTCTGTGTGTGTGTCTGTGGGCAGTATAGCTCAGAAATGAAAAAAAGTTAATTACCAAACTTGGTATTGAAGTTCGGCATCTTCCAAGGTTGCAACACTAAATTTTTCAAGAAAAACCCCCACCCCCAACTACAATTTACTGGAAGGATTTCAAGCATTTTCTTCTTCTCAAAAAACGCTCTAACGGTTGTGATTAAAATCTCTTTTATAAATTTAAGATTTTACATGACAAATAAAATGTATATCTTGAATTTTATGGGAATAGTCTCTGAAAACATGTTTATTCTGGATGAATTTTCCAGAATTTTGCATACCTGTAAAACCTCAAAACCTTACTTACAAAAAAAAAATCTAATGTGTACCATTCACATGACTTTCTCTATATCCCTGCAACATATAATTCTTAAAAAGTTTATACTTCTATATACTTTATGCTGATCAGAAAAAATTAGCAGAAATAGTCTTATTACTCGCTTCCTTGTAAGTAGAAGCGAAATAAGGGACAACCGTAGGTTAAACTGATAGTCAAAAGCTGGTTGCTCTGTCAATGAAGTTCCTTTGTTTATATGGATAGGAGTTGACAAGTTCCTGTGTGAGGAAATTATTCGTTTTTCATAGAGGAAACCAAAAATAAGGAATGTCACAAAAACGACGAACTACACGAAAAAAATGAATATAACATAAATCGTGTGTTTGAATGTGCTCTAAATTTTTTTGTGTAATCAGTTTTGTCCATCTCTTACGGTTAAGCAGTTATTCAAAATTTAGTAAAATTCATCCAGAATAAACTATTCCTCAAAGGCTATTCCCAGAAAATTCAAGATATACACTTTATTTGTCAGGTAAATATGTTTAGTATACAAAATTTTAATCAAAATCGTTAGAGCCATTTTTGAGAAAATCAAAATTTTCGAAAAAAGTTCTATGTAAAGGGTAGTTGGGGGTGGGGGAATTTTTCTCAAAAACTTCGTGTCGCATCCCTGGAGGATACTAAACTTAAATACCAAGTTTGGTATTTTACCGACTTTTCGTTTTTGAGTTATCGTGTTCACAGACACACGGACACACGGACACACACACACACACAGACATGGACCTTTTTGAAAATGCTTTTTTTGGTTTCACCTTTAAAAAACTTATACTTTTTGGATATTGGGGACCCTAAAACATATATTTCCGTTGAAATCTCGGTATCGAACTTTTGGGTGGAGTGCAATAGTTTGTCTATACACTATGTACATAGTACGTATAGAGAAATTAAAAATAGAGGGCACATAAATTATCTCATATAGATTTTTTTCGTGCAGTTGACCGTTTTTGAGATATTTCTTGTTACTAGTTTCAGTTTTAAAATACTCATACTTTTCTCATACGAGAATTTGTCAAGGCCGTCCATACAAACATAGGAACATCAGTCACATAGCAACCAGCTTTTGACTATCACTTTAACCTATGGTACTCCGTTATTTCGCTTCTACTTACAAGGAAGCAAGTAATAAGACTATTTCTGCTAATTTTTTCTTGATTAACATGAAGTAAGTAGAAACATAAACTTTATAACATTAATTTATGGTAGAGATGTAGAGTAAGTTATGTGCATTGAACACTTCAGATTTTTACTATCTCTATACGCACTATATACATATTGTATAGAGAAGGTATTGCACTCCACCCAAAAATTCGATACCGAGATTTCCCCGGAAATATATAGTTTAGGTCCCCCAATATCCAAAAAATGCATTTTCAGAAAAGGTCCGAGTGTGTGTGTGTGTGTGTCCATGTGTCCGTGTGTCCGTTTGTCAGTGTGTCCGTGTGTCTGTGAACACGATAACTTAAAAACGAAAAGTCGGTAAAATACCAAATTTGATATTCAGGTTTAGTACCCTCCAGGGATGGGACACGAAGATTTTGAGAAAAATCCCCCTACTCCCAACTACCCTTTACATGATACTTTTTTCGAAATTTTTGATTTTCTCAAAAATGGCTCTAACGATTTTGATTAAAATTTCGTATATTAAAGATATTTACCTGACAAATAAGATGTATATCTTGAATTTTCTGGGAATAGCCTCTGGAGAGTAGTTTATTCAGGATGAATGTTACTGAATTTTGCATAACTGCTAAACCGTAAGAGATGGACGAAAACTTTGTACACAATAAAATGTAGAGCACATTAAAACACACAATGTATGTTATATACATTTTTTCGGGGAATTGATTGTTTTTGAGATATTCCTTGTTTTTGGTTTCCGCTGTAAAAACATACTTTTCTCATACTGACTTCGTGAACTCCTGTCCTTACAAACAAAGGAACTTCAGTCACATAGCAACCAGCTTTTGACTGTCAATTTAAACTGTGATACCTCTTCATTTTGCTTGTACTTAAAATGAAGCAAGTAATAAGACTATTTCTGTTTTTTTTTTTTCTTGATTAGCATGAAGTAAATAGAATCATAAGTTTTTTAACATTAATTAATTGTAGAGATGTAGAGAAAGTTATGTGCTTGGAACACTTCAGATTTTTTCTTTCTTTACTGCCAAGTGAATTTAACAAACGAACGTCATGTGCGACAAGATTTCAAAGATGTGAACATTGGTCTCGATAAGATGTTTCGATAATATCGCTCCAGTCAGATGTTCGCGATTGGTTTAAATTGCCTAATCTCGGCCGTTGCATTGATGCTATAATAGTTGAGCTAAATAGTTATCAACAACAACCTGAAAACAGCTCTATCATCTCTTTCTCTCTCTCTTTCTCTCTCTCTCTCTCTTTCTCTCTCTCTCACTCTCTCTCTAACAGAATATTAAGCAACAAATCCATGCTGTTTTCACTTCTATTCACCCGGCGCCCGGCTGCACGCGTAGTATCCAAGTTGAAGCCAGAGGCGAGAAAGTATTCAGGGTTAGAGGCATGGTTAAGGGTACTTCAGTTTAAAAGCTCTACCCTACAAAAGAGGGGAAAGCGACCTGTAAGAGCATGCGGCCGATTTGTTTCACACCAAACCTTTCATACGCTTTTCATCTTATGGATTAAAAACGAAATTGGGGCAGAATGTTCGTACACATTTTCAGTTAGCTGTTCATACTCACCTTCAGAAATATAAAAAAAAAATCTGATGTGTTCCATTCACATGACTTTCTCTACATCTCTGCAACAAATTAGTTTTAAAAAGCTTATGCTTCCATATACTTCATGTTAATCGACAAAAAATTAGAAAAAATAGTCTCATTACTTGCTTCCTTGTAAGTAGAAGGGAAATAAGGGAGTACTATAGGTTAAAGCGATAGTCAAAAGCTGGTTGCTATGTGACTGAAGTTCCTTTGTTTGTGTGGACAGGAGTTACAAATTTCTGTATGAGAAAAGTTAAGTTTTTCGAGCCTGAAAACAAAAACAAGGAACATCTCAAAAAGGATCAACTCCACGAAAAAAAAGTATGAAACATAAATTGTCTGTTTTAATGTGCTCTACATTTATTGTATGGTAGCCTTTTGTCTATCTCTTACAATTTAGCAGTTATGCAAAATTGCGTAAAATTCACTCAGAATAAAGTAATCTTCAGAGACTATGCCCGGAAAATTCAAAATAAAAATTTTATTTGTCAGCTAAATACCTTAAATATACGATCTTTTAATCAAAATCGTTAGAGCTATTTTTTAGAAAATCAAAATTTTCGAAAAAGGTTCCATGTAAAAGGTAGTTTTGTGTGGAGGGATTTTTCTCAAAATCTTCCGGTCGCATCCCTAGAAGATACTAAAATAAAATACCAAGTTTGTATTTTACCGACTTTTCGTTTTTGAGTTATCGTGTTCAACAGCACACGGACACACTGACACACGGACCTTTTTCTGAAAATACTTTTTTTGTATACAGGGGACACTAAAACATATATATATATAGTACGTGTAGAGAAAGTAATAAATAAAAAAAAATCTGATGTGTTCCGTTCAAATAACTTTCTCTACCTGTTACAAAATTAAAATTTTCGAAGATTTCTTTCTATTTCGTGTTAACTGAGATAAACATTAGCAGAAATGTCTTATTGTTTGTTTCCTTGACCGCGCCGAGTCCGAGTTAGACGACATGCCCCTACACCAAGGCGGCAAGGGTTCCAATCCAGAATATTATTGGCGGCGTAGGGGCGGATTTTCTCCGGGGTTCTGGTTTCCCCAGCAATGCATTCTACTGGTGTTCCTTCAACATATACATTTTTACGTCACGAATCCCTCCTCACTAACCTCTCTTTACACCACTACTCTTTAGCATCACTCGTTTAATGTTTATAAAAATGGCGTGTTATTTATGGACGCTCTTTAACTACTGTGGTTCTCAGCGTCCTATTCTAAATTGGGCGTGAAAGACCGCTTAATTTTGCTCAGAGGCCTCTCTATTAGGCGAGAGGTTCTTTTACGTGCCGTAAATCTACGACACGGGACCGACGGCTTTACTTCCCTTCCGAAAGAAGCCATGCTAAGGAGTTTTACACCCGAAAAAATCCATCGTCCTCCACCGGGTTTGAACCCGCGACCTTGGGTATCTGATGTTAGCATGATAACCATTACACCGCGGAAGGTGACATTCAATGTTTATTTCAGTTTTTCTAGCCAGTCCCCATAGCCGCGCTAGATTTGGTGCTTCATGGCAGAGAGGATCGTGGGTTTGAGCCCCGCCTTGGGCATTTGTATGTTCGTAAAATGTGTATCTGTGTGTGTGTGTGTGTGTGTGTGTATGAGAAGCAAAGACACACGGTAATGAAACAGAAAAATAAAGTAAATGTTAGGAAAGCTAAAAAAAAAAATCGAAGTGTGCCATTCACATGACTTTCTCTACATCTCTGCAACAAATTATTGCTAAAAAGCTTATGTTTCTGTTTACTTCATGCTAATCTAGAAAAAAATAGCAGAAATATTCTTATTACTTGCTTCCTTGTAAATAGAAGCGAAATAAGGGAGTACCGTAGGTTAAATTGATAGTCAAAAGCTGGTTGCTATGTGACTTATGTTCCTTTGCTTATATGGACAGCAGTTGACAAATTTTGTGTTAGAAATGTATTAGTTTTTTTAAAGCTGAAACCAATAACAAGCAATGTCTCCAAAGCGATGAATTCCACGAAAAAGATTTAAATAAAATAAAGTATGTGTTTTATTGTGTTCTACGTTATTTGTGTAGTAAGTTTTTGTAAATCTCTTACGTTTACCAGTTGTGTAAAATTCAATAACAAATATGCAGAATAAAGAGGTCTTCAGAGGCTATTTCCAGAAAATTTAAGATATACATTTAATTTGTAAGGTAAATATCTTTAATATACGATATTAATCAAAATCGTTAGAAGAATTTTTGGGAAAATCAAAATTTACGAAATAAGTTCCATGTAAAGGCTATTTAGGAGTGGGGAGATTTTCTTGAATATCCAACACACTCACACAGACTTTTTCCAAAAAAAACTTTTTTTGTATTCAGGGAGACTCAAAACATGTATTTCTAGTGAAATCTCGGTGTCGAATTTTTGGGCTGAATGCAACACCTTCTCTATATACTATGTACATAGTACGTGTAGAAAAAGTAAAAAACTTCACCCAAATATGACTATCAAAGCCGATATGACAGTATTTTATGGACACACTGGATATAAATGAGGTTTTCAGCAGAAATTAAAGTTTGGAAATCGTTATTGGATTTTTTGTACGTGAAATGATTCACTTGTTATACCTTATTTTTACGATACATGATACATGCCAGAAAAATCTCTCTCTTATGTAACTTACATACTGGGGTAACCAGAGAGATAAAATTTTATAATTGTTAGTTGTGAAATCAGTGTAGGTTTGAAGTCGAAATGGAGAGCGATTATACGTTTCAGATGACCCCAGGTATAACAATTACGTCATCACTCCTGAGGCTGAATACAATATTATTTCTTTTTTTTTTTACAGAAAATATACGTTGAATGTTTCCTGCTAACAGGACTGTTAAATTTCACAAACAAGTTCAATTAGATGAGGAACAATTAGACGGCATTCTCTGTTTTCCAAATCATCGCACAGAAAAAAAACGTTTTTAGTGGAATTTTACTGTTATATTATATTACGGAAAGGGCTTACTGTTATTTTCTCTACACGCACTATGTACATAGTGTATAGAGAAAGTATTGCACTCCACCCAAAAATTTCGATATCGAGATTTCACCGTAAATATATGTTTTAGGGTTCCCTGTATCTAAAAAAAAGCATTTTCAGAAAAAGGTCCGCGTGTGTCCGTGTGTCTGTGAACACGATAACTCAAAAACGAAAAGTCGTTAAAATACCAAACCTGGTATTTAAGTTGAGTATCTTCCAGGGATGCGACACTAAGATTTTGAGAAAAATCCCCCTTACCTAAACTATCCTTTATATAGAACATTTTTCGAAAATTTTGATTTTCTAAAAGAAAAGGCTCTAAAAATTTTGATTAAATACCGTATATTAAAGATATTTACCTGACAAATAAATTGTATATTTTGAATTTTCTGGGAATAGCCTCTGAAGACTACTTTATTCTGGGTCAGTTTTAGGGAATTTTGAATAACTGCTATACCGTAAGAAATGGACAAAAACTTACTACACAACAAATGTAAAGCACTTTAGAACACGCAATTTATGTTATATGTATATGTTTTTCGTGGAGGTGATTGTTTTTTAGATATTCCACGTTTATGGTTTCAGCTACAAAAAACTCATACAGGACTTTCTGAACTCGTATCCATACAAACAGATGAACTTCAGTCATATAGCAAATAGCTTTTGGCTTTCACTTTACTGATGATACTCCCTTATTTCGCTTTTACTTACAATAAAGCAAGAAAAAAGACTATTTCTGCTAATTTTTTCTCGATTAGCAGGAAGTAAATAGAAGCTTAAGCTTTTTAAAAATAATTTATCGCAGAGATATAGAGAAAGTCATGTGAATGTAACACATCAGATTTGTTTTACTTTCTCTACACGTACTATATACTTAGTGTATAAAATGTGATACCGAGATTTCATCGGAAATATATGTTTTAGGGTCTATTGTATCCAAAAAAAGCATTTTCAGAAAAAGGTCAGTGTGTGTGCGTGCCCGTGAACACGATAGCTCAAAAACAAAAAGTCGGTAAAATATCAAACTTGGTATTTAAATTTAGTATCTTCCATGAATACCACACGAAGATTTTGAGAAAAATTCCCCCACACCAATCTACCCTTTACATGGAACATTTTCAAAAATTTTGTTTTTTTCAAAAATGGCTCTAATGCTTTTGATTAAAATATTGTATATTAATAAAATTAAATAATATGTATATCGTGAATGTTCTGGTAATAGTCTCTGAAGACTTTAATCTGGATAGAGTTTACGGAATTTTGCATAACTGTTAAACCGTAAGAGATGGACAAAAATTTACCTCACAAAAATGTAGGGCCCGCTAAAGCTTACCATTCATGTTATATAAATTTTTGTCATAGAGTTGATCGTTTTGGTTTCTCTAAAAACATACTTTTCTCATACAGGAATTTGTCAACTCCTGTCCATACAAACAAAGGAACTTCAGTCACATAGCAATCAGCTTTTGACTATCACTTTAACCTATGGTACTGCCTTATTTCGCTTCTACTTACAAGGAAGCTAGTAATAAAACTATTTCTGCTATTTTTTCTCAAATAGCATGAAGTAAATGGAAGCATAAGTTTTTTAGCAATAATTGTTTGCAGAGATGCAGAGAAAGTCATGTGAATGGAATACATCAGGTTTTTCTGTTTCAAGCATCTCTTCAAATGTTTGCTGAGTTACATAATTGCGAGATATTCATTGTTATTGGTTTCAATTTTAAATAAATAAAACGTATCTCAAACGGGAAGTTTTCATTCATTTCATATTTGCTTTGTTTTACCACTTGCTATACAAAGAGACACAAATTTCTGTGTGTCTTCACAGTGACGGCTTTTAAACAATTTGACATATTTTCTGGAGAAGGCGTGCACACGAAATGCTTGTGTCAGTATTAGAAGAGACATGCTTTTATGAACGTAGCAAACGTTTATTCACAGAGTTTGAAAATGCACTGAGATAGTAGGGCATCATTTTGAACATTTATTACACCAAGGTAGACTTATGAAATAATACTGTACATTAGCCGTGCAGTGTTGATACTCTGTGCATCTGCCTTTCATCAAAGTTTAACTGTCTATACCAGTAAAAGAACCCCGTATAAGAAAATGGTTTATGCAAAATATGTTTATTATTTATGTATAATCAGGAAGGAAAATAAAAATTGTGGTTCCATTTAAAAAATCTGAAGTGTTACACTCACATGACTTTCTCTTGCTGTTCTACAAACTTCATACATAAGATTCTTCTTCTTTCTGAACCTTGCTAATCGAGGTACTCAATAACACAATGTTCTTATTATTTAGTTCCGTATAAATAGGAAGAAAATAAGGAAATACATTAGGCTAAACCAATAGTCAAATGTTTTAAAAGCTGTCGTTATGCGATTGTCATCACAAATAGCTTCTTTTCTTGGCCAGGAGTATAAAAAAAGAAAAACGGAAACTCCCATCTGAGAAATGTATAAGTACTTCACAACTGACGCCAATAGCAATGAATACCTCGAAAACGGTAACCTCCACGAAAAAAAATGTATATAACACAACTTGTGTATTTTAACAAGACCTAAATTATTTGTATAGTAAGGTTTTGTCGGTCTCTTAGGGTTTACTAGTTATGCCAAATTAAGTAAAATTCATCCAGAATAAACAGGTCTTCAGAAGCAATTCCCAGAAAATTCAAGATATACATTTTATTTGTTAGGTAAATATCTTTAATATATGATGTTTAAATCAAAATCGTTTGAGGCATTTTTAAGAACATCAAAATTTTGGAAAAAAGTTCTATGCAAATGGTAGTTTGGGGTGGGGGGATGTTTCTCAAAATCTTCGTGTTGCATTCCTGGGGATACTGAACTTAAATACTAAGTTTGGTATTTTAGCTACTTTTCGTTTTTGAGTTTTCGTGTTCACAGACTGACACACGGTCCTTTTTCTGAAAAAGCTTTTTTTTTGGATACAGGGGGTTCTAAGACACGTATTTCCGGTGAAATCTCGGTATCGAATTTTTGGATGGAATGCAATACTTCTCTATCCCTATGTACATTGTACATATGGGGCTAGAGAAAGTAATAACGTATTTATCCTCAAGTTAACTTCCAAACCGTTTCCAATCAAAACACAACAAAAGGCATTTACATTCCTCCATTATTTCAAGCAACTTTTATTCAAGACTTTTCTTTATACAACGCTTAGTTTTGGAGATATTCTATAATCTCAAGTTAAATGGTCCAGCCTGTAGGTAGGTATAGCCTACCTTACGGAAGCAGTTCATTGCTATAAGAAGATGTGTATTCTTTTTACCATGTCTGAAGTTAAGAAATGTAAGGTAGTGCATTCAGAAGGACGTGTAATTATAAGTAGCCTTATAAATAACTGTGATGGATAAGCTCAGAATAAACAGTATTTATATCCAGTGTCACAAACTCTCAACAAGCTGTATATTATACTGGTGTTTCCATGCAAATGACAAACAGAATTCTTAAGGAGAAGAAAGAAATGTGGCCAAGAGAAGAAAATAGTAAATTAAGCATTCTTGGAGAAAGAAGAAAAAAATCTGATGTGTTCCATTCACGTGACTTTCTCTACGTCTCTTCAACAAGTTTTTGTTAAAAAGCTAATGCTTCTATTAACTTCATGCTAAGTGAGAAAAAATTAGCAGAAATAGTCTTATTACTTGCTTCTTTGTAAGTAGAAGCGAAAAAAGGGATTACTATAGGTTAAAGTGATAGCCAAAAGTTGGTTACTATGTGACTGAAGTACCTTTGTTTGTATGCACAGGAGTTGACAAAGTCCTGTATGAGAAAAGTATAAGTTATTCAAGACGGAAACCAAAAACAAGGAGTATCCAAAAAACGATCAACTCCATGAAAAAAATGTATATAGCATAAATTGTGTGCTTTAATGTGCTCTACATTTTTGTCTATCTCTTACGGTTTACCAGTTACACAAAATTCCGTAAAACTCATCCAGAATAAAGTGGTCCTCAGAGGCTATTCCCAGAATATTCAAGATATACATATATTTGTCAAGTCCGAGGGCTGTTCAATAAAGAATGATCATGATTTTATTACGGTCATATTATATTCTGTTAGCTTAACGTGAAACAAACACGCCGTAGTAATTTCATTGTTGGCACTCCTGGTTCCCGCCTGTGACAACCAGGCAAGTTCAGACATGTTCAGTGTCGCCTACCGCTACAATGAAGGTAACACGCAAGGAACGATATGCGGCATGGAAATTCTGTTTTCGTCTCAACAAATCTTCAATACAATGTTACAGGAGGCCTATGGAGAGTCTGTTCTTCCCTACAGTACAGCTCAAAGGTGGTTTAAAATGTTTAAAGAGGGGCGACAATCAATTTCAAAGGAAGGTGGACCCGGTGCTCTAGTTACTGCTCTTACGAAAGAAAACATCAACACTGCTGCTGCCATTGTGAGAGAGAATCGACAAATTACCTTAAGATCACTTTCTGAAATACTGAACATTTCATTGGGTGCCACCCACACATTGGTGACAGAAACATTAAACATGAGACGTGTTTGTGCGCGATGGGTTCCAAGACTGTTGATTCCCGAACAAAAGGACATTCGCATGCAGTTAAAGTTGATGTTAGAGAGGAAGATCCGGAGTTTCTTTCAAACGTAATCACTGCTGATGAAACTTGGCTACATCATTTTCGTATATATCTTTAATATACGATACTTTAATCAAAATCGTTATAGCCACTTTTTAGAAAATCAAAATTTTTGAAATTTTTTCCACATGAAGGGTAGTTGCGGGTGGGGGAATTTTCTTGAAAATCTTCGTTTCGCATCCTTGGTAACTTGAATACAAAATTTGGTATTTAACAGTGCTTTCGTTTTTGAGCTATGCTGCCCACAGACATACACACACACATACAGACATACACACGGACATTTTTCTAAAAATGCTTTTTTTTGATTCAGGTGGGCTCAAAACATATTTTGCCGGTGAAATCTTGGTACCAAATTTTTGGGTGGAATACAATACCTTTTCTATACACTATGTAATAGTACGTATAGAGAAAGTAACTAGGCCGGAACACACTATTGGGCAAATCAATAACTTTGATGCTGCCGTTATAAGCAGAATAATACATGATTTTTATGTTCAGGAGAAACGAGTACTAACATTAAAGAATTTGCTGCCCATTGTGAAAGAGATAATTCATTTCTCTTGGGGGAAAATTGTTGAAACTAATTTTGAAAAAATCAGAATTGTCGAAAAATAACACACATACACAGGCGTGGGCCTTTTTTTTTTTTTTTTGACAATCTCTGTGTCGCATCTTGGAAGATGCTGAACTTAAACAGTATTTGAGCTATGCCAACGACACATACACACATAAGCTCACCTCTTCCTCTTGTTCTACTTCTTCAGAAAATGAAAACATCGTGTACAAAATTGAACATGGAATTGGCACGGTCACCAATACATTAAGATAGGCTAAATGTTATACTTCATCAGCATTTCTGTCTGCGTGTGTCACCTTATCTGTACTCATATGTGTGTTAAGTACGCATTTCTTTCAGGGTCTTCGAGCTAAGAACACAACTATATGTTTGTATAGGCATGAAGCAGATGGAAGAATACTCTTTTGTAAGAACAGTACCGCCAGTGTAAAATTGAAACCAATCACTGGAAAGGCCGCGCCGTGGCCAAGTGGTTAGACCCCTCCCCTCTCACCTAGCGACCGCATGTGAGATTTGTGGTGGACAAAACGGCGCTGGGGCGGGTTTTCTGCGGCTTCTCCGGCTTCCCCCGCCATCACATTCCACCGGTGCTCCATCTTCATTCATGTATCATCAGTGTCACCGCCTGCGGTGCCAAAGTAGTTAAAGTGGGCGTTAAACACTACCAAAAAAAAATCACTGGAAATATCTCGGAAATTATTAGATCAAAAACATATAATATATAGACTAGCTGTGTGCTTTAACGAGCTCTATATTTTTTGGCAGTACATTTTTGTCTTTCTCTTACAGTTTCTAGCTATGCAAAAGTCATGTAAAATGTAAAGGACTTCAAAGACTATTCCCAAGAAATGTAGGATGTACATTTTATATATCATTTTAATCAAAATAGAGGAATTTTCGATAAAATCAAAAATTTCGAAACTTTTTCCATGAAAAATGTAGTTCGGGTTGCGAAGATTTGGGAGATACTAAACTTGAATACGACTTGAACACCGTCAACGGACACACACATACACACACATCCACAGACAAACTTTTAAAATTCCTTTTGTTTTTTTTTAATTCAGGGATCTCAAAACAAATATTTACGGTGAAATCTCAGTATCCAATTTTTGGGTGGAATAAAATTCTTTCGGTACCTACTGTTTACATTGTACATATGGGCTAGAAAACATCAAAGTATTCTGACGTCACTGAGTAAAAAATAGAATGGTCTAGTGACAGATGGTGCAAAAGAATGTTCACCTTGTAAGGCGTATATGGTAAATTAACACCTCTGTGTATGAAATAAACATTAATATTTCCCTTAAATGTATATAATATCCTAGGGTCGGCTGATAAGTTTTTGGTCTCCCAATGAAAACAGCATTGATTTTTTTCTTTTTTGTTTATTTCTCAACATAATCTCCATAAAGGCTAATACATTTGTCATATCGGTGTTCTATTTTAACTAAACCAATATTCTCAAAATAGCTGTCTACCGCATCAATGATCTCGTTGCTGTGAAATCTTCGTCCTCCAAGAAATACTTTGAGGTCTGAGAGAAAATCTCCCACCCCCAAACTACCCTTTTTATGGAAAAATTTCGAAAATTTTGATTGAAACATATTACATTTATGATATTTACAAGACAAATAAAATGTATATCTTGAAATTTTTGGGAATAGCCCCTAAAGACCTCTTTATTCTAGGTGATTTTAATTGAATTTGCGTAACTTGTAAACCATAAGAGATGTACAATAACGTAACACACAAAAAATTTAGAGCACATTAAAACACACAATTTATGTCATATACAATTTTTTCGTGGAGCTGATCGTTTTTGTGATATTCCGTGTTATTGGTTTCAGCTTTAAAAATCATATTTTTCTCACGCAGGAATTTAACTTCTGTCCATACAAAGGAACTTCAGTCACATATCTATCAGCTTTTGGCTGTCACTTTAACCTATGGTACTCCCTTATTTTGCTTCTACTTACAAGGAAGCAAGTAATAAGACTATTTGTGCTAATTTTTTCTTGATTAATATAAAGTAAATAGATAAATATGCTTTTTAACAATAATATGTTGCAGAGATGTAGAGAAAATAATTTTGAATGGAACACATCAGATTTCGTTTTATTTCACAGCTAAAATCATACTTCTGTTACGAGGTTTCAAAGCACATATTACAAAAATGTTTCCAACAAACCTAATTGTTTTGTGCATTAATCTGCGTAGGTTCTTTGGCAATTAATCCATTTAATATTGAACGCTACGTTAATTTTATTCACAGTCTTTTGTAAGTAATTTGTACTGGAGGGTTTATCAACTTGGCTTCTACTGGCATACAAATGAAGCAGTCTACATTAAAAAAAAATCTGATGTGTTGCACTCACATGACTTTCTCTAGCCGTTCTACAAACTTCTTACATAGGATTATTCTTCTTTCTTCACCTTGTTAATCGAGGTATTCAGCACAATGTTATTACTTAGTGTCTTATAAGTAGGAAGAAACTAAGGTAATACACTAGGCTAAACCAATAGTCAAATGTTTTAAAAGCTGTTGTTATGCCATTGTCATTACAAATCGCTTCTTTTTTTGGCAAGGAGTAGAAAAAAAGAAAAATGGACAATAAGTACTTCACAACTCAAACTAATAACAATATATACCTCGAAAACGGTAAGCTCCACGAAAAAAAAAATGTACATGACGTAAGTTGTGTATTTTAACAAGGCCTACATTTTTGAATAGCAAGTTTTTGTCTATCTCTTACGGTTTACTACTTATGCCAAATCCCAGTAGTAATAATATAACCCAATCTTTTTTACTTTCTCTATACGTACTATGTGCATAGTGTATAGAGAAGGTATTGCACTTCACCAAAAAAGTCGATACCGAGATTTCACCAGAAATATATGTTTTAGGGTTCCCAAAATCCAAAAAAAAAAGCATTTTCACAAAAAGGTCCGTGTGTGTGTGTGTGTCCGTGTGTCGTGTGTGTCCATGTGTCAGTGTGTCCGTGTGTCTGTGAACAAGATAACTCAAAAACGAAAAGTCGGTAAAATACCAAACTTGGTATTTAAGTTTAGTATCTTCCAGGGATGCGACACGAAGATTTTGAGAAAAATCCCCACGCCCCCAACTACTCTCTATATGGAACTTTTTTCGAAAAGTTTGACTATCTCAAAAATGGCTCTAACGATTTTGATTAAAATATCGTATATTAAAGATATTTACCTGACAAATAAAATGTATATCTTGCATTTTCTGGGAATAGCCTCTGAAGACCACTTTATTCTGGATGAATTTTACGGAATTTTACATAGCTGCTAAACCGTAAGATATAAACAAAAACTTACTACACCCAAGATGTAGAGCACGTGAAAACACACACTTTATGTTACATACATTTTTCTCCTAGAGTTGATCGTTTTTGAGTTATTCTTTGTTTTTGATTCCACCTTTAAAAAGCTTATGCTTTTCTCACACAAGATTTTGTCAATTCCTGTCCAAAGGAAAACAAAGGAACAAAGGAACTTCAGGTACATAGCAACCAGCTTTTGACTATCACTTTAACCTATGGTACTCCCTTATTTCGCTTCAATTTACAAGGAAGCAAGTTATAAGACTATTTCTGCTAATTTTTTCTCAATTAGCATCAAGTAGATAGAAGCATAAGTTTTTAACAACAATTTGTTGCAGAGATGTAGAGAAAGTCATGTGAATGGAACACATCAGATTTTTTATTTAAGAAACATCACAGTTTTATTCCAAAAATATTAATATTTTTAGTATATAAGACACTTATAACTAACTAATTATATAGCTGAAGGTTAGTGTATCACAAGATGATAAAAATTCTAGTGAATAGCCGAGATCGTTAGTGCGATAAGAAGTGGACTGACCATATATGCAATAAAGAGTTAAGACCCCATATGTTAACCAGAATAGGTTAAATACGAAAGAGCAAGGGCGACCTCTGTGTGCCAGCAAGTAGACCTCAACAAAATATCTGACAAACTTATACTCATTAGAGCTATAAACAAGACACAGTAACCAGGGAAGGTCGACAATTAGGGCATACAAACTGCCCTGGCAACATAACTAAAATGAGACCCTCGACGTCGGTTGTTTTTCTCATTGTTACTTGCAGGCCCACGTTTCTCGTTCCCTGCAACATAACAATTGTTCCTCTTCTATCTACCAAGTATGATTATTCCACTCTGATGCTCTTTTCCCATATTTTAATTTCTTTCTCAAACTTCCCCTTGCCTCGCTTCGTGGAGCTCCCTGCTTATTTACGCTCGGATAAGAAATTATTACATTTGAGAGCCTATGTTTATTAAGAAAAACCACCACAGTTTTATTTCAGAAATATGTATATTTTTACTTTCTCTACACACACTATGCGCAAAGTGTATGGGGAAGGTTTTGCACTCCACCCAAAAAGTCGGTACCGAGATTTCACCGGAAATATATGTTTTAGGGTCCCTTATATCCAAAAAAAAGCTTTTCACAAAAAGGTCCGTGTGTGTGCATGTGTGTGTGTGCGTGTGTGTGTCCGTGTGGCAGTGTGTCCGTGTGTCTTTGAACACGATAACTCAAAAACGAAAAGTCCGTAAAATACCAAACTTGGTATTTAAGTTTAGTATCTTCCAGGGATGCGACACGAAGGTTTTGAGAAAAATCCCCCCACCCCAAACTACCCTTTATATGGAACTTTTTTCGAAAATATTGATTTTTGCCAAAATGTCTTTAACGATTTTGATTAAAACATCATATATTAAAGATATTTACCTGACAAACTAAATGTATATCTTGACATTTCTGGGAATAGTCTACTTTATTCTGCATGAATTTTACGGAATTTTATGGAATTTTGCATAACTGCTAAACCGTAAGATTTAGATAAAAACTTACTTTACAAGAAATGTTGAGCACGTTAAAACACGCAATTTATGTTATATACATTTTTTCGTGGAGTTGATCTTTTTTAGACATTCATTTTTTTTAGTTTCAGCTATGAAAAGCTTAATTTTCTCATATAGGAATTTGGCAACTCCTGTCCATATAAACAAAGGAACTTCAGTGACATAGCAACCAGCCTTTGACTATCACTTTAGTCTATGGTACTCACTTATTTCGCTTCTACTTATAAGGAAACAATAAGACTATTCCTGCTAATTTATTCTCGATTAGAATGAAGTAAATAGAAGCATAAGCTTTTTAACAATAATTTGTTACAGAGATGTAGAGAAAGTCATGTGAATGGTACACATCAGATTTTTACAGTATAAGACAGATAAAATTATCGTAATTTTATTGTTGAAGCTTAGCGCAATAAGAAATTAAAAATATGTCCAACGAATAGCCGTCAATGTTAGTGCAATAAAAAGTTACCAGGCATTCATTTAAACGTCGCGAGTTCGGGTCCCAGCGACTACAGTCATGTGCCTGTGGTAAAGGATGAGGAGGGCCCAAGTAAAATAACCGGTGTGTTGGAACGCTTGTATGCAAATAAGGTTGCATTTAGTTGCACTTATATGGCTTTTGCTCCTTTTTTATTAAACACTATAGCTTTATTGCAAAAATATTAATATTTTACAGTATTAGACGACTACAACTATCCTTATTTTATTGTGGAAAGTTAGTATAATACGTAATTATAGAAATCTGATGTGTTCCATTCACATGACTTTCTCTACATCACTGCAATAACCTATTCTATTTACTTCATCTAATGTAGCAAACATTAGCAGAAATAGTCTTATTACTTGCTTCCTTGTTAGTAGAAGCGAAATAAGGGAGTACCATAGGTTAAAGTGATAGTCAAAAGCTGGTTGCTATGTGACTGAAGTTCCTTTGTTTGTATGGACACGAGTTCACATAGTCCTGTATGAGAAAAGTATGTTTTTATAGCTAAAACCAAAAACAAGGAATATCTAAAAAACAATCAACTCCACGAAAAAATGCATATAACATAAATTGTGTGTTTTAAAGTGCTCTACATTTGTTGTGTAGTAAGTCTTTGTCCATTTCTTAAGGTTTAGCATTTATGCAAAATTCCGTAAAATTTACCCAGAGGCTATTCCTAGAAAATTCAAAATATACATTTTATTTGTCTGGTAATTATCTTTAATATATGACATTTTGATCAAAATCGTTAGAGCCATTTTTAGAAAATCAAAATTTTCGAAATTTTTTTCCATGTAAAGGGTAGTTTGGAGTGGGAGGATTTTTCTCAAAATCTTGGTTTCGCATCCCTGGAAGATGCTTAACTTATATACCAATTTTGGTATTTTAGCTACTTTTCGTTTTTAAGTTATCATGTTCACAAACACAGGGACACACACACGAACCTTTTTCTGAAAATGTTTTTTTTTATACAGAGGGTCCTATAACATGTATTTCCGGTGAAATCTCGGTATTAAATATTTGGGTGGACTACAATACTTCTCTATCCCCATGTACATTGTAAATATGGGGCTAAAGAAAGTAATAAAAACAGCAAAATCCACACAACTGCAGTCAAATGTAACCCCGTCAGCATCCGTGCCGCCACACCGATTATTTTACTTGGGCCCTCCCCATCCTTTACCACAGACACATTTAACTACAGTCATTGACACCCGAACAAGGAAGCAAGTAATAAGACTATTTCTGCTAATTTTCTCTGGATTAGCAGGAAGTAAATACAAGCATGAGCTTTTTAACAATATTTTTTTGCAGATTTGTAGAGTCATGTGGATGAAACATATCAGATTTTTATTAAAGGAACACCACAGCTTTATTGCAAAAACATTTATATTTTTATAACATAAGACAGTTTAACTAGACAATTACATTATTGAAGGTTAGTGTAATACGAAATGGTAAAAAATTCTAGTGAATAGCCAAGATCGTTAGTGCAATAAGAAGTTGACTGGCAATAAAGGGTTAAGTCCCCATATAGTAACCAGAAGAGGTTAAATACGAAAGAGCAAGTGGACTTAACTCTGCCTCAACAAAATGTCTGACAAACTTATACTCATTAGAGCCATAAACAAGACACAGTAGCCAGGAAGGTCAACAATTAGGGCATACAAACTGCCCTGGCAACAGAACTAAAATGAGGCCCTTGACGTCGGTTGTTTTTCTCATTGTTTCTCGCAGGTCCACGTTTCTCTTTCCCTGTAACATAACAATTGTTCCTCTTCTATCTACCAGTTCTCGTTATTCCACTCTGATGCTCTTTTCCCATATTTTAATTTCTTTCTCATACTTCCCCTTGCCACATTTTTACTATGTGCCTCGCTCCGTTGAGCTCTCTGCTTATTTATGCTCGGATGAGAAATTAAGTTCCCAAAGGATGCATTTCGCACAAGTTTTACATTTCCGTAATGTAATCAGTTTAGTGGCTTCGTTACACGGTTAAGGTAAATGAAAATAAAGTAATTGATTACGTAACGTTTCTACCACTTTTTTCTCCCATTTTTTGGTAGTTTAACGTGCTTTAGCTTGGTAGGTTTTATCGGACTATATCGGTGAAATTATACTTAAATTATTTTGGGATCCAAATAGGTTAAAGTTACTAGATATTCTTATTTTCAGAAGAACGAAAAACTCCGAAAACAACCTTATCCAGGTAACTCTTCCTAAACGAGGTTCGAAGTCGCAACTGTTGAATGTGAGGCAGAACGCAACCACTACGCCACCCAGGCGGGCCACCATTTCTTGTTTGTGACAGTTATGCCCATGGCGACCATTCAGGTTAACACGATAACAGCTAAACTTTATTCTCTCTTGATTGTGAAATTTATAAAAACCATAGTTTCCAAGATGCTTAGAATTTTATGTTTCTTTGTTTTTTACTTTCACGGCGGGTGTTATTATTGGTAAAATATAACGTATCCGGGCTTGTAGCCGTGGTCGAATATTGAAATTATTACAATAATTATAACTTGACGTTTCGTCCTCAACTGTGGAGGACATCTTCAGAATGAGGCTAGGCAGGAATGGCTAGCGTCTACAGATTCATGCTTTTTTAATTTCGAGTGGAGCGGAAAAATCCTCCTTCATGACTGAGCCGGGCAAGCCCGGAGTGTCGGGGTCTCCCATGTGGCTATACCGACTAAAAAACCCCTCCACCGGTATTGGAAGGAAGTAAGGAGAGGCGGTACCGCAAGATTGCACCCGCGGAATCAAGGCAATAATTTAACTGACTGCAGGGTGCAGTCAGAGGGGTGAAATGAGGACCGGGAGACAGACTTGACCAAGGCCCAGACTGCCACCGCGGAGTATTCGGGGAGAGGAATGAAGGAATTCTATGGTGAAGGATGGAGTTAGTGCTGATTGACTCTGTTGAGCCAGTCGTCGTATCCTGGGACATCTTCGAGTCTTGGCCCTTGGCGTCTACTTTGGATGTTGAACCGTGAAGTTTGAGGTGCCGACTTCTCCAGTAGAGCTCTCACCTCCTCCCTGAAGATGAGTCGGACGTCGGTGACTGGTGTTGGTATGTTTGGTGAACATCTGGAAGTGAAGAGGTGCTGTCCTGTTCCTGAAGCCTGTCCTCCAAGGCCGTCAGCTTAGCTGTAAGCAACAAGACCTCCGTGTGGAGGTCCTGAATGGCCTCACTTAGGCCCTGGATTTCCTTCTGCAGGTTCGTTGGTGGTGTTTGTTCAGTCTGCGGAGATGGCTGTGTAGATGATGGTGTCCGGGCTGGCTTAGGTGATGGGTGCCTGCCCTTTGGGTATCTGGGGCACTGGGCTTCCCGCTGAAATGTCCCGTTCCACCACAGGTGGCACAGAACCGGCGACGGCGGCGGAGGTCGTGCCCAGTGCACTCCGAAGTGAAAGCGTTGGTGCCACAGTAGTGGCACTTCGGCGGCGAAAAGCAGGCTTCTTGGCTGTGCCCGTAGGCACAGCAGCGACGGCAGGGCCGGTGTCTTTCCTGTCTGCTTGCCTCAACGTGCAGAAGTCGCCCTAATAAGTACAACCCTGACGCCAAGGCAGCCTCCAGGTCTGATCGGTCCTGTAGCTCCACCCTTACTAGTGGTGTCGGGCCCCGGTCACGGATAATTCTAGTAGCCCTCGAACATGAAGGCCATCTAGATTGTGCAGCGGCGAGGAGATGCCGGGTGGAGAGATCGCGAGGGACCCCCCCCCCTAACCACTGTACCTGGGCGGCGTTGGCGTGGAGCTCAGCGGTGGCGGAGTAGCGGTGGCTGCTGTAGAAGCTGCTGGTCTGCGTTGGTATTTCCTCTTCGGCATCTCGAAGCGACCTTCCCAGTACTGGCGGGTGCGAAGACGATGTAAGGCAGGAATCCACGAAAATTAAATCAAATTCACAAATCTGCCAAAGACCCACTGGACCCGCTCTCTACCGCCGGGATTTACAAAATACCTTGTACATGCGGCCAATCTTACATAGGCACAACGAAACGTAGCATAAAAACCCGCATCGCCGAACACACGCCTCGGCCATACAGACAAATCTGCCGTTGCAGATCACACCCTCGTCTTAGACAAACATGACATATATGAAAAAACAGAGGTCCTTGCAACCACCAAACATTACCACCCCAGAATGGTCAGAGAATCCATAGAAATATACAAACATCCCAATAATTTCATTAGAGAAGACGGATTTAAGCTAAACCGGACCTGGATTCCCGTCTTACAGCGTCTTCGCACAACAGCCAATCAGAACACAGCAGTCCAATTACACCCCTCCCACTACTCCAACCGTATATATTGCCGTCCACTCTCCATGAATCTGTAGTCGCTAGCCATTCCTGCCTAGCCTCATTCTGAAGATGTCCTCCACAGCTGAAGACGAAACGTCAAGTTTTAATAATTTTAATATTCGACCACGGCCTGCAAGCCTGTATGTGTTACATTTTACCAATACTGTCTTCATAGTTTATAGAGAATATATTGTATTGCACCCAAAAATTCAATATCGAAATTTCACCAGAAATCCATGTTTTGGGAGTCCCTAAATCCGCCCCAAAATTTTAGAAAAAGGTCGTGTGAGTGCCTTTGGATAGCATAGCTCAAAAGCGAAAATATCATTAAATACCAATATAAGGATTTAGCTTTAATATCTCACAAGTATAAGATATGAACATTTACAAAAAATCTAACCACCCCCAATTATCCTTTACATAGAAACATTTTTGAAACCTTTGATTTTATTTAAAATGAGTCTATAACGATTTTCATTAAAATCTCTTATATTTAAGATATTTACATGACAAATAAAATGTTTATCTTCAATTTTCTGGGAATATCCTCTAAGGACCTCTTTTTTCGGGATGAATTTCGCTAGCTCTTGCATAAGAAGTAAACAGACAAAAATGCACTATAAAAGGATGCAGATGTCATTGAAATACACAATTTATGACTTATACATTTTTTGTGGAGTTCACTATTTTTAGGCATTGCTTGTTTCTTTTTTCAGTTTTAAAACATATAAACATTTGTCAACTCCTGGCAATGCAAAGAAAGGAATTTCAACCAGATGACAGCCAGCTTTTAAAACATTTGACTGTCGTTTTAGCCTAGTGCATTCCATTATTTCCCTTCTACTTTGGTGAAATACCAAACTTGGTATTTAAGTTTAGTATCTTCCAGGGGTGCGACACGAAGATTTTGAGAAAACTCCTCCCCATCCCAAACTACCCTTTAAATAGATTTTTTTTTCCAAAATTGGATTTTCTCAAAAAAGGTTCTAACGATTTTGATTAAAATATCCTATGTTAAAGATATTTACCTAACAAATAAAACGTATATATTGAATTTTCTGGGAATAGCCTCTGAAGACTATTTTATTCTGAATGAATTTTACGCAATTTTGAATAACTGCTAAACCGTAAGAGATGGACAAAAGCTTACCACACAAAAGATGTAGAGCACGTTAAATCACACAATTTATGTTATGTACATTTATTTCGTGAAGTTGGTGGATTTTAAGTTATTCTTTGTTTTTGGATTCAGCTTTGAGAAACTTACTTTTCTCATACAGGAATCTGTCAACTTCTGTCCATACAAATAAAGGAACTTCAGTCACATAGCAACCAGATTTTCACCGTCACTTTAACATTTTAACCTCTTATTTCGATTCTACTTAAAGGAAGCAAGTAATAAGAATATTTCTGCTAATGTTTTTCTCGATAAGCACGAAGTAATTAGAAGCATAAGCTTTCTAACAATAATTTGTTGCAGAGAAAGTCATGTGAATGGAACATATCCGATTTTTTAAGTGGACGTTGAATATCTTCGAATCGACTAAAAGTTAAACCATCTGAAAATAAATTGCATTCTTCAGTTATGATATTCAGTTGTTCACAATAGGAATATGCTGGTGTTATATTTATTGTGTATTTCTGGCTTAAATGACTATGTAGTGAGATAGATAGAGAGAGAAATAGAGGGAGGGAATTTTCAATTTTAAACAAAACGGAGGTTTGAAACGAGTCGATGTTTGAATTTAATAAAGAGTGAAATTAAAACGACGAGGAAATATAGTGTATATTGTCAACGCTTTTATGTCCTAATTAAGAATGGTGAAATTTTTCACCAGTGCAATTGAAGTTGCAAATATGCTATTCCATCTGAATATTCAGTTGACTAGCTACATACAGATTATAGTTAATTACTTTCTCTGCACGTACTATACACATAGTAATGCACCCAAAAATTCATTACCGAGATTTCTCTGTAAATATACATTTTTAGCATCTCTTGTAGATATAAAAAAAACATTTTTACAAAAAGGTGCGTGTGTCTATGTCTGTGTCGGTGTCCCCGAACAGGATAACTGAATAAGGAAAAGTCAGTAAAATTCAAAACTTGGTAGATATTTAAGCTAAGTATCTTTCAGGGATGCGACACGAAATTGAAAGAAAAAAAAAAAAAAAAAAAAAAAACTACCCTTTACTATACTTTACCGTATATTATAGATATCTACTTGGCAAATAAAATGTATATTTTAATTTTTTTTGCAATAGCTTCTGAAGAGCCCTTCATCGGGGCGAATTATGCTGAAGTTTGCATAACTGGTAAACCAAAACATAAGGACAAAAACTTACTACATAAAAGATTTCGTTAAAACACAGAACACACATTTTTATTTTCTCTGCACGTACTATCTACATTGTGTATAGAGAAGGCATTGCAATCCACCCAAAAGTTTTATACACAGATTTCACTGGAAATTCATGTTCTGGGTCCCCCTGAATCCAAAAAGCATTTTCAGAAAAATGTCCGTTAGTGTGTGTGTGTCTGGACAGTATAGCTCAAAAACGAAAAGACCATTAAATACCAAACTTGGTATTTAAGTTTAGTATCTTCCAGGGATGCGACACGAAGATTTTGAGAAAAATCCCCCCCACCCCGAACTACCCTTTACATGGAAATGTTTTAACAAGTTTTGATTTTCTCAGAAATGGCTCTAACGATTTTGATTAAAATTTCGTATATAAAACATATTCACCTGACAAATAAACTGTATATCTTGAATTTTCTGGAAATAGCCTGTGAAGAGTAGTTTATTCTGGATGAATTTTACTGAATTTTGAATAACTTCTAAACCGTAATAAATGGGCAAAACTTTACTACACAAAAAATGTAGAGCACGTTACAACACACAATTTCTGTTATATACATTTTTTTCGTGGAGTCCGTCATTTTTGAGACATTCCTTATTTTTGTTTCTGCTATGAAAAAACATATTTTTCTCATACAGGAACTTGTCAACTCCGATCCATATAAACAAAGGAACTTCATTGACATAGCAACCAGCTTTTGGCTATCACTTTAATCTATGGTAGTCCCTTATTTCGCTTCTTTATACATGGAATCAAGTAAAAAGCTATTTCTGCTAATTGTTTCTGATTAGCATTAAGTAAATAGAAGTATAAGCTTTTTAAGAATAATTTGTTGCAGGGATATAGAGAAAGTCATGTGAATGGTACACATCAGATTTTTACTTTCTCTGCGCGTACTATCTACATAGTGTATAGAGAAGGTTTTGCAATCCAACCAAAAGTTTTATACAGAGATTTCACCGGAAATTCATGTTTTGGGTCCCCCTGAATCCATAATATCAGTTTCAGAAAAAGGTCCGTTAGTGTGTGTGTGTCTGGACAACATACCTCAAAAACGAAAAGACCCTTAAATACCAAACTTGCTATTTAAGTTTGTTATCTTCCAAGTATGCGACACGAAGATTTTCAAGAAAAAAACCTCCACCCCCAACTACCTCTTACATGGAACTTTTTTCGAAAATTTTGTTTTTCTTAAAAATGGCTGTAACGACTTTGATTAAAATGTCGTATATTAAAGATAATTACTGGACAAATAAAATGTATATCTTGAATTTTCTGGGAATAGCCTCTGAATACAGTTTTATTCTGGATCAATTTTACGGACTTTTGCATAACTGCTAAACAGTAACACATGGACAAAAACTTCCCACACAGAAAATGTAAAGCACATTGAAACACACAATTTATGTTATGTACATATTTTGTTTTGTTTTTTTGTTTTTTTTTTTTTGTTTCAGCTTTGAAAAACTTATACTTTTCTCATACAAGAATTTATGAACTCCTGTCCATACAAATAAAGGAACTTCAAGCACATAGCAAATAGCTTTTGACTATCACTTTAACCTATGGCGCTGCCGTATTTCGCTTCTACTTACAAGGAAACTAGTAATGAGACTATTTCTGCTAATTTTTTCTTGATTAACATGAAGTAAATAAAAGTATTAGCATTTTAGCAATAATTTGTTACAGAGGTGTAGAGAAAGTCATGTGAATGGCACACATCATATTTTTTTCGTGAAATTAACCATTTTCGAGATATTTCTTGTTATTGGTTTTAGTTTTAAAATATTTAAAGATTTCCTCACAAGGGAAATGGTCAACTATATTACATTACACTTTTATGGTTATTAGAGTTATATTTAAGAACACTTTCTTTCACAACTCTGACAATATATTGTTACTAAAGGTGGTGATTTTTCGCAAATGCGATATACAGCGATATATTCATAAAGTCTTGTACTCCTGTACTTTTCACGACCTTTTGGTCACACTTTAGAGTATTTTAAAAATGCGATAAAATGCAAAATTGACTCAAAATGCTAAAATTATACTAAAATTTGTTATAAATGCGAAATCGTTGATATTTTTAAATGATCTATTCTTTATTTATTTTCTTCCAGAAATTGCATCTGATGAGTTTGGACACCCTTGGAATGTTTATGATTCTGACACATTTGTCCACGTACTGTTCTGGAATGCGGTAATAAATCTGTCATCCATCATCTGTTTGTAAAATACATATTATGGATCTGAACTTGACATACAAAAATAAATAAATTTCACAGATATTAAATTTAAATAACAATCGTATTTTATTGTTAACAAATATTGAAGAAATTATAAGAATTTGTACAAAATTTTAATACAAAAAATCTGATGTGTTCCATTCACATGACTTTCTCTACTTTCTCTATATCTCTGTAACAAATTATTGTTAATAAGCTTATTCTTTTATTTATTTCATGCTAATCGACAAAAAATAGCAGAAATAGTATTTTTACTTGCTTTCTAATAAGTAGAAGCGAAATAAGGGAGTACCATACGTTAAAGTGATAGTCAAAATCTGGTCGCTATGTGACTGATGTTCCTTTGTTTGTATGGACACCAGTTGACAAATTCCTATATGTGAAAGATATAAGTTTTTCAAAGCTGAAAACTTAAAACAAGAAATATCTCAAAAACGATCAACTCCAGGAAAAAAAAATGTATATACAATAAATTGTGTGTTTTATTGCGATTTACATTTTTGTGTGGTAAGTTTTTGTCTAATCTTTTTCGGCTTACAGGTTATGCAAAATTCAATAAAAATCATCCAGAATAAAGAGATCTTTAGAGGCTATTCACATTAAATTCAGGATATACAATTTATTTGGTAAGTAAATATCCTAAATATAAGAGAGTTTAAACAAAATCGTTAGTCATTTTTGAGAATTTCAAAATTTTTTCCATAAAGGGTAATTTGGTGTGGGCGGATTTTCCTCAATATCTTTGTGTCGAATCCTTGGAATATACTAAACTTATGTACTAAGTTTGGTATTTTACCGAGTTCTGATTTTTGAGTTATGATACACGGACCTTTTTCTAAAAATGCTTTTATGTAATACAGCGGACCCTAAGACGACTATTTCCTGTGAAATCTCGGTAATAAATATGTTCGTGGAATGCAATACCTTCTCTATACACTATGTATATAGTAGGTGCAGAGGAAGTAAAAACAATTAAAATGTCTGCAAGTTCTTTAAATATTTCTTTGATTCTTTAACTTGTACGATATTTCTGTAGATCTACAAAAATTTATTTGTAGTTGGCGAAGCTGTATTTTATTGTTCTTGATGAAGCAACAAATGTATTTTCAAACTTTGATCTTTGTATTATTATATAGATCAAATATCATAGCATGAATGGATGTTTTTTACAACTTGGCATTCTGAAAAGGCTTCCCTACTCTTAAGTGGATCGTAAGCAAACCGTATTTACTGTCAAGACTTTTATCGTCCACGCAATCTAGTCATTTATGTGAAAGTAATTCACTTTCCAGAACGTACTCCCTCGCCTTAATGCGCCTCATGCCATTTAGAATCCATAGTAATGGAGCTGCAATTCAGAGTGGGGATACTGCCCCAAAATGGAAACTTGCTTTTATTAAGCCTCGGTTGCAATGAAAGTCCTTCTTTTTACTTTCCCGTCTAGTATGCACAACTTACATAATAGATAAAGAGCAAAATTCCAGCCAAAAATTTAGCAGGGCGATTTCACTGGAAATGTATGTTTATGCACCACGTTATCCACCATTTTAATTTCTCCACACATACAATGTACATAGTGTATAGAGGAAGTATTTTATTCCACTCAAAAATTCTATACCAAGATTTCGCCGGAAATACATGTTTTAGGATCCCCTGAATCCAAAAAAAAACAAATTTTTTTGAGAAAGGTCCGTGTGTATGTGTGTGTGTCTGTGTGTCTGTGGACAACAGCTAAAAAAAGAAAAGACCGTTAAACACCAAATTTGATATTTAGGTATAGTATCTTCCAAGGATGCCAACAAAGATTTTCAAGAAAATCCCCCGACCACAAACAACTCTATACATGGAAAATTTTTCGAAAATTTTTATTTTCTTCAAAATGAATCTGACGATTTTTATTAAAATCACGTATATTAAAGCTATTTGCACCTCGAATAAAATGTATAATTTGAATTTTCTGGGAATAGCTTTTGAAGACCTCTTTATTCTGAATGAATTTTGCATTACTGCTAAAGAGATGGACAAAAAATTACCATACAGAAAATGTAGAACACATTAAAACACACAATTTATGTTTTATACATTTTTTTCGTGGAGTTGATAGCTTTTAAGATATATTAGTTTCTGCTTTGAAAAACTTATACCTTTCTCATACAGGAATTTGTCAACTCCTGCCCATACAAACAAAGGAACTTCTCACTTAGTAACCACCTTTTGACTATCACTTTAATCTATGGTACTCCCTTATTCCCCTTCTACTTATAAGGCAGCAAGTAATAAGACTATTTCTTCTAATTTTTACTCGATTAGCATGAAGAAAACAGATACATATGCTTTTTAATAATAATTTGTTGCAGAGATGTAGAGACAGTCATGTGAATGGAACACATCAGATTTTTTATCTCCTTTACACGTGCTATGTAATGTAGAGAGAAAGTATTGTATTCTACCCAAAAATTCGATACCCAAATTTCACCGAAAATACATGTTTTAGGACACCTGAGTCCATAAAAAGTTTTTTTAGAAAAAGTTCCGCGTGTATCTGAGGCCAGTAAGTACAAAAACGATAAGACTGTTGTGTATCAACTTGTTAGTTAAGTTCGATAACTTCCAAGGAAGTGGCACGAAGATTTTCAAGAAAGGCCTCACACCACTAACTACACTTTACATGGAAAAAAATTTGCAAATTGTTATTTTCTCAAAAATGACTATAATGATTTTGATTAAAATCTCTTATATTTAAGATATTTATACGACAAATGAAATGTATATTTTAAATTTTATGGTAGAAGCCTCTGAAGAGGATTATTCTGGAAGAATTTAGCGAATTTTGCACAACTGGTAGACCGTAAGAAATAAGCAAACTTACTTAACAAAAATCTCATGTGTACCATTCACATGACTTTCTCTACATCTCTGCAACAAATTATTCTTGAAAAGCTTATGCTTCTATTTACTTCATGCCAATCAAAAAAAAATTAGCAGAAATAATCTTATTACTTGCTTCTTTGTAAGTAGAAGCGAAATAAGAGACTACCATAGGTTAAAGTGATAGTCAAAAGCTGGTTGCTATGGCACTGAAGTTCCTTTGTTTGTATGCACACCAGTTGACAAATTGCTGTATGAGAAAAGTATAAGTTTTTCAAAGCAGAAACCAAAAACAAGGAATGTCTCAAAAACGATCAACTCCACGAAAAAAAAATATATATAACATAAATTGTATGTTTTAACTTGCTCTACATTTTTCGTGTTGTAAGTTTTTGTCCATCTCTTACGGTTTAGCATTTATTCAAAATTCCGTGAAATTCATCCAGAATAGAGCACATTTCCGAGGCTATTCCCAGAAAATTCAATGTATACATTTTGTCATGTAAATATCTTTAGTATACGAACTTTTAATAAAAATCGTTAGAGCCATTTTTGAGAAAATCAAAATTTTCGAAAAAAGTTCCATGTAACGTGTTTTTTGGAGTGAGGGGATTTTTCTCAAAATCTTCGTGTGGCATCCCTGGAAGATACTAAACTTAAATACCAAGTTTGGTATTTTACCGACTTTTCGTTTTTGAGTTATCGTGTTCAAAGTCACACGGACACAGGGACACACCGACTCACACACGGAACTTTTTCTGAAAATACTTTTTTTGGATACACAGGACAATAAAACATATATTTCCGGTGAAATCTCGGTATCAAATTTTTAGGTGGGGTGTAATACCTTCTCTATACACTATGTACATAGTGCGAATAGAGAAAGTAAAAATGTAGATCTTAAAAAAACACACAAATTATATCACATACATTTTTTCGTGAAGCTGGCCGTTTTCGACATATTCCCTGTTATTTCAGATTTAAAATACCTACCTAAACCTTTCTCACTCGGTAAGTTGTAAACTCCTAGCCTTGCATAGAAACGGTTTTCAACCTCATGACAAGCAGCTGTTAAAGGATTTAACTATCGTTTTAGACAAGTGTATTCCCTTGTTTTCCTTCTTCTTACAAGGAAGCAAGTAATTAAGACAATTTCTGCTAATGTTTTTTATCTTAAAGTATATAGAACAATAAGCTTTCTCACAATAATTTGTTACAGTGATGAGAAAGTCATGTGAATGGTGCACACAAGATTTTATTACATTCTCTATACTCACTATGTACATAGTGTATAGAAAATGCATTGCACTCCACCAAAAAATTCCATACCGAGATTTCACCGGAAATATATATTTTATGGTCCCCTGTATCCAAAAAAAGTATTTTCAGAAAAAGGTCCGTGTGTGTGTCCGTGTGTTCCTGTGTGCGTGTGTCAGTGTTTCCGTGTGACTTTGAACAGGATAACTCAAAAACGAAAAGTCGGTAAAATACCAAACTTGGTATTTATGTTTAGTATCTTCCAGGGATGCCACACGAAGATTTTGAGAAAAATCCCCCCACCCCAAACTACCCTCTACATGGAACTTTTTTCTAAAATTTTGATTTTCTAAAAAGTGGCTCTAACGATTTTGATTAAAATATCATATATTAAAGTTATTTACCTGGCAAATAAAATGTATATTTTGAATTTTCTCGGAATAGCCTCTGAAGACTGCTTTATTCTGGATGAATTTTGCATAACTAATAAACCGTAAGAGATGGACAAAAGCTTAACCCACAAAAAATGTAGAGCATGTAAAAACACACAATTTATGCTATATTCATTTTTTTCGTGGATTTGATCGTTTTTGAGATATTCCTTTTTCTTGGTTTCAGCTTTGAAAAACATGCTTTTCTCATACAGGAATTTGTCAACTCCTGTCCATACAAACAAAGGAACATCAGTCACATAGCAACCAGCTTTTAGCTTTCACTTTAACCTATGGTACTCCCTTATTTTGCTTCTACTTACAATAAAGCAAGTAATAAGACTATTTCTGCTAATTTTTCTCGATTAGAATGAAATAAATGAAAGATAAGTTTATTAACAATAATAATTTACAGAGATATAGAGAAAGTCATGTGAATGGAACACATCAGATTTTTTTTACGTTCTTTACACTACACAGACATACTATATATGTAGTGTAGAGAGGAAGTGTTGTATTCCAACCAAAAATTCTATATCGAAATTTCATTGACAATACATGTTTTAGGAGCCCCTGAATCCAAAAATGCATTTTTAAAAAAATTCCGAGTTTACATGTGTCTCTGTGTAGACAGCATAATTCAAAAACGAAAAGGCCGTTAAATAACAAACTTGGTAATTAAAATTGAAATTTTCCAAGTATGCGACAAAAGATTTTCAAGAAACTTCTACAAACTTAACTGCCTTTTACATGAACAATTTTTCTAAAATCTTGAATTCCTGAATAATGGCTGTAACGATTTTGATGAAAACACCGTATGTTTAAGACATTTTTAAAACAAACGAAATATATATCTAAGATTTCCTGGGAGTAGCCTCTGAAGACCTCCTCATTCTGGATAACTTTTGTGTAATTGGTAAAGGTGAGTGGCCGGTCCCCATGGCCACACTCGCTAAGGCCTTGGTGCTTCGTGGGCAGGGGATCGTGGGTTCGAGTCTCGCCTTGGACCAAACTCCGGTACTGTTTAAAAAAAAAGAAAAAAAAAAAAAGCCGAGTGGAGCGCAATTTGCACCACTTAGTCCTCACCATTCTACAACGCAGTAAATGGTATCAAATGGTACCATCCTCACCAACGAGCGACTGTTCCACTTTGGTATGAAGACTGTAATCTCTGTGGGCGACCAGATACCCTGCTGCATCGCTTCGAAACCTGCCCGACCTCTACTCCTTGGGCCCATGACTACCTTAGGATTTTGAACCTCCCTAGAGCATATTTTGGGGCACATTAGTTGGTGGTGCCTGTAATTCAGTGTCCGTCATCAGCATTGCGGATCAAAGTGATTTACTAGTATTGGGCAACTTTAATCGATTTATTTGCATAATTTGAACTTTTCTAGTATTTCATCATAATCATTAATTTAGCAGGTAATTTAAATTTTTTCTTGTTTTAGTCATGTAATATTCTGACAGCAGCTAGATTCCCCTTAGCTAGATCTGTGATCTCAATTTTGTGTTTGTTTGCACATGTAACTTATTATGTGGTATTGTGGATATGTTTGTACTCTTGATAATTTATCTGACTCGTATTAATGTTAGTTATATGCCACTCTGTATATAGGAATACTTTTCTAATAAAAAAGAATACAAAAAAAAAAAATCTGATGTGAACCATTCACATGACTTCCTCTATATCTCTGCAACAAATCACTCTTTATAAATTTATACTTCTATTTACTTCATGTTAATCAGACTAAAATATAAAATAGTCTTATTACTTGGTTCCTTGTTGCTATGCTTGCTTTGTTCCTGGCTGGTTGCTATGTCACTGAAGTTCCTTTCTTTATATGGAAGCAGTTGACAAATTCCTATATGAGAAAAGTATAAGTTTTCATGGCAGAAACCAAAAACAAGGAATGACTCAAAAACGATGACTCCACGAAAAATATGCAGTGTGTGTTTTAACGCGCTCTACATTTTCCGTGTAGTAAGATTTTGTCCATCTCTTACGGTTTAGCAGTTATTAAAAATTTCGTAAAATTCATTCCGAACAAAGTAGTCTTCAGAGTATTCCCAGAAAATTCAAGATATACATTTTATTTGTCAGGTAAATACCTTTAATATACGATATTTTAATCAAAATCGTTAGAGCCATTTTTAAGAAAATTAAACATTTCGAAATTTTTTCCATGTAAAAGGTAGTTTGGGTTGGGGGGATTTTCTTGAAAATCTTTGTGTCGCATTCTTGGAAGATACCAAACTTAAGTATCAAGTTTGGGCTTTAACGGTCCTTTCGTTTTTGCGCTATGCTGCCCACAGTCACCCCACTCACACATATACCGGACATTTATCTAAAATTACTTTTTTTGGATTCAGGGAATCTCAAAACATGTATTTCTGGTGAAATCTCTGAACAATACAATACCTTCTCTATACACCAGTGTTTCCCAACCTTTTGAAGTTCACGGCACCCTTGGGAATAACATTAAACACTAGGGGCACCCTTCCTTGAATTAAAAGAAAATTTTGCCTAATATGTTAATCTATTGAAATATTATATAATAATAACGTACACCATAACATAATACAGTAAATTTTACTACAATCACTGAGTAAAAACACATCAATAAATTTTGTTCGATCAATGATTAATGTGAAACTTGCGATTGATGCTTAGAGCACAGATATGTGATGTGGGGTCTTACAGTTGACAGTGAAACACGCAAATCATCCTCAAGGTTATTCAGTCTATTTCTTGCTTTGCATTTTATTGTCACCATAGCAGAGAAGGCTTGCTCGCATAGATAGGATGTTGAAAAGGGGAAAAGTGCGTTAATTGCTTACTTCATTAGGTTAGGGTACTCCTCTCTCCGTTGAAGCCAAAAACTAGCCACCGACGCCTCACTCTTGGTGAACTTACCTTTGAGTGTGGAATCAGCGCAAAGATCAATAAATTCATCTCGTTCGCAAGCAGTGAAATCTATTTCCTCTGCACTATCTACGAAATCAAATGGTGAGACAACCCAGTCGAGATTCGTAGTGGAAATAGTTGGAAAGTACGCATCTATTGCATCTTGCAATCTTGATAAGTGATCACAAATGCGGTCTTTCAGTTTACCCAGATCTTTATCTCCTGCCACATTAAAAAGAGATGGAAAGTTCGACAAATCTCCATTTTGAACTGCAGACTTCCAAGAACTAAGTTTTCTTTTAAAACCTTTCATTTTATTGGTTGAGGAGATTATTGTTTCATGTCGACCTTGCATCGAAACATTCAGTTCATTCAGCTTATGAAAAATATCTGCCAGATACGACAATTCAAAACACCAAGAATCGCTTAGTAAGAGCTCATGAAATGTGTCTTGATTTTCATCCTTAAAAAAAGGTTTTTAGCTGTTCTTTAAGTTCGAGAAACCGGTTCAATACATGACCCCGCGACAACCACCTTACTTCTGTGTGAAGTAACAAAGAGGTACGAGCTGCATCCGTTGCGCGACATAAATGTTCAAAAATTCTGCACTTTAAAGGTCGAGACTTCATATAGTTCACCATTTTCACAACTTGGTTAAACACTTCAGCAAAATCTTCATTACACGCTTTCACGTCTTATGCCTCTCTATGCAGAAAACAGTGAGTTATAATAATGGATGGATTTTCATTGAGAGCTCTGGCAGTAAAACCTTTAATTTTCCCAGACATAGATGGTGCACCATCTGTACATATACCACAACAGTCTTTCCATGAAAGATCATGGTCATTGAGATAGGAATTAATAAAAGCAAAAATATCACGGCCTGTGGTTGTAGTCTCCAGCGGTCTACAGAACAGAAACTGTTCACTCATATCTTTTTCCTCAATATATCTGATAAAACCAAGGAGTTGCGGTTTGTCACCAATATCGAGACTTTCATCTACTTGCAAAGCAAATGTTCTATAAGTTTTTATTTTCTCCGTGACTTGTTCGTTGATATTGAATGACATTTCAAATACCCTGCGGCTGATTGTGTTGTTGGACAGAGGAACTTTCGAAATTTGATTAGCTGCTCCTTCGCCAAGTATTGTTGAAACTATAACTTGACATGCAGGAGCAATGATTTCCTCTCCAAGAGTATGAGGTTTCTTTTTTTTAGCTATCAGTTCTACTACTTTAAATGAGGCTTCAAGCGCAGTATCGCCAATGGTCATTCTCTTTACTATTCGCAGAGCTGGTTTCTTCTCCCCTTCTAATATATGTGAAAAATACATTACACTTTTCTGTGACACACTAGGATGCTTTGTTGTAAGATGCCGCTTCAGTTCGCTAGGCACCATTGCCTCGTTGCTAAGTGTTTCGCCACAAACTAAACACACAGGGATAGGGTTTTCCTCGTTGTTATTCCATTTAAATCCATACGCTAATTAACTGTCCTGGTATGTTCTTTTCTTTCGTTTGTCTTCTTTATGAGGTGAATTCGACGGTCCGGGAGAAACTGTAAGATTTGGCTTCTTAAAGCAAGCAGTAGGAGCCGAGTGTTCACTTTCACTGTGCTGGCATTTACGTTTAACAATGAACTTATCCATAGCTAAACACTGTGAATCAACGCGAGGAAGACAACTGAAAGCGCCAAGCGGCGTACACTTTTATATATTCGGGAATGTTCGTGAGGAAGCGAGTAGTCTCGGGAATGTTCGGCAGGGTATAGCTGTAATGCCATCTGTGGGATACTAGTATAACTGAATTATTGAAATGAATCGACCACTATCACCATCTGCCGTGCATGAGAGTAATTGATTTGACTTATTTTATTTCAAGACCTTACAAGACTTAAGGCTTCAGTAGAAGGTATTTTTTTTTGTTTATCTCAGTATCTCGCGGCACCCCTTAGCCAATCACACGGCACCCTAGGGTGCCGGGGCACACCGGTTGGGAACCGTTGCTATACACTATGTACATAGTTCGTATAGATAAAGTAAAAACAGCCGTCGTATATTAAAACGTTGAATAACCATCTTGGTGGACTACTGGCAATACAGGTCTAAGTGTGAGCGATTTGTTTTTGTTTATGTAACCAGGAATATCCTGATGGTGCGCTGTGAAAGCCGGTTGAAGAGGAAAACGCTGTCAACTGCTGCGGTTATTGATTTTCTGCCACCGTAAACCATTTTCTGTTCCTTAAAAGTAACGTTACTGCTAGATACCGTTTCTCTACCGACACAGGTGCGGACAAATCTGCCTCACGGACATTGTAAGGCTTCATTATTAAATCACGAATTATTATTTAATTAATTTTATTTCTCTGTATCTACAAGAACTATTGTAAAGTGGCTAGAACGTTTATATTCTGAAACGTTTAAAATGCAATCTCCAAAACCATTTGTGGTTCGCGAAAACTGAGGAAAAGCAACGGAAACAGCTTTGAAATTACTGCATAAATTGTGTATATAATTTATTTAATCTCGCTTTCTGTTAAATTATCTGACTCTTTTGTGGAAATACACCAGAAGTTTTTCATTTTCTATACCTACGTACTCTATATATAGAGAAGATATTGCATTCTATCCACAAATTCTCGGTTTAGATTTCGCCGGAAGTATATGTTTTGAGATCCTTGATATCCAAATAGAAATGTTTAGACAAATTCCGCGCGCGTGTGTGTGTGTGTGTGTGTGTGCAGTCCTATAACCATAACTCAAAAACGTAAAGTCTGTTGAACACCGAATTTGATATTTAAGTAGAGCAGCTTCAAAGGAAAGAATATGACATTTTGCAAGATAATCTCCCACCCTAAACTACTATTTACACGGCAACATTTTCAAAAATTTGATTTTCTCAAAAATAGCTGTAATCTTTAAAATTGCTGTTTTCTTTATCAGTAATGAATATAATTTTCTACTTTGTGAGTATATGATGACGCGCGGCGGAGTTTGAATTTTGACTTGATTCTGCTGTAAGACACTCTTTTGCTGCACCGGGAGTGATGACGCAATACCTCTTATCTGATTGTGTTTACGCATGCTTCCGCTCTTGGCCGTATGCATTCATTCTTCAGACAGGTATTGTGCTTGCAAATAGACGTGAACACTGTCAACATGATGCGCAGTGGCATAAACTGATGCTGGATTTGGCCAACAATTTGCAGGCACGAGGCGAGCGTCAGTCTATCCAGCACCATGGCAACGTGAGTATGGCTCCTCGTGAAGCATAGTGAAGATAAAAACCTGATGTCTTCCATTCGCATGACTCTCTATATTTCAGTAAATTATTATTTTTAATAAGCTTATCTTTTATTTATTTCATGTTAATCGAGTAAAATTAGCAGAAATAGTCTTATTTCTTGCTTTATTGTAAGTAGAAGCGAAATAAGGAAGTACCATAGGTTAAAGTGAAAGCCAAAAGCTGGTTGCAATGTGACTGATGTTCCTTTGTTTGTATTAACAGGAGTTGACAAATTCCTGTATGAGAAAAGTATGTGTTTCAAATATGAAACAAAGAAAAAGGAATATCTTAAAAACGATCAACTCCACGAAAAAATGTGTAGAATATAAATTGTGTGGTTTAACGTGCTCTACATGTTTTGTGGGTTAAGTTTTTGTCCATCTCTTACAGTTTAGTAGTTATGAAAAATTCATCCAGAATAAAGTAGTCTTCAGAGTCTATTCCCAGAAAATTCAAAATATACATTTTATTTGTCAGGTAAATAACTTTAATATACGATATTTTAATCAAAATCGTTAGAGCCATTTTTTAGAAAATTAAAATTTTTGAAAAAATTTCCATGTAAAGCGTAGTTTGGGGTGGAGGGATTTTTCTCAAAATCTTCGAGTCGCAGCCCTGGAAGATACTAAACTTAGATTACCAAGTTTGGTATTTTACCGGCTTTTCGTTTTTGAGTTATCGTGTTCACAGACACACGGACACACGGACACACACACACGGACCTTATTTTGAAAATATTTTTTTTGGATACAGGGGACCCTTAAACGTATATTTCCGGTGAAATCTCGGTTTCGAATTTTTTGGTGGAGTGCAATACATTCTCTATGCAATATGTACATAGTGAGTATAGAGAAAGTAAAAATAGACTTAACAATGCAACCAGTAAATTACAGGGAAAAGTCTTGCACAAGCAAACACGAGAAGTGATTGCTAAAATGTAATGGCCGGATTATATGCAACATAAAAACGTCAAAATATGCATGAAAAGTGTCAAAATATACAACAACAAATAACACAAAGTAATGATTGGTTTAATATATATATTTCAAAAAACAATATACAATCGCAGGTTTTTTATTATTTACTTCAAACGAAAAAAGTATGTTTACAAATTCGTTTACATTTTGTTACTATGATAAATAGAAACGATCAGATACTCTTCCAAAGTGCTAAACCATAAGAGAGAGACAAAAACTTACCGCACAAAAAAATGTAGAACACATTAAAACACACAGTTTATGTTGTATATTTTTTTTTTTTTCGTGGAGTTGATTGTTTTTGAGAAATCTTGTTTTTGGTTTAAGCTATAAAAGCTTATATTTTTCTCATTCAGGACTTTGTGAGCTCGTGTCCATACAAACAAAGGAACTTCAGTCACATAGCAACCAGCTTTTGACTATCACTTTAACCTATGGTATTCCCTTATTGCAGAGATATAGAGAAAGTTATGTGAATGGAACACATCAGATTTTTGTCTATCTTACGGTTTACCAATTGCACATAAGTCATACAGAATGAAGAGATCTTCAGAAACTATTCCCAGAAAATTCGGGATATAAGTGCATTTGGTTTGTCACAAAATATCTTAGATATATTATATTCTAATCAAAATGGGTAGTGCAATTTTTTATAAAATCCAAAATTTTCAAAACATATTCTATGTAAAGAGTATTTGGGGTGTCGGATTTCTTATTTGTTTATTATTTTAGTCTTCGTGTCGCATCCTCGGAAGATACTGAACTTATACACACACACGGACATTTGTCTAAAAGGCGGTTTTGTTTTATTTGCTTTTTTGGATTCAGGGAGTCTGAAAACATGTATTTCCGGTGAAACTTCGGTATCCAATTTTTGGGAGAAATACAATACATTCACTGTCTACTATGTACATTGTACATACCCGCTAGATAAATTAATTATAGAGTATATTATAACTGCACACATTTGTTGTACTTTTTTGATACACAGAAACGGATATCTATTAATAAATAAAAAGAAAATGTTTGTTGTGTGATGTGTCATCCTGGCTTCCCTCTGCTATCTTCCTGCATTTACATACTGCATGGCTAACCCTTGAAGACTCCGCCTCTTTCGCCCCAGACTTTTAATTGGGCAACTAGTGTTCACATGTATTAAGAAGCATAATAATAAATACATGATAATGTTCTTAAACGATACATTTTATGAAACTTCTCAAAGTAACTTTTGCTTCTGATGGGTGCTAACTGGACAATTAGTTTTCATTTTCTCTACACCTACTATGTACGTAGAGTATAGAGAAGGTATTGTACTGCACCAAAAATTCCATACCAAGATTTCACCGTAAATACATGTTTTGAGACCTCCTGAATCAAAAAAATGCATTTTAAAAAAAACGTCTGTGTGTGTATGTGTGTGTGTGTGTGTGTGTGTGTGGTATGTACCTGAAGGCAGCATAGTTCAAAAACGAAAAGTCCGTTAAATACCAAACTTGGTATTTAGGTTTGGTATCATTCAATGATACAACACGATGCTTTTGAGAAAAATCGCCTATTTATATGGAACTTTTTTCGAATTTTTTTTATTTTCTCAAAAAAGATTTTGGTTAAAATCTCTTACATTTAAGATATTTACATGACAAATAAAATGTATAACTTGAATTTTATGGGAATAGCCTCTCAAGACCACTTTATTCTGGATGAATTTTACGGAATGTTGCATTCCTGCTAAACCATAAGAGATGCTAAACCATAAAACAAAAATGAGAGCACATTTAAACACACAATTTATTATTATGTTTCGTGGAGTTGATCGTTTTTTGAGATATCCCTTGTTTTTTATTTCAGCTTTCAAAACTTATACTTTTCTCATACAGGAATTTGTCAACTCCTGTCCAAACAAACAAAAGAAGTTCAGTCACATATCAACCAGCTTTTGACTATCACTTTAACCTATGGTACTCTCTTATTTCGCCTCTACTACAAGGAAGCAAGTAATAAGATTATTCCTGCTATTTTTACTTTCTCTAGCCCCGTATGTACAATGTACATAGGGATAGAGAAGTATAGCACTCCACCCAGAAATTCAAAGTCGAGATTTCACCTGAATCCAAAAAAAAAAACACTTCCAGAAAAAGGCCCGTGTGTGTGTCCGTGTGTCTGTGAACACGATAACTCAAAAACGAAAAGTAGCTAAAATATCACACTTGGTATACAGGTTCAATATCTTCCAGGGATGCGACACGAAAATTTTGAGAAAAATCCCTCCACCCCAAACTACCCTTTCCATGGAAATTTTTCGAAAATTTTATTTTCTTAAAAATGGCTCTAACGATTTTGATTAAAATATCGTATATTAAAGATACTTTACCTGTCAAATAAAATGTATATCTTGAATGTTCTGGCATAACTAATAAACCGTAAGAGATGGACAAAAACTTACTTCACAAAAAATCTAGAGCACGTTAAAACACACAATTTATTTTATGTAATTATTTTTTTGGATTCCGTCGTTTTTTAGACATTCCTTATTTCTGTTTTCTGCTATAAAACATTTTTCTCATACAGAAACTTGTCAACTCCGATCTATATAAATAAAGGAACTTCATTGACATAGCAGCCAGCTTTTTACTATCACTTTAACCTATGCTACTCCCTTATTTCGCTTCTACTTATAAGGAAGCAAGTAATAAGATTATTCCTGCTATTTTTTCTAGATTAGAATGAATTAAATTGAGGCATATGCTTTTAGCAGTACTTTGTTGCAAGATGTAGAGAAATTCATGTGAATGGAACATCAGTTTTTTGTACTAGAAGTCGTTTTGGATAAAAATACGCATTGTCGCCCTTTTATTAGGCCCGAATAACTCAGCTATCCTTCTTAGAGGCTTAACCCTTGACTTCGAGATTCAGATCACAATATGGTGGCCTGTCTGTATGGAGGTGAATAGAATATATCTCAGGTGTTTGTTTTAAGGTATACGATTGGTTAGAGAAGCACACACGGCAGATAAGAACGTACACCACTTCGAATGGAAATAAATAGGTGGGTTTATCAAAAAATTGGACTAGAAGCAGACATTCGAGACAACAATACATTCTGTTACAATGGAAATGGTAAAACGTCTCTTGAGGTATGAGGTGATATTGAATTTTACGACAGAGGTCATGTAGGTAATGCCGCTGTGAGACACAGAGCGAGAAATAACAGCAATGGAACAAGGAATAATGGAAAGTAAAGGGCACAGCCTCAACTGAGCCCTTCCTAGGAAAAGCGACATCAAATGGCCAGTTACTTTGATCATCTGGTGCCAAAATAAACACAGATGTCAAAGTAGCTCTCAAAGGTAATGCTTCAAGCCATTTCCTGCCTCTTCGATCTGGTCTCAAGTTCAGTGCTGCCAATTTGGGAGAAAAGTAGCTAAATCTGAGGTATTCAAGAAGCACAACAAGGAGAAAAATTCATGTTTGGGATTGGCGATTTTTTGGGGATCTGCTTAGCGGTTTTTCAATATAATTATTACTTCCAAATTAATGCACTTAATATTACTATTAGTATAAAAATATAAAAAATATTAGTTATACAAATAATAATAATGAAATAATTTTATAATAACAAACTTATAGCAATAATAATAATTATAAATAAAATCTGATGTGTTCCATTCGAATGAGTTTCTGTACATCGAGAAAAAATAATCTTATTACTTACTTCCTTGTAAGTAGAAGCGAAATAAGGGAGTACCATAGGTTAAAGTGATAGTCAAAAGCTAGTTGCTATGTCACTGAAGTTCCTTTGTTTGTATGGACAGGTGTTGACAAATTCTTGTATGAGAAAGGTGAAATTTTTGAAAGCTGACACCAGAAACAAGGAATACCTCAAAAACGATCAACTGGACGAAAGAAATCTATATAACATAAATTGTGTGTTTTAACGTGCTCAACATTTTTTGTGTGGTAAGTTTTTGTCTATCTCTTACGGTTTAGTAATTATGCAAAATTCGGTAAATTTAATCCAGAATAAAGTAGTCTTCAGAGGCTATTCGCAGAAAATTCAAGATATACCTTTTATTTGTCAGGGAAATATCTTTAATATAAGATATTTTAATGAAAAACGTTATAAGCATTTTTGCAAAATCATAATTTTTAAATGTCCCATGTAAAGAGTAGTTGGGTGTGGGAGAATATTCTTGAAAATCTTCGTGTCGCGTCCTTGGAAATGGTTCGTATTTAAAGAACTTTGCTATGCTACGTAAACACACTCACACACGAACATTTTTCTAAAAATATCTTTGGATTCACGGACTCAAAAAATGTATTTCCGGTGAATCTCGGCATCGAATTTTGGATGCAGTACATTCCTTCTCTATACACTTTGTAGATAGTACATGTAGAGAAAGTAAAAAAAAATCCTTATTCTTATGCACACACTTTTTTTTTTTGGTGCAAGTTTTACGGGATAACGAAGGCGAGTGGGAAGAAGAGCATAACATGCCTCCTTTTCCTCAGTGTTGCCAACTGAGGCCGTCAGCAATTAAGGTGAATTCGCTGTCTAAGGTACCGCGTACTAGCTGTGTTATTAAACGAAACACAGCGCATGCGTGTAAGGAGTACCATAGGGTTCGGTCTTGGGACCTTTATTGTTTATTTTATATGTTAATGGTTTAGAACATCACAGTGATGTAAACTGTTTAACTATTTATGCAGACGGTACTTCAGTTACAGTATTTGCCAATGGCATCTACGAACTTAATTTCTAAGCTATTAATTCGGTGATTTTTTTTTTAATTGTGCATTGTAAGTAAACTTATTTTAAACCAAATAACCAAATTGCTTGCTTATATTTTAGTAACAAAAAGATTTTAACAAACATGAATTTTAACATGGGTGCTACTATTTTAGTGTCTTGATAAGACAAAATTTTTAGGCATTGTTTTATATCAAATCCTTACTTGGCATCAACAGATTGGTCATATATCCACGAAATTGAATAAAGCATGCTTTACTATTAGATATCTGAAAACAGGCTTGGACATATCTGCTTTCTTACTGTATATTATGCCAAAGTAGAATTAATTTTATCATACAATATTTAAATATGGGGATCTAAATAGGGTATTTTAAATTCAGAAAAGAGTGTTTAGAATCATTTTTACTTTCCCGATTCGCACTATGCGCATAGTGTAGAGAGAAGGTATTGCACTCCACCAAAAAATTCCATACCGAGATTTCATCGGAAATATATGTTTTAGGGTCCCCAAATTCTAAAAAAAGAAATTTCACAAAAAGTTCCGCGCGCGCGCGCGCGTGTATGTCCGTTTGTCAGTGTGTCCGTGTGTCTATGAACACGATAACTCAAAAACGAAATGCCGAAAAAATACTAAACTTGGTATTTAAGCTTAGTATCTTCCAGGGATGCGACAGGAAGATTTTGAGAAAATTCCACCAACCCCCAACTACACTTTACATGGAACGTTTTTCGAAACTTTTGATTTTCTCAAAAATGGCTCTAACGATTTTTATTAAAATTTCGTATATTAAAGGTATTTACCTGACAAATAAAATGTATATCTTGAATTTTCTAGGAATAGACTCTGAAGGGTAGTTTATTCTGGATGAACTTTACCGAATTTTGAATAACTGCTAAACTGTAAGAGATGGACAAAAACTTACTACATAAAAAATGTAGAGCACATTAAAACACACAATTTATGTTATACATGTTTTTTTCGTGGAGTTCGTCGTTTTTGACATTCCTTATTTTTAGTTTCTGCTACGAAAAACGTATACTTTTCCTATACAGGAACTTGTCAACTCATATCCATATAAACGAAGGAACTTCATTGATATAGCAGTATTTTTGACTATCACTTTAACTTATGGTAGTCTCTTATTTCGCTTCTACTTACAAGGAAACGAGTAATAAGACTATTTCTGCTAATTTTTTCTGATTAGCATAAAGTAATTACAAGTATAAGCTTTTTAAGAATAATTTGTTGCAGGGATATATAGAAAGTCATGTAAATGGTACCCATCAGATTTTTAATATGAAGCCAAACGACTCATTTAGACATGTTTTTAGACAATTTTATATTTTTACTTTGATTTATTAATATATAATGCTACACTATTTTATTAAAACAACGCATAGCTATTCACTATCAATTGTGACGTTCATAATCATTTTACTAGAAGTATGAATGACATCCATATAGAAAAATATAAAACAAATAAATACTCAAATTGTAAATGCTCTACCCTACAGCAATATTAAAATAGATGACGTGTGTAAATGTAAAAGATCACTACGTTCATTTTATATCACAAAACCATTTACAGTTTAAGTCGTTTAATTAATGTGCATTATGTCGATTCTATCTCTATAGTTTATGGCAACAGACAATAAATCTTTCTATCTGTCTGTCTATCCTCTGGGATCTACAGACAGAAAGCTTAGTATTCAATCCACTTGATTGCAGGTTGTAAACACACCATGCCTCAATGCTGTTGCTCTTCTGCTTCCGAAGTTGCGCGAAACTTACCGAATGCAGCCCAAGGAGCCGAGCGTCAAGAACACATGGCATATAGTACGTATTTCTAATAACTGGAAAAGAAATAAGGGAAATTTTCAGCGAAGTCTGGATATCGAAATTTTGGAGAAAAATACCTTCTCTATACACTATGTGCCTAGTACTAGTAGAGAAAGTAAAAAATCCCATGTTTGTACCTGTGACTGTGTATGTCTCTGATCAGCATAACAAAAATACTGAATACTGAACTTGATATCAAAGTTTAGCATCTCCCAAGAATGAACCTCGAAAATTTGCAAGAAAATCCCCCCCCACTCATAACTACAATTACATGGAAAATGTTACGAACATTTGGGTTTTTAAAAATGGCTTTAACGATTTGGATTAAAATACCGCATATTAAATATATTTACATGACAAATAAGATAAATATCTTAATTTTTTGGAAACAGCCTCTGAAGATTTCTTCCTTCTAGATTTATAATAAATGGCACGACAGCTCACTACCGACCGGCCGGTGCGTCCCCCATCTCGGTCCATGATAGACATCATGGATGTGGGGCAGTATTGGAGGATAACAGCACCTTGAACCCCCCAGCCGGTTAATGCGGTCCTCATGACCTGGAGCCGCTACTTGTCCATCAAGTACCTCCTCAATTGGCCCCCCAGGGACCACGAGGCTGAGTGCATCCCGAACCAGGTCCCCCATCTCGGTCCATGATAGACGTCATGGATGTGGGGCAGTATTGGAGGATGAGAGCACCTTGAACCCCCCAGCCGGTTAATGCGGTCCTCATGACCTGGAGCCGCTACTTGTCCATCAAGTAGCTCCTCAATTGGCCCCTCAGGGAGCTCGAGGCTGAGTGCATCCCGGACCAGGTCCCCCAGCAGGGGAAAAATCCCCACGCCGGTACTGGAGATCAAACCCAGGTCTCCCGCATGGTAAGCAGCTATACTACCTCCGCCATAAGGAGACGACCTTCTTTTGCATAATGAGTAATCGTAGACAAAAACTTCCTACCCACAACTTTGTACTGTCCACCATTTCCGAGATATTTCTTATTATTGGTTTCAATTTTAAAACACGTATACCTTTTGCTTTCTCTACATGTACTATATACGAGGGGCATACTGAAAGTCACGAGCAACCCATTGTAAAAATTTAAAGTTCAACAATGTAACGAAACGAATTGCAGGATCGTAATCTACAGACTTTAAGCCACATGTTGACACATTGTGACGTCATTAGCTTCTATCACGTGACCACAGACGGTGTTTGAAAAATGGCTGACATTGATGTTTCGTTTCGACAGCGTGCTGTTATTGAATTCCTTGTGAAAGAAGGAAAATCTGCTCCTGAAATTCATCTCAGACTTCAACGTGCGTATGGAGGTGTCTGCATGGGTGCCAGCAGTGTTAGAAGATGGGTGAAACATTTCAAAGATGGAAACACGAGTCTGCAAAATGCGCTTCGTAGCGGGCGTCCTCGAACTGCCTCTACAGAACGCAACAAGGAAAGAGTTGATGAGCTCATTACAGGAGATAGGCGTTTCACTGTGAATGAAATTGCTGCGCAACTTGGAATAGGACATAGTGCAGCGCAAGAAATGATCCACAGCTTGGGTTATCAAAGGGTCTGTGCCTGTTGGGTCCCCCGTTTATTGACTGAAGACCACAAACTTCAGAGAAGAACCATTGCACAAAACCTTTTTCAGAGATTTCATAATGAAGGTGATGAATTTTTGACGAGTATTGTGACTGGAGATGAGAGCTGGTGATGGAACCATGGAACTATGAGCCAGAAACGAAACGTCAGAGTATGGAATGGCACCACTTGAACTCACCATCGAAGAAGAAAGCGAAGACAGTGCAGTCTGCAGGAAAAGCTATGGGAAGTGTCTTTTGGGATGCACAAGGTTGCATTCTGGTTGACTTTCTTGAACCTGGACAAACCATTAATTCTGCCCGCTACATCACATCCTCCCTGCAGTCCCGACTTGGCACCCTCCGACTACCATCTTTGCGGTTCTGTGAAGGAGCAGATGCGTGGCCAACGCTACGAGACGCTGGAGGATATTCGGAAAGAAGTGCGTCAGGGTCTGTGGGCAGCTGGAACGGAGTTCTATCACAAGGACATTTTCAAACTTGTAGAACGGTGGGAAAAATGTGTGCAAAACAATGGAGACTATGTCGAAAAGTGAAAGAAAGTCTGTAGATTATGATGTATTTGGTTTGGCTTAAAAATAAATATTAAGGTTGTAAAACAGTGTTGCTCATGACTTTCAGTATGCCCCTCGTACATAGTGTATAGAAAAGGTATTGCATTCCACCCAAAAATTCGATTACAAGATTTCACGGGAAATACATGTTTGGGTCCCCCTGAATCAAAAAAAAAAAGAATTTTCAGAAAAAGTCCATGTGTGTGTGCGTGTGTGTATGTGACTGTGTGTGAGTGTGTGTGTCTGTGGACTGAATTGCTAAAAAACGAAAAGACCGTTAAATACCAAACTTAGTATTTATGATTTTTATCTTACAAGAAGGCCACACGAAGATATATATATATATATATAATATATAATTTATATAAATCAAGCCCAAATACCATTATTCGTTTGATCAGTTGGTATTACCGCACTTTTACTTTTATTATCCCTTCCAGTTTTAGCAGGAGCTATTACTATACTTTTAACCCCCCACCCCCCCACCCCAAATAACTTTTACATAGAACTGTTTTCGAAAGGTTTGATTTCTTAAATGTATTTCTCCTAAAATATCGTATATACAAGATATTTATCTGACAAATAAAATGTATGTCTTGAATTTTCTGGAAATAGCCACTGAAAACTACTTTATTCTGGATGAATTTTGCGATATTTTGCATAACCGCTAAACCGCAAGAAACGGACAAAAATTTACCAAACAACAATGTAGAGCACATTAAAACACACAATTTATGTTACAACATGTTTTACTGTAGCTGTTAGTTTTTGAAATATTCCTTGTTTTTGGTTTCAGCTTTGAAAAACATACTTTTCTCATACAGGAATCTATCAACTCATGTGCATACAAACAAAGGAACTTTAATCAAATAGCAACCAGCTTTTGACTTCGCTTTAACCTATGGTACTCCCTTATTTCACTTCTACTTACAAGGAAGCAAGTAATAAGACTATTTCTGCTATTTTTTTCTCGATTAGCATGAAGTAAATAGAAGGATTAGCTTTTTAACAATAATTTGTTACAAGGATGTAGAGAGAGAGGGGTATGTGAATGGAAAACATCAGATTTTTAAACCCATTTTCTGTAAAACTCGATGCTTTTATGTCCATACTTTAAAAAATACATCACATTGCTTATTTTAATTAGAACAATGAATTTAGACAGTAAAAAATAATATATAATAAGTATGTGAGCTATAATTTTGATACATGATTAAAATATCACTATTACTGTGTGTAAATACTGCCATAATTTTCAATAAAACACTGTGGATTTTTCAAATTTCGCAAATGCATCACCTTAATCAAGCTGATTTCAATAACAATCGCATATCGACAGTTTTTAACATATTTGTGTATCGCTTTAACCTGTGTATTCCCTTATTTTCGTTCTACATAAAAGGAAGCAAATAATTTTACCAAATCTGGTGGTGGTTATCATGATAGCATAATATAGATAACAGAATAATCTTCAGTAAGAACAGTTTGTTTGTTGAATAGATGGATAACATCATGTGAATGGAGAGAGATTTTCTCACAGTGATGACTATGAGGTGAATATTATATTTACCATTATTAACGTTGATAACAGTTCGAGTGTGACAATATACACAAAGAGTATAATCAAAATGATTAATCTAGTTTACAGTCTGATGAAGTGCTAATAATTCGATTTGAAATATTGACTATAAAGCAGTCAGTTATAAGTAGTTCAGTGGATAACGCTGTCACTAGAATACACATCTAAAGCTCAGTATACCAGAGCATCTATTTGTATTGTTTAAAAAATTGAAAACATGTTAATTCACACTAAATGCATGCATTTGTGAAGTTTGACATAAAATGTGAAAATTATATAAAAAAATCATAATAAAATTATAATAATCCTACACTTTAATAAAATGTATCTTTTTACTTCCTCTACACTCACTATGTACATAATGTATAGAGAAAGTATTGTAAGACACCCAAAAATTGGATACCCAGGTCCCTGAATCCAACATAAAAACTTTTAGAAAAATGTCCATGTGTGTGTCTGTCTGTGTCTGTGTGCAGCATAACTGAAAAACGAAAAGATCCTAAATACCAAACTTGGAATTAAGTTCATCTTCCAAGGATGCGACACAAAGATTTTCAAGAATATTACCCCACCCCCAGCTACCCTTTACATGGCACTTTTTTCGAAAATTGTGATGTTCTTAAAATGGCTCTAATGATTTTGATTAAAATATAATATATTAAAGATATTTACCTGACAAATAAAATGTATATTTTGAATTTTCTGGGAATAACCCCCGAAGACCACTTTATTCTGGTTCAATTTTATGGAATTTTGAATAACTGTTAAACCGTAAGAGATGGACAAACCTTCACTACACAAAGAATGTATAACACGTTAAAACACATAATTTATGTTGTATTCATTTTTTGTTGGACTTGATATTTTATGAGATATACCCTGTTTTTGATTTAAGCTTTAAAAAAGTTATACTTTTCTCATACAGGAATTCGTCAACTGTCCATACAAACAAAGGAACTTCAGTCGCATAGCAACCAGCTTTTGACAATTACTTTAACCTATGGTACTCCTTTATTTCGTTTCTACTTAAAATGAAGCAAGTAATAAGACTATTTCTGTTAATTTTTTTTTTGTCGTTTAGCATGAAGTAAATAGAAGCAAAAGCTTTTAACAATAATTTATTTCAGAGATGTAGAGAAAGTAATGTGAATGGATCGTATTAGATTTTTCTTTCCATAGTTGTGACTATGTTATAAACGTTATGTTCATCATTTTTAACGTTGATATAATATTGCGTGAGACTATATACACAAAGAGTATAATGAAAATGGGTAACCTGGTTTAGATCCTGTTGAACGACTAATAATTCATCTGGTTATACCTACTGAATATACAATAGTCAGCTTATATTTAACTGAAAGGAATAAACAACAAAAGCTCAGCCTACCAGATCTTCAGCAAAATACGTTTATTCGCATTTAATTGATGCATCTGTGAATATTAATAAAAGAAAATCTGATGTGTACCATTCACACGACTTTCTCTACATCTCTGCAACAAATTATTGTTAAAAAGCTTATGCCTATATTTACTTCCTGCTACTTCAGAACAAATTAACAGAAATAGTCTTATTACTTGTTTCCTTGTAAGTAGAAGCGAAATAAGGGAGTACCGTAGGTTAAAGTGATAGTCAAAAGCTGGTTGCTATGTGACTGAGGTTCCTTTGTTTATATGTACAGGAGTTGACAAATTCCTATATGAGAAACGATCAAATCCACTAAAAAACGGCAAATAGTATAAATTCTGTGTTTTAACGTGCTCGACATTTCTTGTGAAGTAAGTTTTTAATTAAGTCTTACGGTTTAGCAGTTATGCAAAATTCCGTGAAATTCGTCCAGAATAAAGTAGTCCCCAAGGGCTATTCCCAGAAAATTGAAGATATAAATTTTGTTTATCTGGTAAATGTCTTTAATGTCTGATATTTTAATCAAAAACTTTAGAGCCATTTTTCCGAAAATCAAAATTTTTGAAAAATATTCCAGGTAAAGGGTAGTTTGGGGTGGCGGGATTTTTCTCAAAATCTTCGTGTCGCATTCCTGGAAGATACGAAACTTAAATACAAAGTTTGGTATTTTACCGACTTTTCGTTTTTGATTTATCGTGTTCACAGACACACGGGCACACGCACACACACACCTACACACACACGCAAGCGCGGGCGCGCGCGGACCTTTTTGTGAACATGCTGTTGTTTTTTTTATATAAGGGATTCGAAAACATACTTCCGGTGAAATCTCGGTGTTGATTTTTTGGGTGGAGTGCAATACTTTCTCTATACATTATACATATAGTGCGTGTAGAGAAAGTAAAACTATGAAAAATTTAAAAAAACTTTGATGTGCTTCATTCTCATGACTTTCTCTACATCTCTGCAACAAATTATTGTTAAAAACCTTATGCTTCTGTTTACTTCATTCTAATCTAGAAATAAATTAGCATAAATTGCCTTATTACTTGCTTCCTTGAACGTAAAAGCGAAATAAGGGAGTACCACAGGTAAAAGTGATAGTCCAAAACTTGCTGCTATGTGACTGATGTTCCTTTGATTCTTTGGACAGGAGTTGAGAATCTGCTTGATGAGAGAAGTATAATTTTTCAAAGCTCAAACCAAAAACAAAGAATATCTCAAAAATGAACAACTCCACGAAAAAAATGTATATATCATAAATTGTATTTTTATCGTGATCTACATTTTTGGGTAGTAAGTTTTTGTTTTCCTCTTACGATTTATCAATTATACAAAATTCAATAAAAATCAGCCAGTATAAAGAGGTCTTTATTGGCTATCCCCAGAAAATTCGACATACATTTTGTTTGGCATGTAAATATCTTATATATAACAGATTTTAATAAAAGTCGCTACAGTTGTTTTTGAGAAAATCAACATTTCGGAAATATTTTCAAGTGAGATTTTCTTGAAAATCTTCGTGTCGCATCCTTGGAAGATACCAAACTTAAAATATCAAGTTTGGTATTAAACGATATCATTTTTGAGCTATGCTGTACACACACACACACACTAACACACACACATACACACGCACCCGCGCACATGGACATTTTTGTATACTTTTGTTTTATTCAGGGGAACCCAACATGTATTTCCGGTGAAATCTCAGTATCGAATCTTTTGTGGAATGTAATTCCTTCTCTATACACTATGTACATAGTACGTGCAGAGAAAGTATTAAGGATTTTTAGGCTATATTTGCGTCCGTGAACACGATAACTCAAATATCGAACTTGGTATTTTAAGTTTATCATATTCTAATGTGTCTAATGAACATTTTGAGGAAAATCTGCTATCCTAAAAAAAATGTTGATTTTTGTTCAAAAATAGCTCAAAATATTTTGTTTAAAATACTATAAACTAAAAATACTTACATGACACACAACATTATATTTTGAATTTTCTGGGAATAGCCTCTGAAGACTACTTTATTCTGGGTGAATTGTACGGAATTTTGCATAACTGATAATCTTTAAGATTTAAAAAAACTTACAACAAAAAAATGTAGAACATATTAAAACATACAGTTTATATTTTATATTCTTTTTCGAGGAGTTGATCCTTGTTTTAGATATTCCTTGTTTTGGTTTCAGCTTTGAAAGGCTTATACTATTCACACACAGGAATTTTGTCAACTCTTGTCCCTACAAAAAAATGAACTTCAGTGACAGAGCAATCAGCGTTTGTCACTTTAACCTATGACACTGCCTTCTTTCACTTCTACTTACAAGGAAGCAAGTAATAAGACTATTTCTGCTAATTATTTATCGATTAGCATGATGTAAATTTGTTTCAGAGTTGTAGAGAAGGTCATGTCAATGGAGCACATCAGATTTTTTGAAATGCTTTTTTGGATTTAGAGAGCCCTAAAACATGTATTTCCGGTGATATCTCGATATCGAGTTTTTGGGTGCAATACAATACCTTATACAGGGTTACTACAAAAGAAATAGACAACTTCAACTGCCTGTAAAACAAAAACTATTAGAGATAGCAACCTAATTATTTTGGAGGTATGTTGAGAAACTCTCAAAGTTTTGTTTGTTACTATTGGTAACGCTGTAGTGTTTTGTTTGTTGTTGCAGAAGCTGAAATGGCGGAAAATCCTGTGGAAAAGGCATATTGCGTGTTGGAATTTGCTAGAACGCAATCAGCAACTGTTGTCCAACGACATTTTAGAACACGTTACCACAAAAATGAAATGATGTGCTCACAAAAACCAGCATCGTCTTCATCATGTCGCAACATGTCGATGCAAAAGTCACGCCGTATGAGCTTATCTTCTTCACTCAGAAACTGCAACATCTGTAATCTGTAAGGCATCATGTGCAGTCGCTTCCCCAAGATTTTCCATACAGTTTGCTGTGGAATTTGTAATTGCATGCTTGCCCTAGATGTCGATTTCTGTGGGCTTCTTATGTAGGCAAAACGAACACGTTCAACGCTTTCTTCCGAAACTCTTGGTCTTCCCGAGCTCTTCACTTTGCACAAACATCCCGTTGTCTCGAATTTTCTATACCAGTCGTAGATTGACTGTCTAGTCGGGGGCGTTTTGTGGTAACGTGTTCTAAAATGTCGTTGGACAACAGTTGCTGATTGCGTTCTAGCAAATTCCAACACGCAATATGCCTTTTCCACAGGATTTTCCGCCATTTGAGCTTCTGCAACAACAAACAAAACACTACAGCGTTACCAATAGTAACAAACGAAACTTTGAGAGTTTCTCAACATACCTCCAAAATAATTAGGTTGCTATCTCTAATAGTTTTTGTTTTACAGGCAGTTGAAGTTGTCTATTTCTTTTGTAGTAACCCTGTATATACACTATGTACATAGTACGTATAGAGAAAGTAAAAATATTGACGAAGTCTAAGAACAAACAGCAAACATTGGTTGCAGTAGCGACGGTATTTCATTTCAAGTCGTAGAAATATTAAGGAGACAACATTTATAACGCTGTGTCAGAATTTTTTAAAAGTTCACTCATTTCTGAAATAAAAAAGTCTTAACATATTTATGTATACCACTCAGGCAAAGCAATAATAAAGTCCAAAGATTTGAAGCAATACCACAAAGTGATGCAGTTTGCAAAGTTTCGATAGCTTGTTTCTTGAGAAATGTGTTTTCTTCCAGAGTTGTCCAAAAGATACATATAACTGTGAATGTCATTTGACGTGGAATGCTTTGCCACTATTTCTTCTTCTTCTTCCATTATAAGGTTAAGCTGTAAAGCCTGTTCCGGCAGAAAGATATCTTCCCCTCTGGTCTTTGGTCGTCCAGTAGAACGTCAACCTTTTCGTTCTTTATTTTATTTCTTTTTACTTTCTCTACACGTTCTGTGTCCATAGTGTATAGAGAAGCTATTGTATTGCACCAACATTTCGATACCGAAATTTCATCGGAAATACATGTTTTGGAACCACCTGTATAAAAAAAAATAGTTTTTCTACACGTACTATATGCATAGGTATACTGAAGGTATTGCACTCCATCCAAAAATTCGATACCGGGATTTCACCGGCAATAAATGTTTTAGACTCCGCTATATCCAAAAAAAAGCAATATCACAAAAAGCTCAGGGTGTGTGTCCGTGTGTCTGTGAACACGATAACTTAAAAACGAAAAGTCGGTAAAATACCAAACTTGGTAGGGTAACTTAGTCTAAATCGGGTCAACAGATTAATCGGGTCAGTTTTAAAACTTTGCTGTTCACACCAAGGTCAAATGACATATACAACATGCTACCATCTACCGAAGAAGACTGCAACTTCTTGCTCACAGTGAACGTTAAAGTTTTTGGAAATTGTGTTTTTTGTAGCTGTGGTATAAAAAAGAAACAAGTCTTATAGGTAAAGGCTGTATTGTTTAGATATTTAAAATAACACTTTGATTGTTTTATTTATTTTGCAACATAAACAACAAGGAATTTTGCTCAGCTAAAGTTTATAAACCAGCATAGTCCTTGTATTTGAGGTTAAGGCTCTCCAACGCTCATTAATCGCATTCAAGTACTACCAACTTATGCTTATAAATGTTCCTACATTTTGGGTTAATCGGGTCAGTAAATTGAGGGTTAAAGGGGTCAATGATGCTATGAGTGAATTAAGCTTTTATCGTTATTGTTTTTTAAAGATGCATAATAATGCTTATAAAACGCTGTTGACATTAAGAACGGCAGAGGATCTTTCTCCTGCTCGTTGTAATGGTCTCAACAGGAAGGATGTAGCTGACTACTTCAAACTCTTGGAGGAGACTTTACAGGCTTGTGCTTTACTTAATAAACCTCAACTGATATATAATGCCGACAAATCTGGATGAAATATAAACCTGCCAGAAAAACTTTGCTCAGAAGGGTGCTAAGGCAGTGTACTCTCAAGCTTGTGTTGAGAGAGGGGAGCTTGTCACGATATTAGCTTGCACAAATGCAACTGGGAACTTTTACTTCTCCATTAGCTATTTTTAAGGGAAAGAAATACCTTCAAACATTTTTCGGATGGCTTCACAAACTGATCTCTTGTGACCATGTCAGATTCTGGATGTATCAATGAAGAATTTTTTTTTGCAGTGGCTGCATCACTTCCAGGCCCACCGAGTGCCTGGAACATGTTTGCTGCTAATAGATGGTCATGGATCCCACTAGAGTTTGTCTGCACTGCAGTTTTGTGAAAACACGACATTCATATGGTATGTCTACCAAGTCACACTAATCCTAGGCTGCAACCATTAGATAGATCATTCTTCAAGCCCTCAAAGCATATTATGACAATGAATACAATAAATGTGTGCGTAACACAGAAGGGGAGCGAACGATTACAAAAATAACGTTTGGAAGAATTTTCAAAGAAGCTTGGCACCAATCAACAACACCAGCGGTTGCTGAGTCTGGATTTTTGTCAACAGTCTGTTTCTCCTAAACAAAGAGGTGCTGTCTAATCATGAATATTTACCAGGAGAATGTATGATCACACCAGAACGTCATACTTCAGTACATGAGAGTACAACTTTACAGCTTGAGGATGCTATTCCTAAGTTCAGTCAAGAACAGGCATTACCATCCACGATGCCCTTCCGTGATCTGCTACCGTCTCCAATAAAAACACCGCAACGTAGAGTGAGCAAGGAAACAGAAAGCGGCTCCTTTAACTTCTCCCCAGGATATAGAAGTAAGGAAAAGACTGGAACTCAGACACAAGTCTAGAAAGGAAACCATTGTCCTGCCTCAGTCAAACAAGTATGGAACAAAAGGTGTAAGAAAACGACTGTTGCCGCTATCTTCTGAAGATGACGATCTGTATGAGGAAATGCAAGAACAAATTAACAGCGCATGGGCATTCTGTTTTGTAAAATACGATTATCGTCGCTCAGAAAAATTAGGGAACTAGATACAGTGTCAGGGAAGTGGCAAATAATGGTACCATGAAGATTGTGTTGATGCCAAAGGAAAGAAGAATTTCAGTTGTGGCAAATGCAGGTTTTGTGACTTTTTTTCTATATTCAAGAGTGTATTATTCAAGAAGAAAACTATTTTAGACTGACCCTATTTACTTTGATGATTGACCCGATTTAGACCTAATCCTTAGGATAAATCGGGTCGTGTACAGAAGTACTATTAACCTGTGTTTCTTGTATCTTTATTGTTAATAAAAATATGTCTGTTGGGTTTTGTTGCTTAAGGACTTACGTAATCAAAAATATATTTTTATATTTATTAACATGAACGTTTTAAGCGCTATTATTATTTTTATAATTTTTGACCCGTTTTAGACTAAGTTAACCTATTTAAATTTAGTATCTTCCAGGGATGCGACAGGAAGATTTTACTAAAACTACCCCAACCCCAAACTACCCTTTACATGGAACATTTTTAGAAATTTTTGATTTTTTTAAAAATGGCTCTAAAGATTTTGATTAAAATATCATATATTAAACAAACAATATAATGTATATGTTGAATTTTTTTGGGAATATCCTCTGAAGACTACTTTACTCTTAACGAATTTTACGGAATTTTTCATAAATGCTAAACATTAAGAGATGGGAACAAATTACCACACAAAAAATGTAGAGCATTTTAAAGCACACAGTTTATGATATACGCATTTTTTCATGGAGTTGATAGTTTTTGAGATATTCCTTGTTTTTGATTTCAGCTTTAAAAACATATACTTTTCTCATACGAGAATTTGTGAACTCCTGTCCATACAAACAAAGGAAGTTCAGTCACATAGTAACCAGCTTTCGACTATCACTTTAACATATGGTACTCCCTTATTTCGCTTCTACTTACAAGGAAGTAAGTAATAAGACTATTTCTGCTAATTTTTTCTCGATTAACATGCAGTAAAGCACACAGTTTATGATATACGCATTTTTTCATGGAGTTGATAGTTTTTGAGATATTCCTTGTTTTTGATTTCAGCTTTAAAAACTTATACTTTTCTCATACGAGAATTTGTGAACTCCTGTCCATACAAACAAAGGAAGTTCAGTCACATAGTAACCAGCTTTCGACTATCACTTTAACATATGGTACTCCCTTATTTCGCTTCTACTTACAAGGAAGTAAGTAATAAGACTATTTCTGCTAATTTTTTCTCGATTAGCATGCAGTAAATAGAAACATAACCTTTTTAACAATAATTTGTTACAGAGAAAACATCACATCAGATTTTTTCTTCAGAAATGTGATTTTTTCCAGAGTTCTCCAATGGATATCCTAAGGTCTGTGAATGTCATTTGACGGAAAATGATTTAGCAATGTTTCTTCTGCTTCTTGCATTGCAAGGTTATGCTATAAACCCTGCTGTTATTTGTCTGCCCAATTTAATCTTTAATTTCTGATTTTTTTCTCTCTCTCTCATTCCTTTTTACTTTCTTTACGCATACTACCCATATAATGTTAGAGAAAGTAATGTATTGCACTCAGAAATTCGATACCGATATTTCACTGTAAATGCATGTTTTGGGACCCCCTGAAACCAAAAAGCATTCTTATAGAATATCCGTGTATATGTGTATGTCTGTGGGCAACATTGCTCAAAAACGAAAAGTCCCTTAAGCACCAATATCTCTGTATCTTACAAGTATATGACACAAAAGTTTTCAAGAAAATCCCACCTCTTTAGCTACCCTTTTAATGGAAATTTTGTCGAAAATTTTTATTGGTATTTAAGTGACAAATAAAGAGTACATCTTCAATTTTCTGGGAATAACCTCTGAAGATTATTTTATTCTGGATAACTTTGTTATAACTGGAATGCCATAAGAGATAAACAAACACTTACTACACAAAATGTAAATCTCATTAAGGAACACAGTAAAGGTTATACACATTTTTTTAGCGTTAACTGTTTTCAAGATATTCCAGATTACTCGCATCAATTATAAATCACTTTGACTCTTCTTGAACGGAAGGAAATGTTTCTTCTTGTTTGTTTACTCCTGGCAATAAAATAAAATGGAAGTTGCATTATTTCACATAGTGACCGACTTTTAAAGGGCAATACTATAGCTTTAGGCAGTACATTGTGTTATTCCCCTTCTACTTACAAGGAAGCAAATAATAAGACTAATTCTGCTTATGTTTATCTTGATTAGCATGATGTAGATAACAGGTTAATGTTTTGAATAAAAGGTTTATTTACCAAACAGCTAAAGAACGTCAAGCAAATGTAACACATTAGATTTTTTGCCCTTCTAATTTGAATGCACCAAGTAATAAGGACAATTTCTGCTAATGTTTATCATGAAATAGAAGAATAAGGCTTTTAACAATTAAGTAATGTAGAGAAAGTAAAAATGTCCGTGTGTGTGTGTGTGTGTGTGGGCAACATGACTCAAAAACGAAAAGCCCGTTAAATACCAAACTTGGTATTTTAAGTTCAGAATCTTCCAAGGAAGCAATACGAAGATTTAAAAGTCCTCCCACTCCAACTAAACTTCACATGGAAAAGTTTTCAAAAATGATAGTTTTCTCAAAAATGGCTCTAGTGATTTTGATTAAAATATGCTAGACTAAAAATAGCCTCTGAAGACGTTAATTTTGCTGGACTTTGCACAACTAGTAAACCGTAAGAGATAGAATGAAAGCTTACTTTACAAATTATGTTGATCTCGTTGAAGCACCCATTTATACAATATACATTTTTTCGTAGAGTTGACAACTTTTAAGATAGTTTTTGTTATTTATTGGTTTCAATTATAAAATATTTAACACTTTCTTCATAGGAGAATTTGTCAACTTCTGACAATGCAAAGAAACACATTTTATCCACATAGTAACCAGCTTTTAAGATTTTACTATCTTTCTGACATTTTGAATGTCTTTATTTCTCTTCTGCATACAAACAAATGTTTCTACTATGCTTATCTCGATTAGCCTGAAGTAAATAGAATCATAAACTTTTTAACAATATTTTGTTACAGAGATGTAGAGAAAGTCATGTGAAAGGAACACATCAGATTTTCTTGTAGAGGAATAACGACAGTACAGGCTGTAAAGAACCTACACAGCATTCGCTTGGCAACCCTGAGGAATGAGATAAACGTTAGCAGAATTTGTCTTAATTTTGTGCTTTCTTGTAAGTACGAGGGCCGTTTTTTATTTTCAACCTTCGATAGACTATAAATATAAGACAAGTCCGTTAGTAATAAAGCTCAGCATCTTTCAACGGTATGACACTAAAATTTTCAAGAAAATCCCATTACCTCTAACTACCCTTTTCATGGAAATATTTTCGAAAAGTTTGACTGTCTTAAAACTAATTCTAATGATTTTGATTAAAATATTGTACATTAAAAACATTTAACTGACAAATAAAATGTAGATCTTGAATTTTCTGGGAATAGCCTCTAAATACTAATTTATTTTGGATGAATCTTACGGAATTTTGCAAAACTACTAAATTTTGGTAGACAAAAAGTATTCAACATAAAATGTAAAGTTAGTTAAAACCGCACTTTATGTTACATACATTTCTTTACGTGAAGTGGATCGTTTTTGAGATATTTCTTGTTATTGGTTTCGCCTTTAAAAACCTTTAAAATTTGTCCACTCCTGTCCATACAAGCAAAGGAACATTTTGCTAATTTTTTTCTCAAATAAGCATGAAGTAAATAGAAGCATAAGCTATTTAACAATAATTTGTTGCAGATATGTAGAGAAAGTCATGTGAATGGAACACATAAGATTTTTTTTGTACAAGGATACCGACATAACAGGATGTAATGAAACTACACAGTATTTGCCTTGCGACCCGGAGTAACTCCGATAACATTTAGAGCGGTGACCTCCAAACGAAACCAACTGAAATATCCTTTTGGAGTGGTATGCAATACTTTTTCTACATGCCATAGACAAGTTGCAAAGAAATGTGCACTTAACATGATTTCAGAACTGAAAAGAATTGACTGTACTTACAAAGGTCAAACTCCAGTGATCACTGCAGTATACTGAGAAGTACTTCAATGTGTCTTGCTTACCTGAAAAGAAACATTTATTCATATTAATAACATTTCTATATCTATTGTTTGTAGAAAAGATCAGCAAAACCACTTCTGCTATTTCAGAATATATATATATATATATATATATATATATATATATATTAGGATTTTTGTTTTTTCTCTATATGTTGTATTCCGCCCAAAAATTCGATACCGAGATTTCACCGGAAATACATGCTTTGGGACCCGTGAATCCAGAAAGAGCGTTTTTAGAAAAATGTGTATCCGTCTGTGGTTGGCATAGCTCTAAAACGACGTCTTTTACATTTTGAGCTATGCTGCACACATACACACGGACTTTTTTCTAAAAATAATTTGGGGTCTCAAAACATGTATTTCCGGTGATAACTCGGTATCGTATTTTTTGGTGCAATACAAAAACGATCAACTCCAAGAAGAAAAAAAGTATATAACATAGCTTGTGTGCTTTAACTTGCTCTGCATTTTTTGTGGGATAAGTTTTTGTCCATCTCTTACGGTTTAGCAGTTACGGAAGGTTCCGTCAATTTCGTCCAGAATAAACTTAGTCTTCAGAGGCTATTCCCAGAAAGTTCAAGGTATACATTTTATTTTTCAGGTAAATATTTTAAATATACGACATTTAAATTAAAACCGTTATAGCAATTTTTGAGAAAATGAAAATTTTCGAAAAAAGTTCCATGTAAATGGTAGTTGGGTAGTGTGGCATCCCTGGAAGATACCAAACTTAAATACCAAGTTTTCGATACAGGGGAGACTAAAATTTCTATTTCCGTTGAAATCGCGGTACCAAATTTTTGTTTGGAATGCAATACCTTCTCTATATACTATGTAAATGGTACGTGTTGAGAAAGTAAACATATTACCTTATAAAATATATACATATCGTATAAACACATAATTATCTGATAATTTTTGGAGTTAACCATTTCGAGATATACCTTGTTATTGTTTTGAATCTTGAAATGGAAAGATCTATTAACGTTTCTGCTGTTTTGTTCCTTGCCATGAAAAGAAAACCCATTTTGAATGTCAATGGTATATCAGATTTAGCCTAGTGAAGTAAGTAATAAGACAACTACTGGTGACTAGCATGCATAAGTAAAAGGAGTAATAATCTTTGTAAAAATACTTTGTTTGCCGATCACATAAAAGGTCGTGTGAATGGAAAACATCTAATTGTATCCATTTCCCTACACGTAATATGTACATAGTGTATACAGAAGATATAGTAATGCACCCAAAAATTCGATACTGAGATTTCACCGGAAATACATGTTTTGGGACCCCCTGAATCCAAAAAGAGTATTTTTGGAAAAATTGTCCGTGTGAGTGTCTGTCTGTCTCTGTGTGTATGTGTGTGCCTTTGGACAGCATAGCTCATAAACGAAAACACCGTTAAATAAAAACCTTGGTATATAAGTTTGGTATCTTCCAAGATTGCGACATGAAGATTTTCAAGAAAATCCCCCCACCCGTAACTACCCTTTATATGGAAAAATTTCCGAAAATTTCAATTTTATCAAAAATGGGTTTAACGTTTTTGATTAAAGTCTCTTATATTTAAGATGTTTACATACCAAATAAAATGTATATCTTGAATTTCATGGAAATATCCTTTGAACACTATTTATTCTGGATGAGTTTTCCGGAATTTTGTATAACTGGCAAACCATAACAGATAACCAAAAACTTACTGTACATAAAGTTTAGAACACGGTAAAACACAGAATTTATATAACACACATTTTTTCGTGGAGTTGATCGTTTTTGAGATATTCCTTGCTATAGCTATCAGCTTTAAAAGGCTTATACGTTTCTCATACAGGCATTTGTCAACTCGTGTCCATACAAACAGAGAAACTTCAGTCACATAGCAACCAGCTTTTGGCTATCATTTTAACCTATAGTACTCCCTTATTTCTCGTCTACTTACTAGGAGGCATGTAATAAGACTATTTCTGCTAATTTTTGTCTATTAGCATGAAGTAAATATAAGCATAGGTATTTTAACAATAATTTGTTGCAGAAATGTAGAGAAAGTCATGTGAAAGGAACACATCAGGTTTTATTTTTTCTGGAGTAAAACTATTTCGGATATATTCTGTGTTATTAGTTGAAATTTTAAAATAATTATTTATTTATTCTTCTCCTTTATTTCTGGTCATGTAAAAACAAGAGAGTTTCAATCCCATAGCAACCAGCTTTTAAAAAAAATGACTTGCTTTAACCTAGTGTATTCTCTTATTTCTCCTCTACTTACAAGTAAGCAAGTATTAAGATCAATTGTAATACTGTTTATTTTGCTTAGCGTGAAGCAGATAGAAGAATGATCTTTCACAATAATAGTTTCTTTGCAAAATGTAGAAAAGTCGTGTGAATGAAACACAGAACAGCTTATTGTTTGTTATTCTCTAACAGTAGTTACAGAAAATATTGTGGTAATAATTGATGAACGTAGATTAAAATTGTTCAACTGCAGCCTTTTAATAAGCAAATATGCATGTGGCTTAAAGGCTGGATAATTAGAAACCAAATACTTTGTTCAAGGCATGAAATGTCCTGTTGTTTCGAAGTTTCTGTGCAATAACGGCGTTTTTCGTAAAACACATCTAACTTCAGTGACATTAATACAAAACATTAAGTTTTTCTGTATTTAGCTACAAGCAGAATAAGAAGTAGATAGAAAAACCTGATGTGATCCATTCACATGACTTTCTCTACATCTCTGCTACAAATTATTTTTAAAAAGCTTATGCTTCTATTTATTTCATGCTAATCGAGAAATAGGTCTTATTAGCTGCTTCCTTGTAAGTAAAAGCGAAATAAGGAAGTACCATAGGCTAAACTGATAGTAACAAATTGGTTGCTATGCGACTGAAGTTCCATTGTTTGAATGGAGAGGAGTTGACAAATTTCTGTATGAGAAAATGTTATTTTTCAAAGCTAAAACCCAAAACAAAGAATGTCTAAAAAACGAACAACTCCACGAAAAAATATAATATAAATTGTGTGTTTTAATGCGCTCTACATTTTTGTGTGCTAAGTTTTTGTCCAATTCTTACAGTTTAACAGTTATTCAAAATTCCGTAAAATTGATCCAGAATAAAGTAGTTTTCAGAGACTATTCACAGAAAATTTAAGATATACATTTTATTTGTCAGGTAAATATCTTTAATATACGATATTTTATTCTAAATCTTTAGAGTCATTTTTTGGAAAATAAAAATGTTCGAAAAAAGTTCCATGTAAAGGGTAATTTGGGATGTGGGAATTTTTCTTAAAATGTACGTGTCGCATCCCTAGAAGATACTAAACTTAAATACCAAGTTTGGTATTTTACCTACTTTTCGTTTTTAAGTTATCATGTTCACAGACATATGGACACACTGACACAGGGACACACGAACGTACGGACACACACACAGAACTTTTTCAGAAAATGTTTTTTTTGGGATTCAGGGGAACCTAAAACATTTATTTCCGGTGAAATGTTGGCATCGAAATGTTTGTTGGAATGCAGTACCTTCTCTATACACTATGTAAATATTGCGTGTAGAGAAAGTAAACATATTGTATTTATTTACAAAATTATATGTCTATATTTCCAGGAAATGCACTTTCGAGACTCTTAAATAAGAAAAATCATTTTTGCTTTCTCTAGTCCATTAAGTACAATGTACATGCTGGATAGAGGAAGTATTGCATTTCACTAAAAAATACGGTGTCGTAATATATATTTTGAGGTCCCCTGAGTCAGGAAAACGAATTTTTAGAAAAAGGTCTGTGTGTGTTTGTGTGTTTGTGACAGCAGTATAGGATATTTATCGCACAGTAAAGAATTCTCCGAACCATATTTAAGTTAAAGAGTATGGAGTCCTGTAAACCTTATTTTATGCAATATAACATATTAACGTTTCCTTCCATTTATATTTTTAAGAGCTTATTTTTTTAAAATCAAGTGAAAAATTATTTTACAGAAATTTGGATTTTCATAATTACAACACATGAAATGCATATTTTTTTCCATTGAAAATCATAAACTCGCAAAATATGAAAAATCACCTGTATATTCTGTCGTTATGCTTCTTAATAAGTCACCGTTGAACATACAAAAACTGCCTTACAACAGCTTTAAGTAAAATGTAAAATGATTTTTAATGAATCAATGTTTCTATTTAGTGGAAGAGTTTTTGAGTTACCGTTCACAGACACACGGACGCACACACATTCGGACCTTTTTCTGAAAATACCTTTTTGGATACAGGGGATCCTAAAATCTATATTTCCGGTGAAATCACGGTATCGAATATTTGGGTGGAGTGCAATACCTTCTCTATACACTATGTACAGAGTACGTATAGAAAAATTAAAAATAACTTAATATACGAGGTACGTCCAGAAAGTAAGTTCCGTTTCAATTTATCTCCGCTGCAGTGCTGCGATCGCAGTTCCGCACATGCGCGGTAGACGCTCTGTATCAAGGAAAAGAAAACGTGCGCCATTTTGAGATCGTTGTCAGCCACATACGCTTTGTTGTGCTTGTTTACAATGTCGGTGTTGATTGAAAATCCCGCCGCTTGTGAAATCAGATCTGTGATTCGTTTTCTGAATGCTAGGAAAGTGAAACCAATTGAAATTTATCGGCAAATATGCGAAGTTTACGGACAAAATGCGATGAGTGATTCAATGGTCAGAAGATGGGTCCCACAGTTCAATGAAGGACGTAGTGAAGTGCACGAAGAAGAACGAAGTGAGCGTCCATCTTTGGTTACAGAAGAACTGGTTCACGCGATCAAGGAAAACCTAGTGACTTTCATCTGTTCTTACATCTCAAGTCTTTCCTTGGCGGTCAACACTTCAACAATGACGAAGAGCTGAAAGAAAATGTTTCCAACTTTTTGAAGACACAGGCGCCAAACTTCTATGAAGAAGGTATACAGAAACTTGTGCCACGCTATGACAAATGCCTGCAAAATTTCGGCAGTTATGTGGAAAAGTAATTTAAGAGTTGTAGAATTTTGTGCAATAAATTATTATTCTGTATCTGTACACAATTTAATTTTATTACCAAACGGAACTTATTTTCTGGACGTACCTCGTATGTACTATCAGATGGCAGTGTAGGCTCTACGAAATAAAATATAGTCGTTTCATTGCAGCTTTGTAAGTTTATCTTCTGATCATCACTCGTTATCCTTGTCTACTTATGTATATACAAAGTACCTAAACGAGAAATAGAAAAAGGTCAGAATAATAAAAAAATCTGATGTGTACCATTCACCTGACTTTCTCTACATCTCTGCAACAAATTATTCTTAAAAAGCTTATACTTCTATTAACTTCATGTTAATCACAAAAAATTAGCAGAATTACTTGCTTCCTTGTAGTCAAAAGGTGGTAGATATGTCACTGATGTTCCTTTGTTTGTATGGACAACAGTTGACACATTCCTGTATGAGAAAAGTATAAGCTTTTCAAAGCAGAAACCGAAAACAAAAGAAATGTCTCAAAAACGATGAACTCTACGAAAAAATATATATAACAAATTGTGTGTTTTAACGTGCTCTACATTTAACGTGAAGTAAGTTTTTGTCCAGCTCTTACGGTTTAGCAGTTATTCAAATATTCGTAAAATTCATCCAGAATAAAGTTTTCATCAGAGGCTGTTCCCAAAAAGTTCAAAATATACATTTTATTTGTCAGGTAAATATCTTTAATATACGAAATTTTAATTCAAAATCTTCGTGTCGCATCCCTGGAAGATAGCAAACTTAAATACCAAGTTTGGTATTTTACCGACTTTTCGTTTTTGAGATATCGTGTTCACAGGCACACGGACACACACAGGGACCTTTTTCCGAAAATGCTTTTTTTAGACATATGGGGACCCTAAAGCATATATTTCCTGTGAAATCTCGTTATCGATTTTTTGATGGAGTGCAATACCTTCTCTGTACACTATGTACATAGTACGTATAGAGAAAGTAATACATAAAAATGTTCTTTATTATTTTCAATCCTCTGTATTGTATTAATTCTATTTAAGGTAATAAATTGATACAATTAATAAAATAGTTTTAAACTAATTATATCATAACCTTTAACATTTTCTGTATACCTAGTAGTGAAACAAAAAGACAGTACTATTGTCAGTGAGAAATTTCCTTGTGATTGACACTTGTGGGGCGTGTCGTCTGCTGGCAGGGGCTCGTCAAGTTGCTGACCAATCACAGTATAAGAATACATAACCATTAGAGGCATGGTGTCATCGGTGTTGCAACATCTAATGCGCGCGTTCTCAAGCATTACTGATATGGTTATTTGTGTTATACACAGTGATTGCTTTTATATATGACAGACATTGCTCTTGTTCTCATCCTGGAAATATCACGAGATCACTGTCATTTGAAAATGTCTTACAGCCGTGATAAACAAGTTGACTTATGTTAGCTTTTACGTTTAGTGAAATACAGGACCCAATGTTTAAAGGAATAGATGAGCTAACTAGTGAGAAATGAGAAAGCAGTTCAACATACGAGAACTGTGATAGAAAATGCATGTAAACAAGACATTTTAGAAGAAGCAGTGGCGCTGAAGACAGGCAGCTAGTAAATATGGCAACAGCGTTTTAGCAGGAATGTCAATTACAATGTCATTTCTCACCCATAATAGACAAAGATCCGTATGACCTTGTGTTCACAAACATTCCATTACATTGCGTAGCGTCAAGCTGCAATGATTCATACGGAAAGGAATGATATATTGCGCCTACTCCTCTGCTGCTTTAATTTTGACAGTCTGATATAGAACACGGTTTTGTTCGAATAGCTGTAGAAGAGAGAGTAGAGAAGGTGATGTGGATACAGAACAAAGATTTCTGTTTTAATGCAATTTTCCCTGAAGCAATTGTCGCCTGTAGAGCGACGAATTCACAAATTGAAGGTGAGTAAGCAAAGCGAAGCTGTGACCTCTCTGTGGTATTATGACTAAAATTACCAGAGGCTTTCGAGAAGTGAATACAATGGATGAAATGAGAACGGAAATGAGCAGAGCTTCGTTCAGTACATGAAGTTTCCACGCATTTCTCCATCTTAGGGCAGGAGAAAACTGGAAATACTTCGTCCAACTCTACAGTTCAGAGCAAACTTTACTAGTCTCCAGGCTATAACGAAGTGTCGTGTTCCTAAGTTCGGCAACTTACTAAATAAAGGAACTTAAATATATATGGCTATTAGTTCTCATTGCTATCTCTAATTATACGAGGACCGTTTTTATTTTTCAACTTCCGATAGTCTATAAATATAAGACAAATTCATAGAAAACAATTATTCTATTATTAAATAAATCTGATGTGTACCATTCACATGACCTTCTCTATATCCCTGCAACAAATTATCCTTAAAAAGCTTATACTTCTATTAACTTCATGCTAATCAGTAAAACATTAGCAGAAATAGCCATGTTATTGCTTCCTTGTAAATAGAGGTCAAATAAGGGAGTATCATAGGTTAAAGAGATAATCAAAAGCTGGTTGCTATGTCACTGAAGTTCCTTTGTTTGTATGGACAGCAGTTGACAAATTCCTGAATGAGAAATGTATAAGTTTTTCATAGCAGAAACCAAAAATAAGGAATGTCACAAAAACGACGTACTCCACGAAAAAAATATATATGGCATAAATTACGTGTTTTAACGTGATCTACATTTTTGGTGTTGTAAGTTTTTGTCCATCTCTTACGGTTTAGCAGTTATTCAAAATTTAGTAAAATTCATCCAGAATAAACTACTCTTCAGAGGCTATTCCCAGAAAATTCAAGATACACACTTTATTTGTCAGGTAAATATCCTTAGTATACGAAACTTTAATCAAAATCGTTAGAGCCATTTTTGAGAAAATCAAAATTTTCGAATGAAGTTCATTGTAAAGGGTAGTTGGGGGTGGGTTTTTTTTCTCAAAATCTTCGTGTCGCATCCCTGGAAGATACTAAACTTAAATACCAAGTTTGGTATTTTACCTACTTTTCGTTTTTGAGTTATAGTGTTCCCAGACACACGGACACACTGACACACTGACACATGGACACACGGACACACGGACACACACAGACGGACCTTTTTCCGAAAATGCCTTTTTTTAGATAAAGGGGACCCTAAATCATATATTTCCGGTGAAATCTCGATATCGAATTTTTTGGTGAAGTGCAATACATTCTCTATACACTATGTACATAGTGCGTATAGAGAAAGTAAAAATTTTACACTTATGGTTACTTTGCAATATAATTACCGAAAAGATTCAGACCTTTATCGTATGCTTTACAATACCCGCTTCAAAAATGTTGTCGCCAATGATTTCATATGAGCATTGACGGTGTTTTGAAGATTTTCGTTGGTTTGAAAGTGATGCACTCCAAGCCACGTCTTCAGTTCAGGGAAAAGGTGAAAATCGCTGGGTGCCAGGTCAAGACTGTATGGCGGATGATCTAAACTGATCCATTGAAATTGTTGAAGGAGCCAATGGGTTGTGCCCGCAGTGTGTGGACGAGCGTTGTCATGGATCAACACAATTCCTGAAGTCAACATTCCTCTTCGTTTGTTTTGAATGCTTCTCCGCAAACGTCGTAAAGTTTCACAATAAACAGCTGCATTGATAGTGGTTCCGGGCTGTATCATTACGCACAAAAACTTGCAAAATTCATCCAGAATGAAGAGGTCTTCAGAAGCTATTCAAAGATAATTCAATATATACATGTTATTTGAGAACGTAAATATCTTTAATAGACAATATTTTAATCAAAATCGTTAGAGGAATTTTTGAGAAAATCAAAATATTTGTATGTAAGGGTAGTTTAGTGTGGGGAGGGAGGTTTCCTTAAAATCTTTGTTTTGCATACTTGGAAGGTATCAAACTTAAATACCAAATTTGGTGTTTACGGCCCTTTCTTTTTTGAGCTATGCACAGATACACACACGGACATGTTTCTAAAAATGCTTCCTTTTACTTTCTCTAGCCCCGTATGTACAATGTACATAGGGGTAGAGAAGTATTGCATTCTACCCAAAAATTCGATACCGAGATTTCACCGGAAATACATATTTTAGAACCCCCTGTATCCATAAAAAAACATTTTCAAAAAAAGGCCCGTGTGTGTGTATGCGTGTGTGTGTGTGTCCGTGTGTTTTTGTGAACACGATAGCTCAAAACGAATAGTAGCTAAAATACCAAACTTGGTATTTAAGTTTAGTTTATTCCAGGGATGCGACACGAAGATTTTGAGAAAAATCCCCCCACCCCAACTACTCTTTACATGGAACTTTTTTCGAAAATTTTTATTTTCTCAAAAATGGCTCTAACGAGTTTGATTAAAATATCGTATATTAAAGATATTTACCTAGCAAATAAAATGTATATCTTGAATTTTCTGGGAATAGCTTCTGAAGACCTGTTTATTCTGGAATAATTTTGCTTAATTTGGCATAACTAGTAAACCGTAAGAGATAGACAAAACTTACTATAAAAAATGTAGGTTTTTTTTAAAATATACAAGTTATGTTATATACATTTTTCTCGTGGAGCTTACCGTTTTCGAGGTACTCATTGTTATTAGTTTCAGTTGTGAAGTACTTATACTTTTCTCAGACGGGAGTGTCCATTTTTCTTTTGTTCTACTCCTGCCCAAGAAAAGAAGCAATTTGAAATGACAATCGTATAACGACAGCTTTTAAAACATTTGACTATCGGTTTAGCCTAGTGTATTCCCTTATTTTCTTCCTACTTTTACAGAACTAAGTAATAAGAACATTGTGCTAATGAGTACCTCGATTAGCAAGGTGCAGAAAGAAGAATTATCTTATGTAAGAAGTTTGTAGAAGAGCTAGAGAAAGTCATGTGAGTGTAACACAGCAGACCTTTTTTTAATAAGCAGGTCTGAAAATATGAATTTCCTGTGAAATCTCGATATCGAATTTTGGGTGCAATAAAATACCTTCTCTATACACTATGTACATAGTACGTGTAGAGAAAGTAAAAGCTATCTCCACCTATTCTGTAACAAATTATTCTTAGAATGACTCACTCTTTTACTTCAAGCTATCAAGCTAAAAGCTACCAGAAATGGTCTTATTACTTAGTGACACATAAATAAAAGAAAATAAAGAAGTACTCAAACTAAAGCGATAGTCAGAGATTTTAAAAGCTGTTTGATATGCATTTGAAATTCGACTCTCTTAGCATGGGTAGGAGTAAACCAAATCTGATGTGTTGCACTCACATGACTTTCTCTAGCAGCCGTACAAACAACTTCTAACATAAGATTATTCTTCATTCTACACAATGATAATTAAGGTAATCATTAGCAGAATGTTATTACTTAGTTCCTTATAAGTAGAAGCGAAGTAAGGGAATACACTAGACTAAACCGATAGTCAAATTTTTTAAAAGCTATCCTTATTCATTTCTCATTGCAAATCGCTTATTCTCTTGGGCAAGAGTAGAAAAAAAAATCGGATGTGTTCCATTCACATGAGTTTCTCTACATCTCTGCAACAAATGTCAGTTAAATACTTCTATTATCTACTTCATGCTAATTAACAGAAATAGTCTTATTACTTGCTTCCTTGTAAGTAGAAGTGAAATAAGGGAGTAACATAGGTTAAAGTGAAAGTCAAAAGCTCGTTGCTATGTATCTGAAGTTCCTTTGTTTGTATGGACAGGAGTTAAGACATTTCTGTATGGGAAAATTATCAGCTTTTCAAAGCTAAAACGAAAAACCAGGAATACCTTAAAAATAATCAACTCCACGAAAAAATAAATATGACATAAATTGTGTATTTTATCGTGAGCTACATCTTTTGTGTAGAAAGTTCTCCTCCATCTCTTACGTTTAGCAGTTATGTACAATTCCGTAAAATTCATCCAGAATAAAGGAGTCTTCAAGAGCTATTCCCAGAAAATTCAGGATATACATTTTATTTGTCAGGTAAGTACCTTTAATATACGACAATTTAATTAAAATCGTTAGAATTATTTTCAATAATATCAAAATTTTCGAAAAAAGTTCCAAGTAAAAGGTATTTTGGAGTGGGAGATTTTCTTGAAAATGTAGATCAGGATAAAACACACAATTTATGTTAAATACGTTTTTTTCGTGGAGATTATCGCTTTTAAGGTATTCCTTGTTTTTAGTTTCAGCTTTGAAAAACGTACTTTTCTCATACAGGAATCTGTCAACTCCTGCGCATACACAAAACGGAACTTCAATCACATAGGAAGGGATCTTTTGACTATCACTTTGCGTCTCGCTTTTTTCGCTTCTAATTAAGGAAGCAAGTAATAATACTATTTCTGCTAATGTTTTCTCAATTAGCATGAACAAAATAGAAACATAAGCTTTTTAACAATAATTTGTTGCAGAGATGTAGAGTAGGTTATGTAAATGGAACACATAAGATTTTTCAAAGTTGTATTTTCGTTTACTTTGGTAGGAGTAACAACCGATAGGTGCGTGCCAGTCGTCATATGAAGGGTGATACTGCAAACAAATGCAGGAAGGACCGATGTGCATCTGTTTCATGAACAATCTCGCAATGAAAATTGCCTTGGCCATACGCAAATGCAAGAATTCAATGCAATAACACAATAAGCTAACTTTATTTCTTGAGGTCCTGTAGACTACGATTAACGTTTACCTGTCAGTAGATAACTTAGAAGAATCCCAAAAATCGAAACAGACACTTAAAACTGGAGCCGTATGATTCTGCGTTAAACGCACTCCCGTTTTTCTATGTTCTTTGATACGCTTTTGTTTTAAAAAGCTTACACTTCTTTACTTTCTCTTTACGTGCTATGTATACAGTGAATAGAGAAGGTATTGCACTCCACCAAAAAATTCGATACCGAGATTTCATCGGAAATATATGCTTTAGGGTCCCCAGTATCCAAAAGAAGTATTTTCTGAAAAACGTCCGTGTGTCAGTGAACACGATAACTCAAAAACGAAAAGTGGGTAAAATACCGAACTTGGTATTTAAGTTTAGTATCTTCCAGGGATGCCACATGAAGATTTTTAGAAAAATCCCCCACCCTTTACTACCCATTACAGGGTACTATTTTCGAAAATTTTTATTTTCTAAAATATGACTAACGATTTTGATTAAAAAGCGTATATTAAAGACGTTTACATGACAAATAGAATGTATATTTTGAATTTTCTAGGAATAGTTACTGGAGAGTACTTTATTCTGAATGAATTTTACGGAACTGCTAAACCATAAGGGATGGATAAAAACTTACCACACGTAAAATGTAGAGCAAGCCAATACGCGCAATTTATGTTATATACATTTTTTTCGAGGAGTTCATCGTTTTTGAGACATTCCTTGCTTTTGGTTTCGGCTTTGAAAAACATACCTTTTCATACAGGAATTTGTCAACTGCTGTCAATACAAAGTAACTTCAGTGACATAGCAACCAACTTTTGACTATCACTTTAACCTATGGCACTCTCTTATTTCTCTTCTACCTACAGAGTAGCAAGTAATAAGACTATTTATGCTAACTATTTCTGATTAACATGAAGTAAATAGAAGTATAAGCTTTTTAAGAATAATTTATTGCAGAGATGTAGAGAAAGTCATGTGAATGGTACACATCAGATTTTTTTACTTGTAAGCAAGTATTTAGTGGTAAAAGTTTAAGTAAAAACGAGTACTTTATTTTATTTGTGTCCATTATAGAAGCACAAATTATCCTTTTGTAAAATAGGTTAACTCTTTTCTCATAAAGTGTGAAGGCAATTTACAGGCTTCAGCAGCAGGTAGGGACCATAAGTAAAGAAGCAGGTGCTTCTCTCGTAACGCTGAAATACGCGTTGCCATTTTCCCAGGCGTAGAGGTTACGCTGTAGTAAATTAATACTCCGGGCATTTGGATCACTTCCATATGCTCCCTATCATCGCAGTAAAATTGTAAATTTCCGTTCTACTCGAAGTCTGTAAGCTATTACTGATAACGTATCAGTCACATTTCAGTTTTCATAACGAGCTGGATATAAGGGACGTTCAATAAGTTATTTGAAAAAAATCTTAATTGTTCCATTCACATTGGTATAACAAGTTATTATTTTTACTTTCTCTACACGTACTATGCAAATACTGTGTATAGAAAGTTTTGTGTTGCACCCAAAAATTCCATACCAAGATCTCGCCGGAATTATATGTTTTGAGAACCCCTGAATCCAAAAAAAGCATTTTCAGAAATATCCCCTTGTGTGTGTCTATCTGTGTGTGTGTGTGTGTCTGTGGACAGTATACCTCAAAAATGAAAATACTGTGAAATACCAAATTTGGTATTTAATTTTGGTGTCTTCCATTGATGCCACACGAAGATTTTTCAAGAACCCCCCCCCCCACCCCAACTACCCTTTACATGGAACTTTTTTCGAAAATTTTGTTTTCCTTAAAAATTGCTCTAACGATTTTGATTAAAATATCCTATATTAAAGATAAACTATATCTTGAATTTTCTGGGAATATCCTCTGAAGTCTACTTTATTCTGGATGAATTTCACAGAATTTTGCATAACTGCTAAACCGTAAGAAATGGCCAAAACCTTAACACACAAAAAAAAGTAGACAACATTAAAACACATTATGTTATATACATTTTTTTCGTGGAGTAGGTCGTTTTTGAGGTATTTTTGGTTTTTAGTTTCAGCTATGAAAAACTTACACCTTTCTCATACAAAAATTTGTCAACTCCTGTCCATACAAACAAAGGAACTTCAGTCACATGGTAACCGGCTTTTGAATATTAGTTTAGCCCATGGTACTCCCTTATTTCCCTTCTGCTTACAAGGAAGAAAATAAAAAGATTATTTCTGCTATTTTTTTTTCTCGATTAGCATGAAGTAAATAGAAGCATAAGCTTTTTAACAATAATTTGTTGCAGGGAAGTAGAGAAAGTCACGTAAACGGAACACAGCAGATTTTTTTTTCTATATAGTTCAGCGTCCTTTAACCTGGTTAGTCATATCGGACGATGAAGGAAATTGATGAAATAATGCTCAAAATAAGCTCGGGGTCCATGGAGCTTAAAGTTACTCGACATTCGTCTTCTCAGGTTAACGGAAACCCCGAAAAACCTTATCCGGGTAACTCACCTTAACGATATTCGTGTTCATGACCTTCTAAATGCAAGGCAGGCATGCTACCACCACACTGTCCACTCGGGCAAAACAAGTTATTGTGAAAGGCATTTCTCTTCTATCTACGTTTTGATATCGGTATAAACATTAGCAGAAATATACATTTTATTTGTCAGGTAAATATCTTTAATATACGAAATTTTAATCAAAATTTTAGAGCAATTTTTGAGAAATTAAAAAATTTAGAACATTTTTCCATGTATAGGGTAGTTTGTGGTGGGGGGACTTATCTCAAAATCTTCGTTTTGCATACTAAACTTAAATACCAAGTTTAGTATTTAACCGACTTTTCGTTTTTGATCGTATTTACAAACACACGGACCTTTTTCCGAGAATGCTTTTTTTAGATAAAGGGGACCCTAAAACGTATATTTCCGGTGAAATCTCGGTATCGAATTTTTGTGTGGAGTGCAATACCTTCTCTATACACTATGTACATGGTACGTATAGAGAAAGTAAATATGACTTAGACTATCTTTAAAACTGTTGCCCGAGTATAGAAATATAAATTTTTAGCAGATCGTTACTAGCGTTCTCAATATTTAATGTCAGAAAAATCTGTAAGATCTTGAACTAATCATTGACAGAGTGACACTGAACATTCATTAATTACGTTCTTGAGTTATGACGCCCAATCTGGAGGCGTTTTTTCAGCTGCTTTGGTGGCTTAATGTGTAACGCTGCTATCCCAAGGTCATAAGTTCGATTCCTCTCATAGAGTAATGTTTTTTATTATTATTATTTTTACTTTCTCTATACGCACTATGTACATAGTGTATAGAGAAGGTATTGCACTCTACCCAAAAATTTGATACCGACATTTCACCGGAAATATATGTTTTACGGTCCCCTGTATCCAAAAAAAGCATTTTCACAAAAGGGTCCATGTGTGTCCGTGTGTCCGTGTGTGGGTGTGTCTTTGAACACGATAGCTCAAAAACGAAAAATCGGTAAAATATCAAACTTAGTATTTAAGTTTAGTATCTTCCAGGGATGCGACACGAAGATTTTGAGAAAAATAACCCCACCCCTAACTACCCTTTACATGGAACTTTTTTTCGAAAATTTTGATTTTCTCAAAAATGGCTGTAACCATTTTGATTAAAATTTCGTATATTAAATATATTTACCTGACAAATAAAATGTATATCTAGAATTTTCTGGGAATAGCCTCGGAAGAGTAGTTTATTCTGGATGAATTTTACTGAATTTTGAATAGCTGCTAAATGGACAAAAACTTACTACACAAAAAATGTAGAGCACGTTAGAACACACAATTTATGTTATATACATTTGGAGTGGAGTTCGTCGTTTTTGAGACATTCCTTATTTTTGATTTCTGCTATGAAAAACTTATACTTTTGTCATACAGGAACTTGTCAACTCCTATCCATATAAACAAAGGAACTTCATTGACAAAGCAACCAGCTTTTGACTAACACTTTAACCTATGGTAGTCCCTTATTTCATTTCTACCTACAAGGAAGCAAGTTATAAAACTAGTTCTGCTATTTTTTTTTTTTTCTGATTAGCATGAAGCAAATAGAAGTATAAGCTTTTAAAGAATAATTTGTTACAGGGATATAGAGAAAGTCATGTGAATAGTACACATCAGATATTTTTGATTCCAGACGAAGTGCCGCAATACGTGGCGTACTGGCACTTCAGAAACTTATAGCCGTTACATTGAAATTTCAATAAACAGGCCACAAGTCCCTTTTCTAAATTACCAATTTAAGCTATCTACATATTCTGTGAAAATATTTCGATATAGTTTATTAACACCCTGTGTGTATGTAAGCATGTATGTATATACACACACACACACACATATATATATATATATATATATATATATATATATATATAGATCTTTTTCTAAAAATCTGAAGTATTCTATTATGCAAACAATGTATTATATTTTTAGCTACTTCCTAGATAAATATAAGTAGACATGGTCTTTTTATTTCCTGCCTTTTAAGAAGGAAAATAAGGGAATACGTTAAGCAAATACTGTACTGAAATCTTTTAAACGATGTGATACAATTTAAATTCGGTTCTGTTTACGTGGCTAAGAGTAAAAGAAGAGAGGTGAGAAACGAAAAATGACTTTTCGTTTGAGAAATGTTTAAATAGTTTAAAATTTAAAATCAATAATACGAAATATTGGAAACGGTTAACTCAATGATTAACGTAAGGTGAATTTTTACTTTCTCTACACGTACTATGTACATAGTGTATAGAGAAGCTATTGCACTCCACCCCAAATTTCGATACCGAGATTTCACCGGAAGTATATGTTTTAGGGTCCCCTGTATCAAAAAAAAAAAAAAAAAAAAAAAAGCATTTTCTCAGCAAGGTCCGTGTGTTTGTGTGTGTCCGTGTGCCAGTGTGTCCGTGTGTCCGTGTATCTGTGAACACAATAACTCAAAAACGAAAAGACGGTGAAATACCAAACTTGGTATTTAGGTTTAGTATCTTCCAGCGTACGACACGAAGGTTTTGAGAAAAATCCCCGCACACCAAACTACTCTTTACATGGAACATTTTCGAAAATTTTGATTTTCTAAGAAATGGCTCTAATGCTTTTTATTAAAATATCATATATTAAGAATATTTACCTCACAAATAAAATGTATATCCTGAATTTTCTGGGGATAGCCTCTGAAGACTACTTTATTCTGGACGAATTTTACAGAATTTTGCATTACTGCTAAACCATAAGAGATGGAAAAAAGCTTACCACACAAAAAACGTAGTATACTTTAAAACACACTATTTATATTATATGCATTTGTTTTATGGAGTTGATCGTTATTGAGATATTTCTTGTTTTTTGTTACAGCTTTTCTCCTAAAAGACTTAGTCAACAACTGTCCATACCAACAAAGGAACTTCAGTTACATAGCAACCAGCTTTTGACTATCACTTTAACCTATGGTACTCCCTCATTTCGCTTCTACTTACAAGGAAGCAAGTAATAAGACTATTTCTGCTATTTTTTGTTTTCCTCGAGTGGCATGAAGTAAATAGAAGCATAAGCGTTTTAATAATAATTTGTTGCAACTATGTAGAGAAAGTCATGTGAATGGAACACATAAATTTTTTTGTGAGTCAAATTATTGTCTATCTCTTAAGTTTTACCACTTTTGCAAAGATCATAAGGGATAAAAGATTCTCAAAAATTGTTCCCAGAAAATTCAAGATATATGTTTAAATTTTCATGAAAATCTCTTAAACATTTCATATTTTAAAAATCGTTAATATATATTTGAAGGATCAAAATTGTCCAACATTTTTCAACGTAAAGGGGTTGCGGATTTTCCTGATAATTTCGATTCGCATCTTTGGAAAATGCCGAACTTAAATACCAAGTTTATGAGCTATACTACCAACACACACACACACACACACACACACACACACACACACACACACACCCGCACACAATGAACGACACTTTTCTAAAAATGCTTTTTGGATTCAGGTGGTCTGAAAACGTGCATTTCCGATGAAATTTCGGTATAGAATTTTTTGGTGAAGTTCAATACTTCCTATATACACGAGTAAAGAAAGCAAAAATCAAAATCTGGTGTGTCCCATTCATATGACTTTCTCTACATATCTTAAACAAATTTGTGTTAAAAAGCTTTTTACCTTCTCTATACGCACTATGTACATAGTGTATAGAGAAGTTATTGCACTCCACCAAAAATTCGATACCGAGATTTCACCAGAAATATATGTTTTAGAGTCCTCTGTATCCAAAAAAAGCATTTTCATAAAAAGGTCCGCGTGTGTGTATGTGTTTCCGTGTGTCCGTGTGTCCATGTGCTCGTGTGTCTGTGAACACGATAACTCAAAAACGAAAAGTCGATAAAATACCAAACTTGGTATTTAAGTTAGTATCTTCCAGAGATACGACACGAAGCTTCTGAGAAAAATCCCCCCTCCTCAAACTACCCTTTACATGAAAATTTTTTCGAAAATTTTGAATTTCTAAAGAATTGCTCTAACGATTTTGATTAAAATGTCGTATATTAAAGATATTTACCTGACAAATAAAATGTACATCTTGAATTTTCTGGGAATAGCCTCTGAAGACTACTTTATTTTTGATGAATTTTAAGGAATTTTGCATAGCTGCTAAACCGTAAGAGATAGACAAAAACTTACCACTCCAAAGTTTTAAAGCACATTAAAGTGCACAATTTATGTTATACACGCTTTTCTCGTAGAGTTGATCGTTTTTTAGTTATTCCTTGTTTTTGATTCCACATTTAAAAAGCTTATGCTTTTCTCACACAAGTATTTGTCAACTCCTGTCCATACAAACAAAGGAGCCTCACTCACATAGCAACCAGCTTTTGGCTATCACTTTAACCTATGATACTCCCTTATTTTGCTTCTACTTACGAGGAAGCAAGCAATAATACTGTTTCTGTTAATTTTTTCTCAATTACCATGAATTAAATGAAAGCATAAGCTTTTTAACAATAATTTGTTGCAGAACGACAGAGAAAGTCATGTGAATGGAACACATCAGTTTTTTTTCTACTTCATACAACTCGAGATAAACTTTAGTGTTTATGAAATGTTTTCTTGTAAGTAGCAGGGAAATAGTAGAATACCCTAGGCAATAAGGATACTCAAATCTTTTAAAAGCTGGTTGGGATGTGGTTGATACCAGTTTCTTTGCATTGCCAGGAGTTGACAAAGCGCAAGTATTTTAAAACTGAAATAAATAAAAAGGTAAAGCTCAAAAGTGGTCAACTTTATGAACAAGATGTACATAACGAGATCTACATATTTTATTTAACTTTTTGTCTGCCTCTACGGTTTACTAGTTACGGAGAACCCAACAAAATTCATCTAGAATAAAGTAGTATTCAGAGGCTGTTCCCAGAAAATTAAAGACATACATTTTATTTGTAAGGTAAATATCTTTAATTTACGATAGTTTAATCAAAATCGATATATCCATTTTTGAGAAAATCAACATTTTCGAAATCAGTTCCATGTAAAGGGTAGTTGGGGTGGGGTATTTTCTTGAAAATCTTCGTGTCTCATCCTTGGAAGATACCAAAAGTTTATATACTTTGGTATTTTACTGTCTTTTTGAGTTATTGTGTTCACACACTCACGGACCTTTTTGTAATTTTTTTTTGCTTACAGGACCCTAAAACTTGTATTTCCGGTGAAATCTCAATTCAATTTTTTTCGTGGAATGTAATATTTCCTCTATATACTTTGTACATAGTATGTACAGAAAGTAAAAATGTATTCAAATGAATGAAACTTTCCTTTAAATGGCAAAACATAATTTTGTGAAATTCCGGATTTAAAAAGGGTATCGTGATAGAATAAATAATGTAACTTTAATACTTTATACACCTACTTGTCTACCTTTTTCTATAAATGCTTTTCATTCGCTCAGGGGTTCTAAAAACATATTTCCGGTGAAATTTCAATGCGAATTTTGCGCAAAATATAATAACTGCTCAGTTGCTCTACATTGTGCGCGGTAGAGGAAACAAAAGTATAAAACAAATCAATTGGAGAGAATTGCGATGCTATTAGCGAAACCTAATGAAGTGTTTCCCTGACGTGACAAAAAGCAAAGGAATTCAAAGTATAAAGCATTACAGTGTGGTATAGCGAAGCCACAGAGAAGGGCGTAGTAAGTTAATTGCCTGGTAGGTGCGCTGCGATCGACCAATTTCCTGCCCACCCTTCTCCCCACTATTTTTCGCTGCTAACGATGTTATGAAGAGGAAATGACCGAAACTGAGGGAAACTTGCCACACACCAATAAACCACAAGTCATAAGCGTTACACTCGAGTTCCTTTTTCACCATCCTCAGCTTAAAACGTGCTTCTGGAGGCAGGCAGCAGGAAACCTGGGGTTAAATGAAATTCACCCCAGCGCCTACACATCTGCGTTCTAACAGCGATATGAGAATCCTGCCGAACAGCCTCAGAACAGATGAACCGTATAGCTTAAAATTAAATCCTGAAAGCGTGTCTCATCTACCTACTTCAGAATTCTGGCAGAAAGTACGAAAAGAAGAAAGAAAAAAAAAATGTAAATTTGCAAGCAAAATTACAGTTCGTTCCACTCGCATTATTACTTTAACCTTACCCTCATAATTTGCTTCTATATACATACAAGTTCTACCAAAAGTTCAAATCCCATTTGACTGCAGTCAAATGTGCCTGTGGTAAAGGATGGGGAAAGCCCAAGTAAAATAACCGGTGTGATACCACATTTGGATGCTGACGGGGTTACATTTGACTGTAATAATGTGGATGTTGCTCTTTTTTTATTAAACAAGACACTAAGCTTTATTGCAAACATATATAATATAACTAACATAATTTTATTGAAGGTTAGTTAGTATGATACGAAATTATAAAAAAAGTCTAGTGAATAACTGTGATCGTTAGTGCGATATGAGATGACATTTGTTCAAAGCCGAACGTTGAGAGCACGAATCTCAGTCAAATGTGCCGGTGGTAAAGGATGGGGAAGGCCCAAGTAAAATAACCGGTGTAATGCCACGCTTGGATACTGACGGGGTTACATATGGCTGAAATTGCATAGATTTTTCTATATTGTACTAAAACACTACACTATAATTGCAAAAATATTAGGAATTTTACAATATAAAACAGCTATGAGTAGCCTAATTGTATTGCTTAAGGTCAGTGCAATACGGTATAAGAAAAATGTCCATTAAAATTAATAAAAAATTGTAGCGTATGTGCATCACCATGCAATTAAGGATTCAATGAAAAAAATCTTGTGTGTTCCATTCACATGATTTTCTATACCTTTCTGCAACAAATTATTGTTAAAAAGCTTATGCTTCTATTAACTTCATGCTAATCGAGAAAAAATTAGTAGAAATTGTCTTATTACTTTCTTCCTTGTAGGTAGAAGCGAAATAACGGAGTACCCTAGGTTAAAGTAATATTCAAAAGCTGGCTGCTATGTGACAAGTTCCTCTGTTTGTATGGACAGGAGTTTTTCATAGCTGAAACCAAAAACAATGAGTATCTCAAAAACAGTTAACTACACGAAAAAAATGTATATAACATAAAGTGTGTGTTTTAAAGTGCTCTACATTTGTTGTGTGGTAAGTTTTTGTCCATCTCTTATGGTTTAGCAGTTATGTAAAATTACGTAAAATTGACCGAGAAAAAAGTAGTCTTCAGATGCTATTCCCAGAAAATTCAAAATATAACTTTTATTTGTCAGGTAAATATCTTTAAAGTAAGATATTTTAATCAAAATCGTTAGATTCATTTTTTAGAGTATCAAAATTGTCGAAAAAAGTTTGATGTAAAGGGTAGTTTGTGGTGGGGGGATTTTTCTCAAAATCTTCGTGTCCTGGAAGATACTTTTCGTTTTTGAGTTATCGTGTTCACAGACACATGGACACACTGACACACGGACACACACGGATTTTTTTCTGAACATGCTTTTTTTAGACACAGGGGACCCTAATACATATATTTCCGGTGAAATCTCGGTATCGAATTTTTTGCTGGAATGCAATACTTTCTCTATACATTATGTACATAGTGCGTGTAGAGAAAGTAAAAATTCACCCCTCAGTTCAAGCACCTACACATCTGCTTTCTAACAGCAATGTGAGAATCCTACCGAAGAGCTTCAGAACAGATGAACCGTATAGCTTAAAATTAAATCGTGAAATGTGTCTCATCTACCTACTTCAGAATTCTGGTAGAAATTGCGAAGAGCAGAAAGAAAAAAATGTAAAATTCCAAGCAAAACTCGCATTATTATTTTAACCTTACCCTCATAATTGCCTTTTATACACATACAGGTTCTACCAAAAGCTCAAGCCCATCGACTGCAGTCAAATGTGTCTGTAGTCAAGGATGGGGAGGGCCCACGTAAAATAACAAGTGAGTTGCCACTCTTGGATACTGACGAGGTTACATTTGGCTGAAATTGCATAGATATTTACTTTCTCTATACGCAATTTGTACATAGTATATAGAGAAGGTATTGCACTCCACCCAAAAATTCAAAACCAAGAATTCACCGGAAATATTAATTTTAGGGTTCCCTGTAACCAAAAACAGCATTTTCTGAAAAAGGTCCGTGTGTGTGTCCGTGTGTTCTTGAACACGATTACTCAAAAACGAAAAGTTGGTAAAATACCAAAATTGGTTTTTAAGCTTAGTATCTTCCAGGGATGTGACACGAAGAAATTGAGAAAAATCCCTGCATCCAAAACTACCCTTTACATGGAACTTTTTTTGAAAATTTTGATATTCTTAAAAATGGCTCTAACGATTTTGATTAAAATACCGTATATTAATGATATTTACCTGACAAATAAAATGCATATCTTGAAATTTCTGGGAATAGCCTCTGAAGATTACATTATTCTGGACGAATTTTACGGAATTTTGCATAACTGCTAAAGCGTAAAACTTACCTAAAAGCTTACTACATAAGAAATGTAGAGCACGTTAAAACACACAATTTATGTTATGTACATTTTTTTCGTGGAGTTGATCGTTTTTGAGATATTCATGGTTTTTGGTTTCAGCTATGAAAAACTTACTTTTCTCATATAGGAATTTGTCAACTCCTGTCCATATTAATAAAAGAAGTTCAGTTACATAGCAGCCAGGTTTTGACTATCATTTTAACCTATGGTACTCCCTTATTTCGCTTCCACTTACAAGGAAACAAGTAATATTTCTGCTAATTTGTTCTCGAGTAGCATGAAGTAAATAGTGGCATAAGTTTTTTAACAATAATTTGTTGCAGAGATGTAGAGAAAGGCATGTGAATGGTACACATCAGATTTTTTTAAATTCTGGATCCAGTTTCACAGTTCTGTCTTCTTGTAAGCTAACATTGTAACATGGAGAGGACAGCTTTTAGAAAATAACATGCTTGAAGTTCTTAGAGAAATGTTGGCAATGTTTACAATAGCTTTGCGCCTTTTCTAGGAATCGTTACAAGAAGTTTTATTTCTCTTCAAGGCTTCTTTCTTTTCTTCTTCCTTTTTCTTTTGAAAGTTAATGCTGGTACTTTGGACGTCCATAGTGGAAAACTAATATCTGTACATTCAAATAAACTTTGAAAGTGTTTGTGAAAGTTTTCAGTTTCTTGCTGGTAGGAAGTAAGGAAGAGCAACATCCGTGGAAGAGTCCTAATGGAATTATCCCATCTGTCTCGCAGCAAACCCATAAAACGCTCCTCGCTCTACAAGAACTGCCACGCTAACTTTTCTCAAATTTAATAATGCAACGCTTACAGCATTTTCTGTTCCTTTGAAGTTATCTGCTACACTTTGGTCAAGTCGAAGGATAATCTTGAGTAGATTATGGAGATAATAGAGGCGCAGTTGTTGTTAATCGTCATTTACGACTTCCGAATAAACTATTTCTGAGGTACTAAGTTTTATAAACCTCGCTTTTAATAAGACCAGAATAATGCTCGTATTAAGAGCTCTTGGTGGAGACAAAGCAGCAATTTCCATTCTGAATTTTGACATAATGTACAACCTGTTAATAGTATAAATGTGGATATTATGTTGGTAATTAAGAACAGCATAATGAACAATATTACCATAATGCTTCATTTGCGGACTTATAATTTTACTTATTAAGATCAATATACAGGTTAGTATCTCCAAATAGGTGTGGCATTCAAAAGACTAGAGTTTATTTTACCAGAGTCCGCGGATCGGAAGGCTTAACCTCAAGTGGGATTTTTAGTGTTTAACGCCCGCTTTAATTACTTACGGCACCGCAGGCGGTGACACTGATGGTACATGAATGATGATGGAGCACTCGTGGAATGCGACAGCGGGGAAAATCGGAATACCCGGAGAAAACCCGCCCAGCGCCTCTTTTTCCACCATAAATCTCACATGTGTCGCTTGGGATCGAACCCCGGCCGTCTAGCTGAGTGGCAAATGGTCTAACCACTTGGCCACGGCGCGGCCTTGGGGTAATGTTTGTTAAATGTGTATATGTGTGTATGTGTATCGGAAGAAAACAGCAAAACGGTAACCTAACACAAAAAAACAATAAAAATATTGGGAAAAATGGAAAAAAGGGTGTACAGCTCCGGAATCCGGACCAGACGCCGAAACTGTATTTAAAAAAAAAAAAAAAAAAAAGTGGGGGGGGGGGACCTCACTATAGCAAATATTGTAGCTGCTACAATTTGGTCAAGCCGAAGGATAATCTTGAGTAGCTTATTGAGATAATAGAGAGCGAAGTGGGGGCTAATCATTATGTACGAATTCCGAATGATTTATTTATGAGGCATTAAGTTTTATAAATCTCCCTTTTAATAAGACAGTAGCAGCACCTCGTATCATATTTCGTATTTCACGTACTACTGAAAAACCGATTTTTTTTTTCTAAACACTGTCTCTTCACTTTCTTTTTCGCATAGTCTAAAACAGGTATCACGGTTCTCTGAATAATTGCTTGCGCTAGTTCATCGACAGCTTTTCAATGTTAGATGTTTCCAAATATGTGTTACTGTCGTAGATATATCTGCAAAGTTCTTTTGTATGATTTGCAAATTTTCATGCAGTCCATTTGATGCAAGAGATTTTACAATCTCTTGCAAGCACTATCATCAAAGGCATTAAATTCCTGTAAAAGTGTATAGTAATTAATATACAGCACAGCATACTGCTGCGTCGAGCCACGTTCTCCAACGCGTTACTACAGGTCGTTTACATGCGGCGTGTGCAGCCGCCAATGCAGGTCGGTCTCTACTTGGTAGGTATGCAACTGTGTCTCTCTACCGGTCCTCAAGACGATACTCGTATTCAGATCTGTACTTAAGCAAAACAATTAACTACCCACATTTTAACTTTCTCTATACGTACTACGTACATAATATATAGAGAAGGTATTGCACTCCACCAAAAAAAAATAGATACCGAGATTTCACCGGAAATATATGTTTTAGGGTCCCCAGTATCCAACAAAAAAAATATTTTCAGAAAAAGGTCCCTGTGTGTGTGTCCGTGTGTCTGTGAACACGATAACCCAAAAACGAAAAGTCGGTAAAATACTTAAGTTGATATTTAAGTTTAATATCTTCCAGGGATGCGACACGAAGATTTTGAGAAAAATCCCTCCACCCCAAACTACCCTTTACATGGAACTTTTTTCGAAAATTTTGATTTCCTAAAAAATGGCTCTAACAATTTTTATTAAAATATCGCATATTAAAGTTATTTACCTGAAAAATAAAATGTATATTTTGAATTTTCTGGGAATAGCCTCTGAAGACTACTTTATTCTAGGTCAATTTTACAGAATTTTGCATAACTGCTAAACCGTAAGAGATGGACAGAAACTTACAACACAACAAATGTAGAGCGCCTTAAAACACACAATTTATGTTATATACATTTTTTTCCTGGAGTTGATGGTTTTTGAGATATTCCTTTTTTTTTTTTTTTTTTTTTTTTTTTTTTTTTTTTTTTTTTTTTTTTTGTTTCAGCTATAAAAACTTGTACTTTTCTCATACAGGACTTTGTGAGCTCGTGTCCATTCAAACAAACGAACTTCAGTCACATAACAACCAGCTCTTGACTTTCACTTTAACCTATAGTACCCCCTTATTTCGCTTTTATTAACAAGGAAGCAAGTAATAGGACTATTTCTGCTGATTTTTTCTCCATTAGATGAAGTAAATAGAATAATTTGTTATAGTGATATAGAAAAAGTCATGTCAATGGAACACATCAGATTTTTAGAGTTGTGTCACCAGTCGACACTTTCCAACATACGGCCGCCGCGATCTGCAGATCTTAATTCAATTGCCATTTGGTTGATGAGTCACCTTAAAGAACGAGCTTTACTATCACATCTGCAAAATGTTTTGATTGTGAACAGGAACAAATGTTTCCAATGTTTTATAAAACTCAATTTTTGCTCAGTATGTGATATATTCTGTTTCTACTTTCTCTAATCCGCATGTACAATTATTTCACACAAAACTTCGATGTTGAGATTTCACCGGAAATATATGTTTTGGGGTCACGTGAGTCCGAAAAATATTTTTTTAAAAAGGCCCGTGTGTTGTGTATCCGTGAACAGCATATCCGAAAAATGGAAAGACCGTTAAATACCAACATTGATATTTAGGATGCGACACGAAAACTTTCAAGAAAATCCTCCCACCATACATGGAAAAAATTTCGAAAATGTTGATGTTCTTAAAAATGGCTCTAACGAGTTTGATTAAAACCCCGTATATAAAATATATTTACATCTCAAACGAAACGTATATCTTGAATTTTCTGGGAATAGCCACTGAAGAGACCTCTTTATTCTCGATGAATTTTGCCAAATTTGTTCAACTGCTAAACTGTAGGCACCAAAAATGTGAATTTCTTCAATACACATAATTTATGTACTTTAGTTTTTGTTGTGGATATCATCGTTTCCGATATATTCCTTGTTATTAGTTTCAATTGTAAATTACTTATAGATTTCTCCGACAGGAAGTGTCCGTTTTTCTTTTGTTCTACTCCTGGCCAAGCAAAGAAGCGATTTGCAATGACAATCGCATAACGACAGCTTTTAAAAGATTTGACTTTAGCATAGCGCATTTCTTTAGTGTCCTTCTACTTATAAGGAACTAAGTAATAATAACATTCTGCTAATGTTTATCTCGATTAGCATTGTGTAGAAACAAGAATAATCTTTTGTAAGAAGTTTGCTGTAGATCAGCTAGAGAAAGTCATGTGAATGGAACACACCATATTTTTTCCTATTGTAGATATCATTATTTTTACTTTCTCTATACCCACTATGTGCATAGTGTATAGAGAAGGTATTCCACTCCAGCTAAAAATTTGATACCGAGATTTCACCGGAAATATATGTTTTAGGGTCCCAATATACAAAAAAAGCACTTTCACAAAAAGGTCCGTGTCCGTGTGTCCGAGTGTCCGTGTGTCTTTGAACACGATAACTCAAAAACGTAAAGTCGGTAAAATACCAAACTTGGTATTTAAGTTTAGTATCTTCCAGATTTGCGACACGAAGATTTTGAGAAAAATCCCCCCACCTCAAACTACCCTTTACATGGAACTTTTTTCGAAAATTTTGATTTTCTCAAAAATGGCTCTAACGATTTTGATTAAAATTTCTTATATTAAAGATACAAATAAAAGGTATATCTTGAATTTTCTGGGAATAGCCTCTGAAGAGTAGTTTATTTCGGATGGATTTTACTGAAATTTTGAATAACTGCTAAACCGTAAGAGATGGACAAAAACTTACTACACAAAAAATGTAGAGCACGTTAAAACAGACAATTTATTTTATATACATTTTTTTTGTGAGTTCGTAATTTTTGAGACATTCCTTATTTTTGGTTTCTGCTATGAAAAACTTATACTTTTCTCATACAGGAACTTGTCAACTCCTATCCATATAAACAAAGGAACTTCATTGACATAGCAACCAGCTTTTGACTATCATTTTAACCTATGGTAGTCCCTTATTTCACTTCTACTTACAAGGAAGCAAGTACTAAGACTATATCTGCTCATTTTTTCTGATTAGCATAAAGTAAATAGAAGTATAAGCTTTTTAACAATAATTTATTGCAGGGATATAGAGAAAGTTATGTGAATGGTACACATCAGATTTTTTTGTAACAGTTTAAAGTTGGAAGTACTTTTTGAGGAACTTAGGACAAACTCTACACTGTAACTAAGGAATGAATGTCTGTCTTGTCAACCGAAACCCACCCACAAAACGTTATATAATCCTAAAGAACAGGTGGAAAGGAAATGACGTGATTGTACCTTGCACTCATTTCCATGTTAAGCACTACTTGTTTTTGTGAATGACACAGACTCTGTCTCCCTCTTAAAGTACTCCAGTTTTTAAGCTTGTTTATGCGTTCATAAGGAGGCAACTCCACTCGTAAAGTAGACGAGGAAACATACTAATCCCGTAAGTTTACAAAGCTGGTTCTTTATTGCACTAAACCTCCAGTAATAACAAACAGAGAATGGGTTGTACCTGAAAAGAGCTCATTTGCCCTTTAGCTGGGCAGTTCGTCGTCCTCAAAGCCGTGTTTTGTGAAGAAACATAGCAGGTCCATAAATATGCAGGCAGCACTTTAAACAAAATATCCAATGTTGGCAAGGAGATGTTTCAAAGCACGATCATGTGCAAACAGACTGGTGAAATGAAGCTAACTTGTCTATCATATGAAACATGCACTAACGTGTATAAACATCTGATGTATTCCATTCACGTGACTCTCTCTCTACATCGCTGTAACAATTTTTACTTTCTCTACACGTACTATGTACATAGTGTATAAAGAACGTATTTTAATGCACCCAAAAATTTGATACCAAGATTTCACTTGAAGTACATGTTTTGGGTGGCCTGAATCCAAAAAGAAGGATTTCTATAAAAAGGTACATGTGTGTGTGCGCTTGTGTCTGTGTGTGCATATGTCAGTGTGTGCGTGTGTCTGTGTGTGCGTTTGTCTGTGTATGCGTGTGTCTATTTGTGCGTGTGTCTGTGTGTGCATGTGTATTTGTGTGCGTGTGTCTGTGTGCGCATGTGTCTGTGTGTGCGTGTGTCTGTGTGTGCATGTGTCTGTGTGCGCGTGTGTCTGCGTGTGCGTGTGTTTATGTGCGCGTGTGTTTGTGTGTGCATGTGTGCATGTGCGTGTGTGTCTCTGTGCGCCTGTGTCTGTGTGTGCATGTGTCTGTGTGTGCGTGTGTCTGTGTGCGCGTGTGTCTGTGTGCATGTGTGTCTGTGTGCTCGTGTCTGTTTGTGCATGTGTCTGTGTGTGCATGTGTCTGCGTGTGCATGTGTCTGTGTGTGCATGTGTCTGTGTGTACTTGTGTCTGTGATGTGTGCCTATGTGTGCGTTTGTCTGTGTGTGCGTGTGTCTGTGTGCACGTGTGTATGTGTGTGCATGTGTTTGTGTGCGCGTGTCTGTTTGTGCATGTGTAGGTGTGTGCATGTGTAGGTGTGTACTTGTGTCTGTGATGTGTGCCTATATGTGCGTTTGTCTATGTGTGCGTGTGTCTGTGTGTGCATGTGTCTGTGTGCGCGTGTGTCTGTGTGCGCGTGTGTCTGTGTGTGCATGTGCCTGTGTGTGCATGTGTCTGTGTGTGCGTGTGTCTGTGTGTGCATGTGTCTGTGTGCGCGTGTGACTAGGTGTGCGTGTGTCTGTTAGTGCGTGTTTGTGTGTGCGCGTATGTCTGTGAGCGCGTGTGTCTGTGTGTGCGTGTGTCTGTGTGCACGTGTGTCTGTGTGTGCGTGTGTCTGTGTGTGCATGTGCCTGTGTGTGCATGTGTCTGTGTGTGCGTGTGTCTGTGTGTGCATGTGTATTTGTGTGTGTCTATGTGTGCATGTGTCTGTGTGTGCGTGTGTCTGTGTGTGCGTGTGTCTGTGTGCGCGTGTGTTTGTGCGTGTCTGTGTGCGTGTGTCTGTGTCTGTGTGCCTGTGTCTGTGTGTGCATGTGTCTGTGTATGCGTGTGTCTGTGTGTTTGCGTTTGTGTGTGTCCGTCTGTGTGTGCGTGTGTGTGAGTCTGTGTGCGTGTGTCTGTGTATCTGTGTGTGCGTGTGCCTGTGTGTGCATGTGTCTGTGTGTGCATGTGTCTGTGTGTGCATGTGTCTGTGTGTTTGTGTCTGTGTGCGTGCTTGTGCGTGCATGTGGGAGTGTGCATGTGCGCGCGACTGTATGTGTGTCTGTGTGTGTCTGTCTGTGTGTGCATGTGCGTGTGTGTGCGTGTGTGTGTCTGTCTGTTTCTGTCTGTGTGTGCATGTACGTGTGTGTCTGTGTGTGACTGTGTGTGCATGTGCGTGTGTGTGCATGTGCGCGCGACTGTCTATGTGGGAGTGTGTGTGCATGTGCGTGTGTGTGCGTGTGCGCGCGCGACTGTGAGTGTGTCTATGTGTGTGAGTGTGTGTGTAAACAGCATAACTAAAAAACGTCAAGTCCGATAGAAACCAAACTGGATATTAAGTTAAGTATCTTCCAACGAAGCGACTGTTTCATTTTCAAGAAAATGTCCACACCCTACTTTTTGCAAGGAAAATTTTTCCTTTTTTCATTTTTTCCAAATTAGCCCATTTTAAAATAAGAACTATAGCTTTCCTGGCGACGTGTTAACTCAAAATCTTCTCGGGCTTCTAGCCAAGTTATTACCTGGCTAGAAGCCCGAGAAGATTTTGAATTAGCCCATTTTGTTTAAAATATTAACAGTGTCTACATGATCTAATGTATACCTTCAATTTTTGGTCCACCACAAATGCCGTATGGAATGTTTAGTGATAGGCAAGTGCTCTAACCACTCGGCCACGGCGCAGTCACACTTCGTTCCTGTAGGCAGGGAATCGTCACATGCCATTACTTGCAGGTAACACCCTCTATAGTCCCAGCTTTTAAGGCAGATATGTTTACGATTTTTGGTGTGATGAAAGCAGCATATTTAGTGTTTTCTTTTTTCCCTTGGAACGACTTTATGGAAAGCTGAAAGGGAAAGGCATTTATCATTGTGTTCACTCTAAAAACTGTCATACGAAAGAGATATTCAAAAATGTAAATGGCTTTTGGTCATGAATATGCAGAGAGAAACAAAGTACGTTTTCACTCTTAGTTCCATTTTTTCTCGCACCACATGATTCCGGGAAATAGCATGAAGTCTTGGCTAAGCGTGTTTAATTTTATCGACATTTCCAACCCCTCTCCTGTTTCATTTCATCCTTGTTACCATGCTCTTGTCTGCTGCTTTCCGGTCTATATTTTCATTCTCTTCATGATGGTTTTTAAAATGTCCATTTCACATGACTTTCTCTACATCTCTCTAACAAACTAATATTATATAGTCTCGATCTGCTAATCCAGAAAAGAATAGCATAAATTGTCTTATTACTTGCTTCCTTGTAAGTAGGAGCGAAATAAGGGACTAAGGTTAAAGTGTTAGTCAAAAGCTGGTTGCTATGTCAATGAAGTTCCTTTGTTTATATGTACGATTTGACAAGTTCCTGTATGAGAAAAGTATACGTTTTTCATAGCAGAAACCAAAAATAAGGAATGTCTCAAAAACGACGAACTCCACGAAAACAATGTATATAACATAAATTGTGTATTTTAACGTGCTCTACATTTTTTGTGTATTAAGTTATTGTCCATCTCTTACGGTTTAGCAGTTATTCAAAATTCAGTAAAGTTCATCCAGAATAAACTACTCTTCAGAGGCTATTCCCAGAAAATTCAAGATATATATTTTATTTTTCAGGTAAATATCTTTAATATGCAACATTTTAATGAAAATCGTTAGAGCCATTTTTCAGAAAAATAAAATTTTCGAAAAAAGTTCCATGTAAAGGGTAGTTGGGGGTGGAGAGATTTTTTTCGAAAGCTTCATGTCGCATCCCTGGAAGATACGAAACTTAAATACCAAGTTTGGTATGTTACCGACTTTTCGTTTTTGAGTTATCGTGCTCACAGGCACATGGACACACACACGGACCTTTTTGTGAAAATGCTTTTCTTGGATACAGGGGACCCTAAAACATATATTTACGGTGAAATCTCGGTATTGAATTTTTGGGTGGAATACAATACTCCTCTATCCCTATGTACATTGTACATATGGGGCTAGAGAAAGTAAAAAGAGATTAGAATTTCAAATGTTTCACATAGTACGAGACCATGGCTATTAACTGTTCATTTTCTTATTTTCCTTCTAGTTACAAAGAAGTATTAAATCCACTTCTGCTAATGTATACTTTAATTAGTATGATGTAGATGAAAGAATACTCTTTCGTAAGAAACATTTGTTTGTGGAGCAGTTAGAAACGTTATGTAAGAGTACACATCAGTGTTTACTTTCTCCACACGTAATATGTACATAATGTATAGAGAAGGTATTGTAATGCACCCAAAAATTCCATACCGAGATTTCACCGGAAATATATGTTTTGAGACACCCTGAATTCAAAAAAATATTTTTTTGAAAAATGTCCGTATATGTGTGTCTGCGGGCGGCATAGATCAAAAACGAAAACACCGTTAAAAACCAAACTTGGTATTTAAGTTTGATATCTTCCAAGGATGCGAAAGGAAGATTTTCAAGAAAATCCCCCCACCAACAACTCCCGTTTACATGGAAAAAATTTCGAAAATTTTGATTTTCTTAAAGACGGCTCTAACGATTTTCATTAAAATCTCTTATATTTAAAATATTTACTTGCCAAATAAAATGTATATCTTGAATTTTATGGGAATAGCCTCTACAGACCTCTTTATTCTGAATGATTATTATTGAATTTTGTATAACTGGTAAACCGTAAGAGATAGACAAAAACTCATTACACAAAAGATGTGGATCACGATAAAACGCACAATTATGTTCTTTGTTTCAGCTTTGAAAAACTTATACTATTCTCATACTGGAATTTGTCAAGTTCAGTCACATAGCAACCAACTTTTGATTATCACTTTAACTTATGGTACTTCCCTTCTACTTTCAAGGAAGCAAGTAATAGGACTATTTCTGATAATTTTTCACGATTAGCATGAAGTAAGTAGAAGTATAAGCTTTTTAACAACAATTTGTTGCAGAGATGTACAGAAAGTCATGCGAATGGAAAACATGAGATATTTTAATGTCTTTGAGTGTACCTAAAAATCTATTCCCCTGTCTTTTGTTTTGACGTATCTGCGGTGGTGAAATTATCAAGTCCTGTCATTACAATGGATCAAATGCCTAATTTTGCAACTGAATATATTATAACGCAAGCTATGGATGTGTCAGTTACTGGGTTTCCATCTGAATATATGAGCTGCTATGAGATTTATAGACGCTTCTTGTCTCTCTGGCATTTAGTTGCAGAGCTGAGATCTGCCGGAGTTAGAAAAGGCAGACTTGGAGACTTTATGAAGAGCTTAGTAGCTGAAATGTAGAAATGGAAATGCCACAAAGACACTAGCCGCAAATACAGAAAGGAAAGCAAATGAATCTCGTTCTCCTGAAACTTGAAGGCAGCCATTTGCATATTACTGGGAACTATAAATTACAACCAAAGATAAATAAGGCAGAAATCTAGTTTTACTTAAGGTGAGTTACGCATAATGGAAATTAAACAATATTCTTTAAAAAAAAAAACTTATGTGTTCCATTCACATCACTTTCTCTAAATCTCTGCAACAAAATATTGTTAAAAATCTTATGCTTCTATTTACTTCATGCTAATCGAGAAAATCTCAGCAGAAATAGCCTATTACTTGCTTCCTAGCAAGTAGAAGCGAAATAAGGGAGTATTGTTGGTCAAAGTAATGGTCAAAAGTTGGTTGCTAGGTGACTGAACTTCCTTTGTTTGTATGGACCTGAGATGTTAAATTCCTGTAGGAGAAAAGTATGTTTTTAAGGCTGAAACCTAAAAACAAGGAGTAACTCAAAAACGATCACCTCCACGAAAAAAATGTATATAACATAAATTATGTGTTTTAAGGTGCTCTACATTTTATGTAAGGAAGCTTTTGTCCATCTCTTACGGTTTAGCAGTTATGCAAAATTCCGTAAAATTCATCCAGAATAAAGTAGTCTTCAGAGGATATTCACAGAAAATTCAAGATATACATTTTATTTGTCGTGTAAATATGTTTAGTATACGACATTTTAATAAAAATCGTTTGACTCATTTTTAAGAAAATCAAAATTTTCGAAAAAAGTTCCATGTAAAGGGCAGTTATGGGTGGGGGGATTGTTCTCAAAATCTTTGTGTCGCAAGTTTGGTATTTTAGCTACTTTTCATTTTTGAGATATCGTGTTCAAAGGTACACGGACACACGGACACACACACACACACGGACCTTTTTCTGAAAATGCTTTTTTTGGATACAGGTGACCCTAAAACATGTATTTCCGGTGAAATCTCGGTGTCGAATTTTTGGATGGAGTACAATACTTCTTTATCCCTATGTACATTGTACATATGGGGCAAAATAAAGTAAAAAATGAAATGACTTTCTCTACACCTCTGTAACAAAGTAATGCTAAAAAGCGTTTTTTCTATGTACTTCATGCTATTCGAGATAAACATGAGCAGAAACGGTCTTATTACTCAGTTCCATTTTAAGTAGAAAGGAAATAAGGGATTACTAGGTTAAATCGACAGTCAAATGTTTTAAAATGTACTTTCTATGGGATCGAAATTCATTTGTTTGCGTGGCCAGGAGTTGACAGTTTCCCGTAAGAGAAAAGTTTTAAGTACTTTGAAACTAAAATCCATTGCAAACAATATGTATGCAACGGTCAACTCCACAAAAAAAATTTATATGACTTAAAGTGTGTGTTTTAACGTCATTTACATTTGTACTTTCTCTATACGCATTATGTACATTGTGTATAGAGAAGGTATTGCACTCCACCCAAAATTCGATACCGAGATTTCACCGGAAATATGTGTTTTAGGGTCCCCAATATCCAAAAAAAAAAAGCATTTTCACAAAAATGTCCGTGTGTGTCCGTGTGCCTGCGAACACGATAACTCAAAAACGAAAAGTCAGTAAAATACCAAACTTGGTATTTAAGTTTGGTATCTTCCAGGGATGCGACTCGAAAATTTTGAGAAAAATCCCCCTACCGCCAACTACCCTTTACATGGAACTTTTTTTCGAAAATGTTGATTTTTTTCAAAAATGGCTCTAAAGATTTGATTAACATTTCGTATATTAAAGATATTTACCTGACAAATAAAATGTTTATCTTGAATTTTCTGGGAATACCCTCTGAAGAGTAGTTTATTCTGGATGAATCTTACGGAATTTTAAATAACTGCTAAACCATAAGAGATGGACAAACACTTACTACACAAAAATGTAGAGCACGTTAAAATACACAATTTATGTTATATAGATTTTTTCGTGGAGTTCATCGTCTCTTAGACCTTCCTTGTTTTTGGTTTCTGCTTTGAAAAACTTTTCTCATGCAGGAATTTGTCAACTGCTGTCCATATAAACAAAGGAACTTCAGTCACAAAGTAAACAGCTTTTGACTATCACTTTAACCTATGGTACTCCCTTATTTCGTCTCTACTTACAAGGAAGCAAGTAATATGCCTATTTCTGCTTTTTTCTGACTACAATGAAGTAAATAGAAGCATAAGATTTTTAATAATAACTTGTTGCAGAGATGTAGGGAAAGTCATTTGAATGCTACACATCAGATTTTTACTTTCTTTAGCCCCGTATGTACAATGTACATAGGGATAGAGAAGTATTCTATTCCACCCAAAAATACGATACCGAGATTTCACCGGAAATACATGTATCCAAAAAAACTATTTTAGAAAAAGGTCCCTGTGTGTACGTGTGTCCGTGTGTCTCTGAACACGATACCTCAAAAACGAAAAGTAGCTAAACTACTATATTGGTATTTAAGTTAAGTATCTTCCAGGGATGCGATTTGGAGAAAAGTCCCCCCACCCCAAACTACCCTTTACATGGAACTTGTTTCGAAAATTTTGATTTCCTTAAAAATGGCTCTAACGATTTTGATTAAAATTTTATATATTAAAGATATTTATTTACCTAAAAAATAAAATGTATATCTTGAATTTTCTTGGAATAGCTTCTGAAGACTACTTTATTCTGAATGAATTTTGCTTAATTTGGCATAACTGGTAAACCGTAAGAGATAGACAAAAACTTATTCCACAGAAAATGTAGGTCTTATTAAAATAACAAGTTATGTCCTATACATTTTTCTGGTGCAGCTTAAGTTTTCGTGGTATTCATTGTTATTGGTTTAAGTTGTGAAGTACTTATACTTTTCTCAGACGGGAGTGTCCGTTTTTCTTTTGTACTACTCCTGGCCAAGAAAAGAAGCGAGTTGTAATGACAATCGCATAACGACAGCTTTTGAAACATTTGACTATCGGTTTAGCATAGTGCATTCACTTATTTTCTTCCAACTTATAAGGAACTAAGTAATAAGAACATTGTGAAATGAGTAACTCGATTAGCAAGGTGCAGAAAGAAGAATAATCCTATGTATGAAGTTTGTAGAACAGCTAGAGAAAGTCATGAGAGTGTAACACATAAACTTTTTTTAATAGTAAGCCTTTGGCTCACTACTTTTGCAGAATAAGAAAAAAAGTTCCAGAATGATGTTTTCAGAGGCTATTCCCTGATAATTTAAGTTTATAAATTTGATTTAACATATAAATATCTTTAATATATGGTATTGTAATCAAAACCGTTAGAGCAATTATTGAGAAAATGAACATTTTCGAACTTTTTTCCACGTAATGAGTAGTTGCAGGTGGGGCGGGGGTGGGGGAGGATTTTCCTCAAAACCTTCGTGTCGCATTCCTGGAAGATACTAAAATTAAATACCAATTTTGATATTTTACCAACTTTTCGTTTTTGAGACATCGTGTTCGCAGGCACACGGACACACGAACACATACACACGTACCGTTTTGTGAAAATGCTTTTTTTAGATAAAGGGGACCCTAAAACATATATTTCTGGTGAAATCTCGGTATCGAATTTTTGAGTGGAGTGCAATACCTTCTCTATACACTATGTGCATAGTGCGTGTAAAGAAAGTAAAAATGGTGTTGTATATTGTGAGCAGGAAGCTTGCGAAACGAGGTCGTAGGCCGAGTACAGAAATTCTACGACAATATAGAAATTTTAACACGGAGTCATACACTATTACTTTCTCTACACGCACTATGTGCATAGTGTATAGAGAAGGTATTGCACTCCACCCAAAAATTCGATACCCATATTTCACCGAAAATGTATGTTTTAGTGTCCCTTATATCCTAAAAAAGCAAAAAGGTCCCTGTGTGTGTGCGTGTGTGTGTGTGTGTTTGTGTGTCCCTGTGTGTGTGAACATTGTAACTCAAAAACGAAAAGTTGGTAAAATACCAAACTTGGTATTTAAGTTTAGTATCTTTCAGGGATGTGACACGAAGATTTTTGAGAAAAACGCCCCCACCCTAAACTACCCTTTACATGGATTTTTTTTCGTAAATTTTGATTTTCTCAAAAATGGCTCTAACGATTTTGATTAAGATATCATACATTAAAGATATTTACCTGACAAACAAAATGTATATCTTGATTTTTCTGGAAATAGCCTCTGGAGACTTCTTTATTTTGGACAAATTTTAGGGAATTTTGTATAACTTCTAAACCGTAAGACTTGGATAAAAACGTACTACACAAGAAATGTAGAGCACGTTAAAATACACAATTTATGTTATACACATTTTTTTCGTGGAGTTGATCGTTTTTGAGATATTTATTGTTTTTGGTTTCAGCTATGAAAAACTTACTTTTCTCATATAGGAATTTGTGCATATAAACAAAGGAACTTCAGTCACATAGCAACCAGTTATTGAATATCACTTTAACCTATGGTACTTCCTTATTTCGCTTCTAGTTAGAAGGAAGCAAGTAATAAGACTATTTTGTTGTCGAGATGCAGGAAGTAAATAGAAGCATAAGCTTTTTAACAATAATTTGTTACAGAGATGTAGAGAAAGTCATGTGAATGGTACACATCAGATTTGTTTTAGACAGTTCTCAATATTTACATACATATAATTATACTTAATGTTCTGTGATATTCAGTTGTTACCGTTCTTAGCAACAGTGCTGACAACATACATAGTACGTATAGAGAAAATAAAAATTGAGTGACGAGAAAACATAAACGCAACGAAATTTTATATTTACTAAAAGAATCCACGGAGTAATAAAAATAGAAACACACCTATAGTGTGTTTCCCAAGAAGGCTATTAGTATGTGGTAAGGAAAATATGGATAAGCTTGACTATTTTTTCTCAACGATGAATATTGCTTGAGCTTGTAGACAGAAATGCTGCCACAATTATATAAAATGAGAGTATCATATTTTCTTCCCCTGTCACCTATTCACAGCAGGTAGATTTATCTCTGCTCGCGGAAAGCAAGCTTTTCTTCTCCCTCAACGTCACGAGGACTCTGAAAGGCAATGTTTCCACTTTAAGCTATCGTCAATGCATTAAAGCCCGCGGTGATGCGATCATCTTGCCAGCACAGTCTGCTGTTATGGTTGATATTATTACGAGTTCTTCTTTTCCTTCAACCCTGTCAGCACTATGGAGAAAAGATAACGCCCTGAATGCAACTCTGAAAAGCCGCTTACTTGGCAGCAGTGTAATGGTGTTCCCTGGAGATACGGCGCTAACCACAGTTATATATAAGTTACCCATATCAGAAAAAAAAATATCGTCACAACACATTTTTGTACAGTTGGGGACATAAATGCTCTAATGCTTCTTAATGTGATGCTGCGCATATCCGTTACCGATTCGTCTGTAATTTGGGGTCTAGCAGCAATAGAAAAATCTGATGTGTTACACTCACATGACTTTCGCTAGCTGTCCTACAAACTTCTTCTCCCTTGCTAATCGAGGTATTCATTAGTACAATGCTATTATTACTTAGTCCCTTATCAGTAGTTATGCGATTGTCATTACAAATCGCTTCTTTTCTTGGCCAGGAGTAGAACAAAGGAAAAACGGACACTCCAGTCTGAGAAAAGTATAAGTACTCCACAACTGAAACTAATAACAATGAATACCACGAAAATGATACGCTCTACGAAAGAAAATGTATATGACATAACTTGTGTATTTTAACAAGACCTACATATTTTGTATTGTAAGCTTTTGTCTATATCTTACAGTTTACTAGTTATGCCAAAATAAGCAAAATTCATCCAGAATAAACAGGTCTTTAGAAGCTATTCCCAGAAAATTCAAGATATACATTCTATTTGTCTGTTAAATATCATTAATATACGGTACTTTAATCAAATTTGTTGGAGCCATTTTTAACAAAACCAAAAATTTCGAAAAAAGTTCCATGTAAAGGGTAGTTTGGGGTAGGGGGATTTTTCTCAAAATCTTAGTGTCGCGTTCCAGGAAGATACTAAACTTAAATACCAAGTTTGGTATTTTACCGACTTTTTGTTTTTGAGTTATCGTGTTCACAGACTCACGGACACACGGATACACACACGGACCTTTTTCTGAAAATGCTTTTTTTGGATACAGGAGGTCCTAAAACATGTATTTTCGGTGAAATCTCGGTATCGAATTTTTGGGTGGAATACAATACTTCTCTATCCCTATGTGCATTGTACATACGGGGCTAGAGAAAGTAAAAATTAGAAACATTTTTTTTCCTTAAAGACATGTATGACTGAAAGTTTGAAATTTCAATTTAATAATACCAGCTTGCGACAGTATATTGGCCTGCTGTGTATTTTATTGTTTCATATAGGAAATATATCTCCTTCAGTAGCCAAGACTGACCAAATTGTAGAACAAAAAACCTTTGGGCGAAGAACTTGCTATTGTGCACCCCAAGGTTACTTTCTTTGTTAGTGCTGGTAACACAATTTCCTTTGTAGAGTAAGATTTTTAGCGCATTAGAGACATAAGTAACAGGGTAATTTTTAGAGAAAGGTTTGCCCCCTAAAAGTTAGAAGCTATGGACTTTTTCATTATAAAGAGCGGTCACATGTCTTGAATGTAAAGAACTTACAAAGTTAATCACGTGACAACGTTATTTTCGTGCTTATTTTCAGCCTATCAGGAATGAGTTCAATATGGGAGAGTTTAGGTATTTAAGCAATGTGCTTACAAGGAATTAGGTTATTATTGTTGCTGTTGCTGCTTTTTCTTCGTGATAGACGCGTGATGCTGAGCGCGGAGTGTTTAAGTATGTGATTTTAATACGCGAGACATAGACGTTATTGCCCCAGTGTATAAAATAAATTGTGTGTTTTAACGTGCTTTACATTTTTGTGTGTTGTGCATCTCTTATGGTTTAGCAGTTATGCAAAATTCCGTAAAAGTCATCAAGAATAAAGTAGTCTTCAGACTGTATTCCCAGGAAATTCAAGATATAAATTTCATTTGCTATGTAAATACCTTAAATATAAGAGATTTTAATCATAAACGCAATAGCCATTTTTGAGAAAATTAACATTTTCGAAAAAAGTTCCATGTAAAGGGTAGTTAGGTTGGGGGGGATTTTCTTGAAAATCTTCGTGTTACATCCTTGGAAAATACCAAACTTAAATATCAAGATTCGTATTTAACGGCCTTTCATTTTTGAGCTAAGCTGTCTACACACACACACGGACCTTTTTCCAAAAATGCTTTTTTTTTTATTCATGGGACCCAAAATCTCGGAAATCTCGGAATCGAATTTTTAAATGGAATACAGTACCTTCTCTATAAACTATGTAAATAGTACGTGTAGAGAAAGTAATAATTTTTTTTTGTATTCCATTCACACGCATTTCCTTACGTCTCTAACAAATTATTGTTAGTAAACTTATTATTTTAACTACTTCATTCTAATCGAGATAAACAGTAGCAGAAATGGCCTTATTACTAGCTTCCTAGAAAATAGATGGGAAATAACGGAATACAATAGACTAAACCGACATTTAAATGTTTTAACTGTGGTTGCTATGGAACTGAAATCCGCTTGTATGCGTGGCTGAGACTTGATAAATTTCCGTATGAGAAGATTATTAATTAAAACTAAAACCAATAATAATGAATATCTCCAAAACGGTCAACTGCAAGAACAAAATATATGTTAAATTTTGTGTTTTACGGAAATCTATAGCTTTGGTAGAACGATTTTACTAGTTATGCAAAATTCAGAAATAAAAAAATTATTCAGAAAATAAGAGTCTTCAGAGGCCATTTCCAGAAAATATATCAATATTTAGAGCCATTTTTGATAAAACCAAAATATTCTAAACTTTTTCCAAGTAAAGGGTAGCTGGAGGTGGGAAATTTTCTTAAGAATCTTCATTTCGCATCCTTAGAAGATACTGAACTTAAATATAAAGTTTGGTATTTAATGAATTTTTCGTTTTTGAGCTATGCCGCCCATAGACATACACATACGCGCGCGGGCGGGGTTCTTAAAACATATATAATACCTTTGATGCGATTTTAATAACGAATTTTAGGGCAGAAAACAATAGGAAGGAGGGGGCCGAATCAGGTATCTAACAATAAATTATGATTGATCATAACATATAATGTTTTAAGAAATGCACTTTATTGTAAATTATTGTATCATGAATTGTGAACATTTTAAAACATATACTTTGTTGCCATCTTTTATCACACACGTAACATAAATTAAAAAGTTTCTGTTTGCAAAATACGGTTTTGCCCCTAGGGTAGGGGCAGAACCGTTAAAACGGTGGGGCACAATCGGGTACTACAGTTTTTCTGTGCTTAACAGTCATTACATTCAAAATATTTCAATGCCTTTTGGGGCCAACCTGTGCAAAGTTCGTGGACCCATCTGTTGCACTTTACACACTGAATCCAGTCGTCATTTCGTTTTGCCTCACTATATTTCTCCTTGCAATAAGAGCACTGGCTATCGCTAGAATTTTCGTCGCTATTTTTGGCTTTCTTTGCTCTTGTTGTTTCACCAAACTTAGACTGAAGCGACTTTCTGCAAATTGCTGGTGACTTAGGTTGAGTATTTGCCTTTTTTTGAAGCTCAACCTTATATGGTGACTCTGTAAGGACAGCTGTTTTCCCGCGGCGTCTTCCTGACGATGAGGGAAGTCTTTTAGCACAGGGAGCTGGCAGCACATCTTTTGGTGAAACTGCAAATGTTTGTGGTTCAGCCGATATTGCTATTTTCTCTGCAATTTTGGAGGAAAGAAGAGCGACCGACTCACAAGGCTGGGTATGTAGTGTAGACCCCTCAGATGTTGATGCAAATGGCTGAGGAGTATGTTGTTCTGTTGTTTCAGCTGGCATGAAGTCAACATCGCTCAACTTGTTAGGACACAGGATTGGCGGGACCCGGTTATGCCCCCCGCTTCTGCCACCACACACCATTTTGTTCTTCTTAAGGCGTACCACAATAACGACCTGCTTCCCGAATTGTAGCGACATTGAAAACAACACTTAAATCATTGCAATTTTATGTAGTAAAAGTAAAATACGTTGCTGTAGATACTTTCCTCTTAAACTCCGACTTCAAATTTCAGTTAAATTACTTCAAAACGCGGAAATTTCTAATCATAAAGATTACAGACACAATAATGGGACTTCGAACTCCTGCTTCTGACTGCTGCCGATATGGAATGCAGTTCAGTCAAGAAGTGGTAGATGGTAGCACTTTCCACTTTAAAAAATCCATCTACCCGGTTGTGCCTCACTACCCGGTATTGCCCCTCCTTCCCCTACCCACTCTATCTACTGTGTACACTGTACGTATGTGCTGGAAAAAGTAAAAAGTTATGAAGATTTCCTTTAATGTACTTTTGAGAGGCAGTATGCAAGCTTGAAACAAATTAATGAAATACTGCATCGTGTGGAACATTTTATGTATGGAAAGGTGTTGGATAAATGTTGGGAGAAAATAAATTTTTAGTTTGGGCGAGTCATTTACTAAGTCTACCTATTTAGGCTTCAGATAACTTTAAGTTAAAATGCGTCAAGTGGTAAAAAAATCTAATGTGTACCAGTCACATGACTTTTTCTATATACCTGCAACAAATTATTCTTAAAAAAACTTATACTTCTATTTACTTTATGCTAAACAGAAAAAATTAGCGGAAATAGTCTTATTACTTGCTTCATTGTAAGTAGAAGCGAAATTAGGGACTACCATAGGTTAAAGTGATAGTCAAAATCTGGTTGCTATGTTAATGAAGTTGCTTTGTTTATATGGATCGGAGTTGACAAGTTCCTGTATGAGAAAAATATAAGTTTTTCATAGCAGAAACCAAAAATAAGAAACGACGAACTCCACGAATAAACTTTATATAACACAAAAATTGTGTGCTTTAACGTGCTCTACATTTTTTGTATAGTACGTTTTTGTCCATCTCTTACGGTTTAGCAGTTATTCAAAATTTCGTAAAATTCATCCAGAATAAACTACTCTTCAGAGGATATTCCTAGAAAATTCAAGATATACATTTTATTTGTCACGTAAATATCTTTAATGTACGAAATTTTAATCAAAATCGTTATAGAGTCATTTTTGAGAAAATGAAAATTTTCGAAAAAAGTTCCATGTAAAGGGTAATTGGGGGTGGAGGATTTTTCTCAACATATTCGTGTCGCTAAACTTAAATACCAAGTTTGGTATTTTACCTACTGTTCGTTTTTGAGTTATCGTGTTCACAGACACATGGACACACGAACTCACGGACAGCCACACAAACACGGACCGTTTTCCGAAAATGCTTTTTTTAGATAAAGGGGACCCTAAAACATATATTTCCGGTGAAATCGCGGTATCGAATTTTTGGAAGGAGTGCAATACCTTCTCTATACACGATGTACATAGTGCGTATAGAGAAAGTAAAAATGTAAATGGAATTTTATTTATGGACGCTCTTTAATTTCTGTGGTTCTCAGCGTCTCATTCTACACTGGGCATGAAAGACCGTTTAATTTTGCTCAGAAGTCTCTCTATCAGGCTTGAGGTTCTTTTACGTGCCGTTAATCTACGACACGGGAACGCGACCTTGGGTATATGAAGTTAGCATGGTAACCAATACACCACAGAAGGCGACTTCAAATACCTACGCTACCTATATTATATACGTTTAGGGGTAGACATTTTCATTAATATAGACACTATGTTGCCCTCAGCTACACAAAACAAATTTCCCTTATTTACATACCAAAATGTCCCAAGCCTCACTTTGACATAATGGGCTATTGCATTTTCTCCCTTCCAAGTTGGTTTAATGACAATTAACATGCCATTAAGTTAACAGATACAATCACAAACCACATACAATGTGATGCAATTGCATTGTTTAAACGTATAATTAATTATAACAATGACTGCAGCACATACAAATAACAGTGGGGAAGTTACTAAGGCCAACTATATCTATTCGAAATGTTGCTTAAGCTCTCCATGTCTTTAACCACTGTCAACTCATTTTTACTTTCACTAGCCCCGTATGTACAATGTACATAGGGATAGAGAAGTATTGAATTCCACCCAAAAATTCGATACCGAGATTTCACCGGAAATATATGTTTTAGGACCCCCAGAATCCATAAAAAGCATTTCCAGAAAAAGATCCGTGTGTGTGTGTGTGTCCGTGTGTCTGTGAACACGATAACTCAAAAACGAATAGTAGCTAAAATACCAAACTTGGTATTTAACTTTACTATCTTCCAGGGATGCGACACGAAGATATTTAGAAAAATCCCCCAACACCAAACTACCCAAATTATTAGGGCCATTTTTGAGATAATCGAAATTTTCGAAAAATGTTCCATGTAAAGGGTAGTCTGGGGTGGAGGGATTTTTCTCAAAATCTTCGTGTCGCATCCCTGGAAGATACTAAACTTAAATACTAAGTTTGGTATTTTACCGACTTTTCGTTTTTGAGTTATCTTGTTCACAGACACACGGACACACTGACACACGGATCTTTTTCTGAAAATATTTTTTTGGATAAAGGGGACCCTAAAACATATATTTCCGGTGAAATCTCGGTATCGAATTTTTTGATACACCATGTACATAGTGCCTATAGAGAAAGTAAAAATTAGCAGAAACTGTCGTATTACTTTCTTCCTTGTAAGTAGAAAGGAAATAAGGGAGTAGCATAGGTTAAAGCGATAGTCAAAAGCTGGTTACTATGTGACTGAAATTCCTTTGTTTGTATGGAAAGGAGTTGGCAAATTCCTGTATGAGAAAACTTAAGATTTTCGACCCTGAAAACAAAAACAAGGAATATCTCAAAAACAATCAACTCCAAGAAAAAAATGTGTACAACATAAATTGTGTTTTAATGTGCTCTACATTTTTGTGTGGTAAATTTTTGTCTATCTCTTACGGTTTAGTAGTTATACAAAATTCTGGAAAATTCACTCAGAATAAAGTAGTCTTCAGAGGCTATTCCCAGAAAATTCAAAATACACATTTTATGTGTCGGGTAAATATCTATAGTATGCAATATTTTAATCAAAATCGTAAAAGCCATTTTTAGGATATCAAAATTTTCGAAAAAAGTTCCATGTAAAGGGTAGTTTGAAGTGGGGGTATTATTCTCAAAATGTTCGTGTCGCATCCCTCAAAGATTCTGAACTTAAGTACCAAGTTTGGTATTTTACCGACTTTTTGTTTTTGAGTTATCGTGTTCACAGACACACGGACACATGGACACACTGACACAAGGACACAGACACACACACATGGACCTTTTTCTGAAAATACTTTTTTTAGATAAAGGGAACCGTAAAACATATAATTCCGGTACATATTTCGTATAGAGAAAGTAAAAAGATATTGCATTTCACCCAAAAATGTTGTGGGTCCTCTGAATTAAAAGAAATACATTTAGAAAAAGGTTCATGTGTGTTTGCGAGTGTCTGTGTGTCTGTGACAATGATAAAACAAAATCCAAATGTGGGTAAAATGCCAAACCTGGTATTTAAATTTAGTATCTTCCAAGGATGCGACACGAAGATTTTGAGGAAAAGTTCCCCCAATCCAAACTATGTTTTTCATGGAAAAAGATGTCAATATTTTTATTTTGCTAACCATGGCTCTGACAACTTTAGCTGAAATATAGTATAAAAAGATATTTTAGATTTTCTGGGCATAGCCTCTGAAGACCTCATTATTTTGGATGAATTTTGCTGAAATTTTCATAGCTGGTAAACTGTAATTGACAAAAATGTAGATAACGTTAAGACTCATAATTTATGTCATATTTGTTTTGGTTTTTTAGTAGAGCTGAGCGTTTCTGAGATATTCCTTGTTATTTGATTTCGGCATATACTTTTCCCAAACGTAGTTTGTCAACTCTGGACATACAGATTAATTTCAATCACATAGCAACGAGCTTTAAAAGATTTGACTTCGTTTTGGCCTAGTATACCGCCCTATTTCCCGTCTACTTATATGGAAGCATTTATTTAGACAGTCTCTGCTAATTTTATATCGATTAGCATGAAGTATGTAGAAGAATAACCTCTTTAACAATAACTTGTTACATAGATGTAGAGAAAGTCAAGTGAATGGGACACATAAAATTTTTAGGAAAAGATCTCTCTCTCTCTCTCTCTCTCTCTCTCTCTGTATATGTGTGAGTTTGTGTGTGAATGTGTGCAACTGTGTGTGTAAATGAAATGGCGTTTTATTTATGGGCGCTCTCTAACAGCTATGGTTCTCAGCGTCCCATTCTATACTAGGCTTGAAAGACCGCTTAATTTAGCTCAGATGCCTCTCTATCACGCTTGAGGCTCTTTTACATGCCGTAAATCTACGACACGGGACCAACGGCTTTACTTTCCTTCCAAAGGAAGCCATGCTAAGGATTTTTACATCCGAAAAAATCCACCGTCCTCCGCCGGGTTTGAACCCGCGACCTTGGGTGTATGAAGTTAGCATGGTAACCATTACACCACGGAGGGTGACCGTGTTTCTGTGAACAGGATAAATTAAAAATGAAAAGTTGGTCATATACCAAGCTTGGTAATTAAATTTAGTATCTTTCAGAAATGCGACACGCAGATTTTTAGGATAATTCCCTATAACAAACTACTTGGGTCTTATTACTTGCTTCCTTATAAGTAGAAGATAAATAAAGAAATACATTAGGCTAAAACGATAGTCACATTTTTTAAAAGCTGGTAGCTTCAAAGTGAAACAAGTGCAATTCGCTTTTCATGGTTCTGTTTCATAGGCCTTAAAATGTCACCAATAGCAAGGAGGATCTCAGAAAACGGTCTAACCTACCAAAAAATATATGACAAATGATGTGCTTTAACGAAATCTACATTTATGTATAGTAAGATTTTGTCTATCTCTTACGGTTTAACGGTAATGTAAAATTCTGTAATACAGAATAAAGGTCTTTAGAGGCTATTCCCAGAAAATCCAAAATATACATTTTATTTGCGAAAACTAAACAAGCTATTTAGCTGTAACTATGGATACAAGCTAGTCTAGAGTTAAAGCTTACGATGCTACCGTCTAACTGGCCTAGTGGCGCTATATATGTGTGAGGTATGGGACTTATCAGCAGACCCTCTCCATTTACAGTCTGTTTGTTAAATTTTGTACCAATTATACGTCTATTGCTAATAGCACACCAAACTCTAACTTTCCGAACATACTGAGGGATTTCTTGAACGCGAAGGTCTATGCGTGTTGACACGACCATTCAGCTGGAATATGTCTCGACGGAAAGGTATCAATTAAACCGTCATTCCCTGATGAAAGAAACCATTAACAGTAAATCATTCGTGATACTGGGTCATCTTGTTTTAAAGAATGGACACCTGTACACATGTAAGGTTTTAGTTTTAATAATTTAGTTGCTCTATGTGCAGAAGACCCCGAAATTCCCACAAGTTGTGTTAATTTTGGGTTGGATTTTGTTGGTGAACGTTCAAGACTTGCGCCTACATCGTCTAACTTTTCCTTCTTTGTATGCTATAGAACCAGTGCTTTCGAATTACTTCACAATCTCGTGAATTGTAAATCTTGAAGGAGGCAACTTTTGAATATACTCTGTGTGAGCACGGCTTGGTGATTATAATAACTTTTACACGCAAAAATGCGTTGCTAGAAATGGAGTTTTATTTATGGACGCTCTTTAACAACTTTGTTTCTCAGTGTTCCATTCTATATGGACGTGAAATACCAATTAATTTTTGGAGCATAGGCCTCAAATCAGGCTTGAGGTTCTTTTACGTGTCATAAATCTATGACGGAACCAACCGCTTTACCATGCTAAGGATTTTTACCCTCGAAAAAATCCATCGTCCTTCGCCTATTACACCACAGAGGGCGATAATGCGTTGCTCTAGAGTCATCGCCTGTTCATATTATTGGCCGGTATAAAACTGTCGACGCCAGCCCACCAGGTAGTGTTGGAATCCAGCAAGGTCTCCTGGTACAACATAATGTGACAACACTATGTTATTACGCTCCACGCTACATATAGATGCATTTGTTAAGTAATTCGGCCTTTTGCCGCGCGATTTGCATTTTTTTTCGAGGCTGAAGAGGTTAAGGCGTTAGGTCTGTCACTCAGTCTCACTTTTGTGGTGCTTTGCATGCACAGGCCTTCTCGGAGTGGAGCGGTAAGTGTTTCTATATTGCGTATTCGCCGTTAATTCTTTATTCTAATGGCTAAACTCGGTGATTTCTCTGTGAAAGTAATATTTGAATTAATTTGGGTTTTCTGAAAATCTTAACTGTCATGATTTCTCCTAAGGTAATTTCTTTGTCAATTACGTGAAATAACATGCCGCATTACGACGTTCCGTAGTGCGTTTCACTGATTTTACATGTTTGTTAAAAGATTCAATTATGTGGAACTCTGTAATCTCATTTGGAGTTGAATATAAAGGTAAGTAACTATATTACATACATTACTATTTTATTATGTATTGTTATTGCTAAAGTTTTCATGTGTTATTAATGAAATAAAATAGTGTTATAAGTGTTATACTGGATCCCATTTTCTTCATTATAGTTAGTGGGACAGCACATATATAACTTGTGTCTGTTTATCCTTTCTTGCGAATTTGGTCTGTTCTCCATTTTTCATAAATGTGAGTTGTCGGGTGAAATCACCCAAAGTACTAACAGAGAGTACAATATTTACTGCGCTATCTGGAATAGAAATTATGAGTAGAATACAGTTCTTTCCCTACAAGGGTGGTCTGAAATTTCTCGGCCCCACTCAGAGATCGCGGCACTACTTTCATGAATTTTTTCCTTAGATTGGTACACATGGTAATAGACCTTATGTAAAGCCATTCCAGGCAATAGTGGACTGTAGACAGCTGTTTGAAGCAGTAGAAGTGTGCATTGCTTTGAAAATGGAGACATTCGACTATCATGCTGTGATTAAATTCTTCGTAAAAGAAGGTTTAACACCTACAGAAATTTGTTTGGGATTGTAAATGAGTAGGGTGAATCTTCACCTTCAGTTTCCACTGTGAAGATATGGGTGGCCGAATTTTAAACGTGGCCCTGAAAGTGTCCAGGACGATCCACGCGAAGGACGTCCAAAAACTGTAACCACCTCGTAAATCATTGAAAAAGTGCACGACATGATTTTGGAAGATCGGCGTACAAAGTTGCGTGAAATTGCTTATGCTCTTGGAATTTCAAAAGAACATATTGGCCAGATCTTGCCTCAGGAATTAAACATGAAAAAGCTTTGTGCAAGATGGGTGCTGCGTATCCTCACTGTGGATAAGAAACACATTCGCACGATACTTTCTGAGAAGTGCTGGGCGCATTTTCAGAAGAAGAGAAGTGCCTTTTTGCGCCGATACGTCACAATGGATGAAACATAGATTCACAACTACACTCCCGAATCCAAGCAGCAGTCGAGGCAGTGGACAGAAGCTGGTTTTTCAGCTCTAAAGAACGCGAGGATGGTGCCATCGGCGGGAAAGATCATGGCGACAGTGTTTTGGGATGCCAAAGAATTTTGTTGATTGACTATCCCGAAAAAGGTAAAACTATTACTGGAGAATACTACTCTCAACTTCTAACCAAATTAACGCAAGCATTCGTGAAAACAGACCCGGGCTAAACAAGAAAAAACAAAAGTTGTTTTCCATCAGGACAATGCATCTGCCCACAAAACTGTTTTGGTATTGGAGAAATTGAGAGATCTGCACTATGAAGTGCTGGAACATCCACCCTATTCCCCGATTTGACTCCCTGTGACTTCCATCTTTTTCCAAAGCTAAGAAATTCCTCGCTGGTAGGCACTTTTCCTCCAATGAAGAAGCAATTGCGGCTGTAAATGGGTACTTTATAGCACTTTCAGAGGAATACTACACATAGGGAATAATGGCATTGCATTGAAAAACCGCTGGACAATATGTATTAATATTAGAGGAGCTTATGTTGGAACATCTGATGTGTTCAATTTACATGACTTTCTCTATATCTCTGCAACAAATTATTGTTAAAAAGCTTATGTTTCTATTTACTTCATAATAATCGACAAAAAATCAACAGAAATAGTCCTATTACTATTTCCTTGTAATTAATAGTTTAATAAGGCAGTACTATCGGTTAAAGTGATAGTCAGAAGTTGATTGCTATGTGACTTAAGTTCCTTTGTTTGTATGGACAGGAATTGTTAAATTCCTGTATGAGAAAATTAAGTTTTTAGAGCTGAAACCAAAAACAAGGAGTATCTCAAAAGCGATTAACTCCACGAAAAAAATGTATATGAGATAAATTGTGTGTTTTAAGGTGCTCTACACTTTTTGTGTTGTAAGTTTTTGTCCATCTGTTACGGTTTAGCAGTAATGCAATATCCCGCCAAATTCCTCCAGAATAAAGTGGTCTTCAGAGGCTATTTGTCAGGTAAATATCTTTAATATACGAAATTTTACAAAATCATTACAGCCATTTTTGAGAAAATCAAAATTTTCGAAAAAACTTCCATATAAAGGATATTTTGAGGTTGGGGAATTTTTCTCGTGTCGCATCCCTGGAAGATACTAAACTTAAATACCAAGTTTGTATTTTACGGACTTTACGTTTTTGAGCTATCGTGTACGCAGACACACGACACACGGACCTTTTTCTGAATTTTTTTTTTTTGAGGGGACCCTAAAACATATATTTCCGGTAAAATCTTGGTATTGAATTTTTGGGTGGAATTCAATGTGAGTAGAGAAAGTAATACAACTACTTTGAATGCATGCATGAATTGTCGTTTTTTACTATCAGGCCGAGAACTTTTCAAACTACCTAGGTACTTGATCTAAATACAGACGGAGTAGAGAAAGCAAAATTGCAAAATCAACTAATTTATTTTTAACTACGTTCTAAAGTTGGCCTAAATGTTCATAGTAGCATTTCATGCTCGAAATGCTTTGTTTAATGGTATACGCTGTTTTATTCTGAGAACGTAACAAACCAGAAAATTGGGCGCTCGACGCCAAAGAGAGCGGACATGTCTGCATTCGAAATGCAATTAGCTGGTGAATGCTAGACCACCCACAATCGATAGTGGAGCATTGCTTTGTCCGAAAGAGAGAAACTGCGAAGAGAAACAAGCTTGCAGCGCAGTTGTCCATCATTTTACGTCTCTGTACTCCCTCTGCTTTCCTGCTACTCCTCTAAGCTTTATATCCGTTTAGTGTGGAATTCCATTACAGGCAGCTCACAGGATGAGCATGCGCAAATAGGTTTTTTTGTAAACTGTTTGGTTTACTAAGTGGTGCCCTTAAGAGTTTTATCCTTCTTACTTCCATCTTTAAATATGCTCAAGTGTAGTAAATATTTGAACGGCACATCTTTGAAGTTTAGAGAGAAGGTAAAGCTGCATTTTGCAACAAAAACCTCATGTGTTCCAGTCACATGACTTTCTCTATATCCCTGCAACAAATTATTCTTAACAAGCTTATGCTTCTATTTACTTTATGCTAATCAGAAAAAAATAGCAGAAATAGTTTTATTACTTGCTTCCGTGTAAGTAGAAGCGAAATAAGGAACTACCATAGGTTAAAGTGATAGTCAAAAGCTGGTTGCTATGTCAATGAAGTTCCTTTGTTTATATGGATAGGAGTTGAAAATTTCCTGTATGAGAAAAAAATTACGTTTTCCATAGCAGAAACAACAAATAAGGAATGTCTCAATAATGACGAACTCCACGAAAGGAATCTATATAACATAAAGTGTGTGTTTTAATGTGCTCTACATTTTTTGTGTAGTAAGTTTTTGTCTATCTCTTACGGTTCAGCAATTATTCAAAATGCAGTAAAATTCATCTAGAATAAACTACTCTTAAGAGGCTATTCCCAGAAAATTCAAGATAAACATTTTATTTGTCAGGTAAATATCTTTAATATGCGAAATTTTAATCAAAATCTTTAGAGCCATTTTTGAGAAAATAAAAATTTTCGAAAAAAGTTCCATGTAAACGGTAGTTTGGAGTGGGAGGATTATTCTCAAAATCTTCGTGTCGCATCCCTGGAAGATAATAAACTTAAATACCAAGTTTGGTATTTTAGCTACTTTTCGTTTTTGAGTTATCGTGTTCACAGACACTCGGACACAGGGACACACACATGGACCTCTTTCTCAAAATGCCTTTTTTAGATTCAGGGGGTCCTAAAACATGTATTTCCGTTGAAATATCGGTATCGAATTTTTTGGTGGAGTGGAATACCTTCTCTATACACTATGCACATAGTGCGTATAGAGAAAGTAAAAAATCTAATGGTTCGATTCACAAGATGTCCTTCAGCTATTCGTCAAATATACCTTTTATTCAAAACATTAATATGTTGTCTACATCATGCTACAAAATATAAACATAAGCAGAATTAGTCTTATTACTAGCTTGTTGGTAAGTAGAAGGGAAATAGGAAAATGCACAGGCTAAAGCGATAGTCTCATCGTTTAAGAGCCAATAGCTAAGTGCAACATTGAGGTTAGGTAAACAAACGAGATAGGAGAAAAAAAATGTCTTCCCGTTTGAGAAAGGTTTAATCCTGTATATCTCGAAAACGGTTAACCCTAAAAAAATGTATATAACCTGAATTGTCTGTTTTAATTTTAGGTGTATATTTTTTGTGTAATAAGTTTTTATATATCTGTTACGGATAAGCAGTTATATAAAAGTCATCCGGAATGAGGAGGTCTTCAGAGGCAAGTCCTAGAAATTCCAATCTATATATTTTGTTTCTCATAAAAATATTTTTCACATAAAATATTTTAATAGAAATTGTTATAGGCATTTTTGAGAAAATCAGAATTTTCGAACTTTTTCTATTTAAAGGGTAGTTGGGTGGGTGGATTTTCTTGAAAATCTTCGTGTCATATCCTTGGAAGATACTGAACTTAAATACCAAGTTTGGTATTTAACGGACTCTTCGTTTTTGACTATGCTGCCCACAGACACATACAAACACACATGTGCACTTTTTCTAATGTTTGTTTGTTTCAGGGGGTCTGAAAACATGTATTTTTGGTAAAATCTCGGTATAGAACTCTTGGGTGCAATACAATACCTTCTCTATACACTATGTACATAGTACGTGTAGAGAATGTAAAATGTGAAATCATCTACGTTGAGGTAAACGTTTGCCAAAGTGGAGGTTATCATGGGTGTGTTTCTAATGTGTACACTAATAGCTCATCTGTGATAGCGTCCAAAAAATATTTATTTTATTACTAGCCGCGTATTCTATACCTTTATGCAACATCTTTTTACTTTCTCTATACGTACTATGTACATTGTGTATAGAGAAGGTATTGCACTCCACCAAAAATCGAGATTTCACCGGAAATATATGTTTTACGGTACTCTGTATCCAAAAAAGTATTTCCAGAAAAAGGTCCGTGTGTGTGTGTCCATGTGTCTGCGAACACGATAACTCAAAAACGAAAAGCCGGTAAATTACCACTCTAGGTATTTAAGTTTAGTATCTTCCAGGGATGCGACACCAAGATTTTGAGAGCAATCCCCCCACCCCAACCTACCTTTTACATGGAACTTTTTTCGAAAATTTTGATTTTCTCAAAAATAGCTCTAACGATTTTGATTAAAATTTCGTATATCAAAGATATTTACACGACAAAAAATGTATATCTTGAATTTTCTGGGAATACCTCTGAAGACTAATTTATTCTGGATGAATTTCAAGGAATTTTACATAACTGCTAAACCGTAAGAGATGGAGAAAACCTTACAACACAAAAATTTTGGAGCACCGTAAAACACACAATTTATCTTATACACATTTCTTTTGTGGAGTTGATCGTTTTTGAGATACTCTTTGTTGTTTGGATTCAGCTTCAAAAACATACTTTTCTCATACAGGAATTTGCCAACTCGTGTCCATACAAACAAAGGAACTTCAGCCACATATTTTTTTTTTAAAACGTGAATAGCAGGCTGAGAAAGTATATTGTATTTCACCCAAAATTTAGATTCCAAGATTTCATTTTATATACCGGTTTAGGATATCCAAGGAAGAAAACATCTGATGTGTTCCATTCAAATGACTTTCTCTACATCTCTGCAACAAATGGTAGTTAAAAGGCTTATGCTACTATTTACTTCATGGTAATCAAGAAAAATCAGCAGAAATAGTCTTATTACTTGCTTCCTTGTAAGTAGAAGCGAAATAAGGGACTACCATAGGTTAAAGTGATAGTCAAATGCTGGTTGCTATGTAACTGAAGTTCCTTTGTTTGTATGGACACGAGTGGACAAAATCTTGTATGAAAAAATATGTTTTTCAAAGTTGAAACGAAAAACCATGAATATCTTAAAAATTATCAATTCCACGGAAAAATGTATGACATAAATTGAGTGTTTAATCGTAAGCTGCATTTTCTGTGTGGTAGGTTCTTGTCTATCTCTTACGGTTTAGCAGTTATGCAAAATTCCGTAAATTCATCCAGAATAAAGTAGTCTTCAAAGGCTATTTCCAGAAAATTCAAGATATACATTTTATTTCTCCGGTAAATATCTTTAATATAGGAAATTTTAATCAAAATCGTTAGAGCCATTTTTAAGAAAATCAAAATGTTCTAAATTTTTTGCATGTAAAGTATAGTTTGGGGTGAGGGATTTTCCTGAAAATATTTGTGTCGCATCTTTGGAAGATACCATACTTAAATAACATATTTGCGCTTTAATGGTCTTATCGTTTTTGAGCTATACTGTCCACAGACACACACAGACAGATAGACACACACACATACGGACCTTTTTGTAAAAATCCTTTTTTTTTGGACTCAGGGGGTCCTAAAATGTGCTTTTCTGGTGAAATCTCTGTGTCGAATTTTTGAGTGGAATACAATACTTCCTCTATACATGTACATAGTACGTATAGAGAAAGTAAAAAGAAAGAAACAAAGCATTGTTGGAAAAAGTTCCGTGCGTATGTGTGTATGCATGTTCGTATGTTTATGTAAACAGTAACTCAAAAGTTTAGCATATTCTAAGATGCAACTTTAAGATATACGGGAAAATTCCCCACTCCAAACTACTCTTTAAATAGAACATTTTTGGAATATTTTGATATATTAAAAAATGGATCCAGCTACTTTGATTAAAATATTCTATGTTTAAGATATCTTCATGACAAACAAAATGCACGTTTTGAATTTTCTAGGATTTGCCTTTGAAGAGCTCTTCATTCTTCCTGACCTTTCTATAACTACTAAGCAGTAAGAGACAGACGAAAATTAAATGAACAAAAAATGTAGATCTCGTTAAAACACAGAGTTTATGTCTTATACATTTTTTAACGTGGATTACTACTTCCGAGATATTTACTTTCTCTACACGTACCATGTGCATAGTGTACAGAGGAAGATTGTATTCCACCAAAAAATTCGATACCAAGATTTCACCGGAAATACACGTTTTAGGACACCCTGGATCCAAAAAAAGCATTTTCAGAAAAGGTCCCTGTGTGTGTGTGTAAGTATGTGTAAGTGTGTGTCTGTGTGTGTATGTGTGTGTGTGGACAGCATAGCTCAAAAACGAAAACTCCGTTAAATACCAAACTTGATATTTAAGTTTAATATCTTCCTAGGATGTGACACAAAGATTTTCAATAAGATCACCCTACACCCAACTACCCTTTAGAGGGAACTTTTTTCGAAAATTTGTATTTTCTCAAAAATGGCTCAAACAATTTTACTTAAAACATTGTATATTAAGGATATCTACCTCACAAATAAAATATATACCTTGAATTTTCTAGGAATACCCTCTGAAGACTACTTTATTCTGGATGAATTTTTCGAAATTTTGCATAACTGCTAAGCCGTAAGAGATGGACAAAAACTTAACACATAAAAATGTAGAGCACATTAAAACGCACAATTAGTGTTATATACTTTTTTTCGTGGAGTTGATCGTTTTGTAGATATTGCTTGTTTTTGTTTTCAACTTTAAAATGCTTATACCTTTCTCATATAGGAATGTGTCAACTCCTGGTCACATAAAGAAAGGATTCAAGCCTATAACAACCACATTTTTAAAACATGGCACTGTTGGCTTAAACTAGCGTACTCCCTAATTACCCTTCTGGTAATAAGGAACTAAATAATAAGACCGTTTCTGCTAATGTTTATTACAATTAGAGAGAAAAACATGCTAACAATAATTCGTTAAAGACATGTTGAGAAGGTCATGTAAATGGAACACATCAGCAAGGTGGTGCACCGTTTGTTGCAGCATAGGCAGCCAGGAAGAAAGTCATTTTTGAAAATGAGACATGACTTTAACCCAGACAAGAGTTGTATGTATCTGCCTTGTTGCGGTGGAAAGTGGAATCACGGGTTAGTGACGCCTGCTGGGGGGGGGGGAGGTGCAGGACAAGGACTTGAGCTGCAGCTCAACGTGTCATGCCCACCTAAGCGTACCATGGAAGTTTGTTTTCATGACGCAAGCCCACAAGTGTTGCCACTCCCAAGATAAACGCTACGCTTGGCCAGCTAATACCATGGCACTAATAATAATGATATATTAAAGTTGATGATGCATTGGAGGAGTGTCCAAAAGTAAGTATTGGCCTGAAGAAAAATCCGAGAGTACGATAGGTTAATGTGATAGACAAAAGCTGGTTGCTATGTGACTGAAGTTTCCTTGTTTGTATGGAAACTAGGTGACAAATTCCTGTATGAGAAAAGTATGTCTGAAAAACGATCAACTCCTCGAACAAAATGTATATAACATAAATTGTGCTTTAAAGGTGCTCTACATTTTTGGTGTGGTAAGTGTTTACCCATCTCTTACGGTTTACCACTTATGTAAAATTCAATGAAAAGCATCCAGAATGAAGAGGTCTTTAAGAGGCTATTAACAGAAAATTCAAGATATACATTTTGTTCGGCATGAGAGAGATTATAAAGGATTTTAATCAAAATGGTTAGAGCAATTTTTGAGAAAAACAAAAATGTATATATTTTTTCCATGTATAAAGGGTATTTAGGGGAGTGGGATTATTGAAAATCCTCTCGCATCCTTGGAAGATACTAAACTTAAATACCAAGTTTTCATTTCATTTTTGAGCAATGCTATCCACACACACACACACACACGGACATTTTTCCAAAAATGATTTTTTTTTTGGTTTCATGGGGATACAAAACATGTATTTCCGGTGAAATCTCGGTATCGAATTTTGGTGGAATACAATATGTACCTTCTCAATACACTATGTATATAGTACGTGTAGAGAAAGTAAAAGAGGCATAAAATATTTGTTTTCACATTTTTTTGTAAATAAAAGAGCACCGAGGCAGGTGGCTCAGGCGTTTTCTCTGGGCCTGACATTTAAAAGGTCATGGTATCGATTTCCCACGGCCGACCTCTCTGATCCATGGTTTTTACGGGGTTTTCCCAGGTCACTAGGCAAATTGTGGAGAATTTTTCATTCGACCGAACTTCCCGTCTCTTCATTTCATCTGCATTTTATCCCAACCGGTCTCTTTCAGGGATGTAAGTGTCGGCGAATACTGCGGTAGTAGTGCCCTTCCATGGTGGTGACAGCTGTTAGTGGTGGGATGGCGTTGGTGGCTGTCTACACCTAGGATGTTTGACAAGAACTACTAGCGCTCCCCACGTCGAGATGTAGGCTTGGACAATGTTAGGAGCCCACCATGGCGGCTCTCTCCCTGTCCGAATTTCGGCTGCACTTTGAAATTTCATTCTTTACATCCTCTTCCCCAGGGGTCTGATGTACAAGCTGTGGTTGACGTGTGGCATACCCTTCCGAAAATCTCACACACAGACTTAAATTTATTTCTCTTTGCCACGGGGAATAAACTTTGGTATGCTCTCTTCACAGTTGCTGCCAGTGAAGACAGGTGCTGCCGAACACCGTGTTTAAAGTCAAATTGCCTTCCTCCGAACTCAACACACACGCAAGAGCATGTGCGGCTGGAGTGTCCAGCTCTAGCAGCTCTTCGTTCCACCTTCCAACTGCCGGCCTCCCTCGTGGAGGTCCTTGCCGACAACCACAGAGCGGTCGATAGAGTTTCTAGCCTTTTATCGAATTTGACCAGCCCATTTAGGATTTAGTTATTTTGTAACTGAGCAAAAGTCATGGATTTTTACTTTCTCTACACGTACTATGTGCATAGTGTACAGAGAAGGTATTGCATTCCACCCAAACATTCGATACAGAGATTTCATAGGAAACATATGTTTTAGGGTGTGTGTGGTGTCCGTGTGTCTGTGAACACGATAACTCAAAAACAAAAAGCCGGTAAAATGCCAAACTTAGTATTTAGGTTTAGTATCTTCCAGGAATGCGACCCCAAGATTTTGAGAAAAATCCCTCTACCCCAAACTACCCTTTCCTTAGAAAAAATTTCGAAAATTTTGATTTTCTGAAAAATAGCTGTAAAAATTTCGACTAAAATATCCTATATTAAAGACATTTACCTGAAAAATAAAATGTATATCGTAAATTTTCTGGGAATAGCCTCTGAAGACCACTTTATTCTGGATGAATTATGCGGAATTTTGCATAACTGCTAAACCGTAAGAGACGGACAAAAACTTACCCCACAAAAAGTGTACAGCGCGTTAAAACACACAATTTAAGTTATATACATTTTTTTTCGTGGAGTTGATTTTCTTTGAGATATTCCTTGTTCTTGGTTTCAGCTATAAAAATATACTTTTCTCATACAGGACTTTGTGAACTCGTGTCCATACAAACAAAGGAACTTCAGTCACATAGCAACCAGCTTTTGACTATCACTTTAACGTATGGTACGCCCTCATTTCGCTTCTACTAATCAGGAAGCAAGTAATAAGACTATTTCTGCTAATTTTTTCTCGATTAGATGAAGTAAATAGAATAATTTTTTGCAGAGATGTAGAGAAAGTCATGTGAATGGAACACATCAGAGTTTTGGTATAGTTATGTCCTTTTCGCTGCTTTTAGGTATATTTTATATTCTCTATAATTTTAGTACCCATTTGTTATATTTCATGATTTTATTTGTCCTTCCTCTTTTATTTGTTTTATATCATGTTTGATTCCTAGTTATTTTATGAAGGCGCTAATGATCATAGTAGTTGAGTGCCCTTGAACCCAACCAATCAACACGGAAAAGCATTCTTACACTTATTTCTCGCCATGGGGAATAAACTTTTGTATGCGCTTTTCAAAAAGAGCTGCCGCCAGTGAAGTTAGTCCCTGCTGAACACCTCGTTTAATGTCGTCATGATTTTCAAATTGCCTTCCTCTAAACTCATGTTTTAGGTTCAAGAACACGTGATAGAAGTAGCGAGATGATTGAACTGCTCCTAATCGAAGTGTTAAACAAGGTTTTATGTGACACAAGCAGCATAGAGACGTGTATTGTCATGAAGCTTGCAATAATTTATACTGCATATGTAAATGAAATGCAGTCTATAAATTGGGCTCCTATAGGACAGCAAATGAAATCCAGCTGTAAAGATATGTATCACTTTGTTTGTATGAAAGAATGTGGGCTATACATTTTTATGTGCTTTCTAAGCTATGGTATACAGCACAAATACTTCCCATTACGAAGCAACATATTCGTCAAATTATTGCAGCTGTTAGTTGGTATATTTGACAGGGAAATATATTCAAAGTGCCAGTAACAACCCTTTATCTTCAATGCAAAGCACTTTTCATCAGTCGAAATAACAAATTACAAAATAGTGATGGTGTATTTTCTAGTAAGTGGTTACAACACTGGATTGATGTTGTAGGAATAGATAATCCAGTAGACATTAGAAGAATACTTAATTAAATTACATGCGCCTTTACATTCAAGAAAGAAGTTATGTACCTCCTGAACAATGCTGTACATTGAAGACAATCTATCATGCTTTACTGTAATGCACCTGAGATGAGAATAATGAAGGATTTGCCTCTGGACACTCATTTTTTGTATTTATTTCACAATATCTCCTTGAAATATCTTCCAGCTAGGATCAGATCCTTATGGTTTCAAGTTGCACATGATATCCTACCCACTCGTAGTAGATTACATAAAATTCATCTCACTGATTCTAGTAAGTGCCGGAAATGCAACGCAGAAGACACAGTAAAAAGCATAGATTGTATAAATGTCCTGCTATACAAGAAATTAAAGAAATGGATTCGCTGAAGGAACTACAGTTAAATCTCTATAAATGGTGCACTCCAAGTATTCTTCTTCGACCAGATTTTGTTTTAACTCAGACTTCAAGACATAAGTTTACATTTTGTTTAATAGCAAATACAATGTATTACATATTGCAAAATTATGAATAAGTGAATTTAATGGAATATGTAATTTATATGTAAACAGAGCTTCTGTAATACTTACTCTGCAAAATCTTACATGTATAAAAACTTTTTTGATTGATCTTTTTTTGTATTACTTTAACATCAATGGTCATATCGGGGGCTTTGACTTGTGAAACTGTAGGCTCAGAACATTAGGTTAAACTTTATATTACTAAACACACGTACATTCACTCTCACATTTATACTTCCAGACTCTATGGGGGATAGGGAATAATTCCGGTTAAAGAAAAATTCCCCGCCCCAGTCGGGACCTCCTGGTGAGAAGTCAACTCGCTGACCACTCGACCACGGAGGCACTTTTTGATTGATTTTAATTCATTACCTGCAATAGAATATAGTAATGTTTTGTAACCAGTTAAATATGTGGTACCAAAGTGATGTATATTCATATTTTATTATAAGTTATAGTAAATAAATAAATAAATAAAAAAGTAGTACATAGCTTTGATTGGGCATTCCACGCCATTTGTTTTAAATTACGCGCCGAATATTTCTCATTGCTTCACAGCATCGTAACACATTGATGTTGCAGAATGTTGCTCCTATTCCAGAACACAGTAACATGATTTTTAGAGCCGACAACGTTGTTTTGATGTTTGTCATTTGGAGGATATTGTGTGCTTCCACTTATTCGACTGTTGTTTTGATTCTAGAGTGACAGGACAACCCCAAGGTTTCATCTTTGGTCACTATCCTGCTTAAAAATTCATCTCTCTTATTACTGTATCGGGTAAAATATTGCAAAGCACAGCCCATTCGCTTCGTTTTGTAGACATTATAAACATCTTCGGAACCGATAGGGAACAGAGTTTGCGATAATTTTAACCATTTGTGACAATCCCAAACAAAACACTTTTTGAAATTTGTGGAAAAAGTATTGTTATTGTGAACCGTCTGTTTTCACGAATTTCTTCAACCAAACTATCAGTGGCAACAGAAGGCTTCCGTGCTTCCTATGAATATTGTAGAGTATTACATTTTAGTCCTAAATCTCTAAAAGCTGGCATTTCTGGCGTTCAAAAGCCATATCCCGGAACGCAATTCAAAGTCGATAGGATCAGAAATCTTATTAAATATTTTGAATGTTCTCTAAAAACTGTAAACACAACACGATCCGGTTGTAATAACGTCAGTGGACAGCCAATAAACCAGATAGACGTGTGCACATGCGTGGAACTGTGACACTAGCGTAGCGGTGGCGGTGGAACGCAATGGTGCATACTTTCCACAAAACGCCCCGTATTATTATAATCAACACCGTATTCTGCTATTAGCATAAAGCACAGAGAAATACTGAATTATGTCTTATAACTATACTACCATATGAATCTGTTACTTTTTATACACATACATAGTAGATAGAGAACTTAATATACTCCACACAAAGGTTACGAGGGCCGTTTTTTTTTTTTCAACCTCTGATCGTTTAATATAGAAGCTACGCGAGCGGCAGAAAGCGGACATGTGCTGTTGACTTCTGCGCAACTCTTGCACTACACACCCAAGATCTTCAAAACAACGTCAATTCGCATTTGAAATCATTGGTGACAACATTTTTTGAAGCGGGTGTTGCAAAGCTTATGCACAGGTACGATAAATGCCTAAATCCTTTCGGTGATTATGTTGAAAGTAACCATAAGAATACAAAACTTTTAAGTATAAAATTATTGTTTTCTATGAACTTATGTTTTATTTATAGCCTATCGGAGATTGAAAAAAACGGCCCTCATACATAGGTACCGATATGCAGGCGAAAGTTAATTCCATCAAAACCTCATGGATTAGGTTACACGCATTACAAATGGTCAAAAGTAGTTGCCGCTGTGTGTAGGCGAAAGTTAATTCGATCCAACACCTCATGTGTTAGGCTACACGCATTACAAATGTGCTGAAGTAGTTGCCGCTGTGTGCAGGCGAAAGTTAATTCCATCAACACCTCATGTGTTAGGCTACACGCATTACAAATGTGCTGAAGTAGTGGCCGCTAAATGCAGGCAAAAGTTAATTCCATCAACACCTCAAGGATTAGGTTGCATGCATTACAAATGTGCTGAAGTAGTTGCCGCTCTATGCAGGCAAAAGTTAATTCCATCGATACCTCATGGATTAGGTTACACGCATTACAAATGTGCAAAAGTAGTTGCCGCTGTATGCAAGCGAAAGTTAATTCCATCAAAACCTCATGAATCCGAAGACAGAATATTTAGAAAATGTCCGTGTGTTTGGATGTCTAAGAATAATTAAGAAGTTTGATATCCATTCACATAACTTCCTCTATCTTTGTGCAAACAAACTTCCTACAGAAGGCTCTGCATCGTAACCGGCATAAACATAAGAAATTGCTATTAAGTTTTTACTTTCTCTATACGCACTATGTACATAGTGTATAGAGGAGATATTGCCCTCCATCCAAAAATTCGATACCGAGATTTCACCGGAAGTATATGTTTTAGATTCCCCTGTATCCAAAAAAAGCATTTTCGCAAAAAGGTCCATGTGCATGTGTGTGTGTGTGTGTGTGTGTGTGTGTGTGTGTGTCTGTATGTCTGTGAACACGATAACTCAAAAACTAAAATTCGGTAAAATACCAAACTTGGTATTTAAGTTGAATATCTTCCAGGGATGCGACACGAAGATTTTGAGAAAATCCCACCTCTCCAAACTACCCTTTACATGGTACTTTTTTCGAAAATTTTGATTTTCTCAAAATTGGCTCTAACGATTTTGTGAAAATTTCGTATATTAAAGATATTTAGCTAATAAATAAAATGTATATCTTGAATTTTCTGGGAATAGCCTCTGAAGAGTAGTTTATTCTGGATGAACTGTACTTAATTTTGAATAACTGCTAAACCGTAAGAGATGGGTCAAAAACTTACTGTACAAAAATTGTAGAGCACGTTAAAACACACAATTTATGTTACATAAAATTTTTTCGTGAGTTCGTCGTTTTTGAGACATTCCTTATTTTTGGTTTCTGCTATGAAAAACTTATACTTTTCTCATACAGGAACTTGCCAATTCCTGTCCATATAAACAAAGGAACTTCATTGACATAGCAACCAGCTTTTGACCATCATTTTAACCTATGGTAGTCCTTTAATTCGCTTCTCCGTGTGTGTATGTGTGTGTGTGTTCGTGTGTCCGTGTGTCTGTGAACACGATAACTCAAAAACGAAAATTCGGTATAATACTAAACTTGGTATTTAAGTTTAGAATCTTCCAGGGATGCGACAAGAAGATTTTGATAAAAATCCCCCCACCCCAAACTACTCTTTACATGGAACTTTTTTAGAAAATTTTGATTTTCTGAAAAAAGTCTCTAACGATTTTGATTAAAATATCGTATATTAAAGATATTTACCCGACAAATGAAATGTATATTTTTAATTTTCTGGGAATAGCTCCTGAAGACTACTTTATTCTGGAGGAATTTTTCATAACTACTAAGCCGTAAGAGATGGACAAAAACTTAACCCACAAAAAATGTAGAGCACGTTAAAACACATAATTTATGTTATATACATTTTTTTCGTGGAGTTGATCGTTTTTGAGATATTCCTTTTCCTTGGTTTCAGCTTTGAAAAACTTATACTTTTCTCATACAGGAATTTGTCAATTCCTGTCCATACAAACAAAGGAACATCAGTCACATAGCAACCAACTTTTGGCTTTCACTTAAACCTATGGTACTCCCTTGTTTCGCTTCTACTTACAATAAAGCAAGAAATAAGACTATTTCTGATAATTTTTCTCGATTAACATGAAATAAATATAAGATAAGCATGTTACAGAGCTATAGAGAAAGTCATGTGAATGGAATACATCAGAATTTTTACTTTACGGCTGAATTATACTATCTTCAACTGTTGGTACCACTACCACTATTATTACTTTATTGATGCGGGCATTAAAACTTATTAGCCCCTTGAGACTCCAATGTGATAAACCTTCATCTTCTAGTCCGCCCTTTCGATACACAAGTTCTACTCATGAATCTCTAAAGTTGCTTATTCTTGCATTTACGCCCACTAACCGGGCGTCGCGTCCGATATGGGTTACATGTCTGCAGGCGTTTTCCTTGAACTTCTACATTGTATGTTATACAGCGCGTTCCACTAGATCTATAGACAGAAGATATCGATTCGAAAACCATACTAGCACTGCTACTTTGTGGGAAACACTAGAAACACGTAAGAAGGCTATGTGCAATTTTTAGAACCTATAAGTGTATCTGCATGGAAAGATATACCCTAGCAATTATTAAAGCCACTGTGGAAGACATGATCACTGGAAAAAAATTTGATGTGTTCCTTCACAAGACTTTCTCTACATCTCTGTAACAAATTATATTTAAAAATATTATACTTCTATTTACTTCATGCTAATCGAGAAAAACCTAGCAGAAATAGTCTTCCTTGTAATTAGAAGGAAATAAGAGAGTACAATAGGTTAAAGTGATAGTCAAAACCTGGTTGCTATGTGAATGAAGTACCTTTGTTTGTATGGTCAAGAGTTGACAAATTCCTGTATGAGAAAAGTATAGGTTTTTCAAAGCTGAAACGGAAAACAAGAAATATCTATAAATCGATCCACTCCATAAAAAAAAAAAAAATGTATGTGGTAAGTATTTGTCCATCTCCTAGGGTGTAGCAGTTATGCAAAACTTCGTAAAATTCATCCAGAATAGTCTTCAGAGGCTATTCCCAGAAAATTCGAGACATATGTTTAAATCGGATATAAACGGCTTTAATATACAGGATTTTAAAAAACTCAAAAGTTTCGATTTTTTTTTCATATAAAGGGTAATTTGTGGTGGGGAGACTTTTTTTAGAAAATCTTCTTGTCGCATCTGTGGAAGATATTAAATCCAAATACCAAGTTTGATATTTAACGGTATTTTCGTTTTACTATCCACAGATACACACACACGGACCTTTTTTTAAAAATGCTTTTTTCGGACTCGGGGGATCCCAAAGCATATATTTCTCGCCATCAAATTTTTGGGAGCATTATAATACCTTCTCTATCCCTATGTACATTGTACATATGGGGCAAGTGAAAGTAAAAAGGCCCATGTGTTCCATTCACATGAGTTTCTCTACATCAGTGTAACAAATTATTATTAAAAAGTTTATTCTTCCACCTTCTTCCTGATAATCGAGATAAACAGTAGCAAAAATTGTTTTTATTATTTGGTTCCTTGCAAGTATCATGGTACAATTTTAGTCACATGACTTTCTTTACCTGTTCGGTAAACAAACCTTTTATTTAAAACATGTATAATTAATATAGTTCCTCCTGAATTTCGATTACAGATATCTGTTAACTCTCATCTATATCTTGTAGTGAAATTGTATAATAAACTAAATTTAAATATAAGACAAATTGCAAATGCAAATTCTTTTAAAATTGGTGTAAAAAACAGAATTAAGGAACTTAATTTTTACAACATACAAGAATATTTAATAAAAATTCATTTTAATGATTTGCTGACGAAACCTATTGAATTGTATGTATGCCAAATGGTGAAATAAATTATCATTATCATTAATGTATAATCTACAGCCTGCTAATCAAAATAAACATAAGCAGAATTAGTCTGATTACTAGTTCCCTTGTAAGTAAAAGAAAAAACAAGAAAATGCACAGGCTAAAGTGTTAGTGTCGTCCTTTAAAGGACGGTGGCTATATGAAACAATTGAAATTTCAATATCTTGGTTTCCCTGAGTAAACAAACGAGAAACAAGGAGAAAGATGTCTTCCCGTTTGAGAAAATTTAAGTGCTAAAATTGAAACCAATAATCCGGAATACCTGCAAAACGGTTAACTCTACAAAAATATGTATAGGACATAAATTGTGTGTTTTAATGAGATCTACATGTGTAGTAAGTTTTTGAATATCTCTTACGGTTTGACAGTTATACAAAAGTCATCCCGAATGAAGAGGTCTTTAGAGGTTATTCCGTTTCGTGTGTCATAAAATAGCTTATACAAAAGGTATTTTAATCAAAATAGTTATAACTATTTTTGATAAAACAAAAATTTTCCAAAATGTTTCCATGTAAAGTGTAGTATGTTTGGGGGGATTTTCTTGAAAATCTTCGTGTCGCAACCTTGGAAGATTGCAGTCGGCTTACTCCCCCCCCCCTTGAACTTGCAAGTGGAGGCCTGGTGGTCAGAAACCTGTCGGAGAGCCAACGGCACGAAACCACAGAATGGAGAACCTGGAACGAGTGGTCGGCCCTTATCTAGGCATGAGCGTGAGGTAAGTGGATGACCTGAAATGTATGCAAAATGCATGATAGGAAAGGTGAAAATAGAGCAATTGGTGGAAAGAGGGGCGGGGAAATGGAGACAACTCACGCACTTCGCCTCTTCGTCCTTCACAAATCTCACATGCGGACGCTTGGGATCGAACCCGGGCCGCGTGGTCTAACCACTTTACCAGGGAGCCGCAATCCTTGGAAAATACAAATTTACACAAACATACATATACAAACAGACACAAACACAGATATTTCTCTAAAAATGTCTATTCTAGATTCAGGCGATCCCAAACATGTGTTTCCGGTGAAATATTGGTATCGAATTTTTGGGTGCAGTACATTACATTCTCCATACACTATACAGGGTGTTAGGGAACTATATCGAAATATTTTCACAGAATATATAGATTACTTAAATAAGTAATTAGAGATAGAAGACTTATGGCGTGTTTATTGAAATTTCGAATTAAAGCCCATAAGTTTCTGAAGTGCCAGGACGCCACGTATCGCGGCACTTTGTCTGGGATGAAAAAATAAAATAATAATATTGATAATAACAATAATAATATTAATAATAACAATAATAATAATAATAATAATAATAATAATAATAAACATATACTTTATGACAGGAATCAAACTCATGACCATTGGGATAGCAGCTTCCGACGTTACACATTAAGCCACCTGAGCAGTTGAAAAAGCGCCTCCAGAATAGTCTACATAACTGAAGATGGTAGTTAATGAATTCTCAGTGTCGCAATGCCAAGTGATTATTTCGAGATTTTACAGATTTTTGCGACATTAAATCTTGAGAACGCTAGTAAGGAGCTGCTAAACATCGATATTTCTATACTCCGGCAGCAGTTTTAAATACATTCTAAGCCATTATGTACAGTGTATAGAGAAGGTATTGCACTCCACCCAAAAATTCCATACCAATATTACACCGGAAATATATGTTTTAGGGTCCCCTTTATCTAAAACAAGCATTTTCGGAAAAAGGTCCGCGTGTGTATGTGTGTGTGTGTGTCTGTGTGTCTGTGAACACGATAGCTTAAAAATGAAAAGTCGATAAAAACCAAACTTGGTATTTAAGTTTATTATTTTCCAGGGATGCGACACGAAAATGTTGAGAAAATTCCCCCCATCCCCAACTACACTTTACTTGGAAATTTTTCAAAAAAATGTTTTTCTCAAAAATGGCTCCAACAATTTTGATTAAAATTTCGTATATTTAAGATATTTACCTGACAAATAACATGTAGATTTTAAATATTCTGGGAATAGCCTCTAAAGAGTGCTTTATTCTGGATGAATTTTACGGAATTTTGAATCACTGCTAAGAGAGGCATAAAAACTTACCCCACAAAAAATGTAGAGGACTATAAAACACACATTTTGTTGCATACATTTTCGTCGTGGAGTTCACCGTTTTTGAGACATTCCTTGTTCCTTGTTTTTGGTTTCTGCTATGAAGATCTTATACCTTTCTCATACAGGAATTTGTCAACTGCTGTCCATACAAACAAAGGAACTTCAGTGACATAGAAACCAGCTTTTGACAATCACTTTAATCTATGGTACTCCCTTATTTCGCTTCTACTTACAAGGAAGCAAGTACTAAGACTATTTATGCTAATTTTTTCTGATTAACATGAAGTAAATAGAAGTACATAAGTTTTTTAAGAATAATTTGTTGCAGGGATATAGAGAAAGTCATGTGCATGCTACACATCAGATTTTTAAGCTGAAACACATAACAAGGAATATCTTAAAAACGATCCACTCCACGAAAAAAAAATGTATATAATATAAATGGTGTTTTTAAGGAGCTGTTTGTTGAGTAAGTTTAATTGTCTATCTCTTATGGTTTGCCAGATATAAAAATTCCGAAAAATTTATCCACAATATAGCAGACTTCAGAGGCTGTTTCTAGAAAATTCAAGATATATATTTTATTTGACGGGTAAATATTTTAATATACGATACTTTAAAAAAAATCGTTAGAACCATTTTTGAAAAAATCAAAATCGTCGAAAAATTTGTCTATATACAGGGTAGTTGGGGGTGGGGGAATTTTCTTCAAAATCTTCTTGTCGTAATCTTGGAAGATACTAAACTTATACACTAAATTTGGTATTTTATCGACTTTTCATTTTTACTTTCTCTACACGCACTATGTACATAGTATATGGAGAATGTATTGCACTCCACCAAAAAGTTCGAATCCGAGATTTCACTGAAAAGATATGTTTTAGGGTCCCTAATATCACAAAAAAAAAAAGGATTTTCACAAAAAGGTCCATGTCTATGTGTTTGTGTGTCCGTGTGCCTATGAACCCGATAACTTAAAAACGAAAAGTCAGTAAAATACCACATGTGATATTTAAGTTTAGTATCTTCCAAGGATGCTACATGAAGATTTTGAGAACCCCACCCCCCCATGCAAACTAGTCTTTACATGAAACCTTTTTTAGAAAATTTTGGTTTTCGCAAAGATAGCTCTAACGAGTTTGATTAAAATATGATATATTAAATATATTTACTTGAAAATTATGAATAGCCTCTGGAGACTTTTTTATTCAGGGCGACTTTTACGGAAATTTGCATAATTGCTAAACCGTAAGACTTTGATAAAATCTTACCACACAAAAAATGTAGAGCTCGTTAAAACACACAATTTAGGTTATATACATTTTCTTCGTGGAGTTGATAGTTTTATAAAATTCATTGTCTTTGATTTCTGCTATGAAAAACTTACTTTTCTCATATAGGAATGTCAACTCCTGTCCATATAAACAAAGGAACTTCAGTCACATACTGATCAGCCTTTAACTATCACTTTAACCTATGGTACACCATTATTTCGCTTCTACTTACATGGAAAAAACTAATAAGACTATTTCTGCTAATTTTTTCTCGATTAGCATGAAGTAAACAGAAGCATAAGCTTTTTAACAATAATTTGTTGCAGAGATGTAAAAACCACATGTGAATGGTACACTTCAGTTTTTATCAACCTGCTTTGCTTCAACACCGACTTATCAACACCTGATACCCACACGTTTAACGCTATGTAGCTGCGTTATATTTATCCGGGGACCATGCCTCGCCCATCTCAAGTTACCTATATCAGTCACGTGCACAGTCCATCAAAATATTTTGGTGTATTTCATTAACACCTGTATACATAGTACGCGTAGAAAAAGTAATAAAAGGTCAATAAGTAAATACATAATAGAGCACAAATTGCAATAGGATTTATATTTTTACTTTCTCTACACGTACTATGTATATAGTGTATAGAGAAGGTATTGTATTCCACCGAAAAATTCGATACCGAGATTTACCGGAAATACATGTTTTGAGTCCCCCTGAATCCCCAAAAAAGCATTTTTACAAAAAGGTCCGTGTGTGTGTGCAGATGTGTTTTTGTGTGTGTGTGTCTGTGGACAGCATAGCTCAAAAACGAAAAGACGGTTAAATGCCAAATTTGATATTTAAGTTTGGTAGCTTCCAAGGATGCGACCCGAAGATTTTCAAGATTGGATTAAAATGTTGTATATTAGAGATATTTATCTGAGAAATAAATCATATAGCTTGAAATTTCTGGGAATAGCCTCTGAAGACTACTTTATTCTGAATGAATTTTACGATATGTTATATAACTGCTAAACCGTTAGAGATAGACAAAATCTTACCGCATAAAAAATGTAGAGCACGTTTTTACACACAACTTATGTTATATACACTTTTTCGTGGAGTTGTTCGTTTTTTGAGGTATTTCTTGTTTTTGGTTTCAGCTATAAAAAACGTATACTTTCCTCATACATAAATTTGTCAACCTCTGTCTACACAGGCAGGGAACTTCCGTCACATAGCAACCAGCTTTAGACTTCACTTTACCTATGATACTACCATATTTCGCTTCTACTTACAATGAAGCAAGCAATATTTCTGCTAATTTTTTCTCGATTAGCACGAAGTTAATAAAATGATAAGCTTTTTAACAATAATTTGTTGCAGAAATGTAGAAAAAGTCCTGTGAATGGAACACATCATATTTATTGGATTCAGGCTGTCCCAAAACATGTATTTCCGGTGTTGGTACGAGATTTTGGGTGCAGTACATTACATTCTCTATACAGTATATACACAGTACGTGTAGAGAAAGTAATAAAAAAGTAAATAAGTAAATACATTATGGGCACAAATTGGCATAGGACTTGTATTTTAGGTGTTCATCGCCCCACTGCTGGAATTGTCCGTCGTTTTCAAGCATCGATTTTGAGTTGAGCGGGTTATTCCAGCTGCCAAGCCAAGAAGATCTACCATCATGATGGATGGCATTTTAAGCTGCTCTGCCTGAAGTCAGTTTACTTCAGGGTGTTGAGAGCGCTGAGGGAAAGTTACTCAGGAATTTCTTATAGATTATGTAAAGCTATCTTTCATCGCCAACAGCCAGAAGCATCGCTCCGGACCAAATGACTCAACATCGCCACAGAAGAGAAAACCTGTAATTCCAGGGAGTATATCACAGATCACTAGGTCTGGAAATGCATCTTACACGCACTATACGTAATTGAGCAGCAAATTCTCTTGGGGAAACAAGTGGAAGGAAATCTTTAACTGCGAAACTCAGAAGAAAAGTACGAGTTTTTTTTAGGATCTACAGTTCTTTATTTATTACTTTCTTTATACGTGCAATGTACATAGTATAGAGAAGGTATGGTATTCCATCCAAAACTCAATACTAAGATTTCAAAAATACACACTTTAGAGATCCCTGTATCCAAAAAAAAAAGTATATTCAGAAAAAGGTCCGTCTGAACGTGTGTCTGTGTACACGATAGCTCAAAAACGAAAAGTCGGTAAAATACCAAACTTGGTATTTAAGTTTAGTATCTTCCAGGGATGCGACACGAAGATTTTGAGAAAAATCCTCCCACCCCAAACTACCCTTTACACGGAATTTTTTCGAAAATTTTGATTTTCTAAAAAATGGCTCTAACGTTTTTGAGTAAGATATCGTACATTAAGGATATTTACCTGACAAATAAAATGTATTTCTTGAATTTTCTGGGAATAGCCCCTGAAGACTGATTTATTGTGGGTCAGTTTTACGGAACTTTGTATAACTGCTAAACCGTAAGAGATGGACAAAAACTTACCACAAAACAAATGTAGAGCACTTTAAAACACACAGTTTATGTTATAAACATTTTTTTCGTGGAGTTGATTGTTTTCTCACACAGAAATTTGTCAACTCATGTCCATACAAACAAAGGAATTTCAGTCACATAGCAACCAGCTTTTGAGTATCGCTTTAACCTATGCTACTCTCTCATTTCCTTTCTACTTACAAGGAAGCAAGTAATAAGACTATTTCTGCTAATTTTTATAGATTAGCATGAAGTAAATAGAAGCATAAGGTTTTTAAGAATAATTTGTTGCAGGGATATAGAGAAAGTCATGTGAATGGTACACATCATATTTTTTTTTTAATTTGACTCTACTTAACCAATTTCTGTCCTATACACAGCTTGTGTGAAAAACAAAATCTAACGTTACACTCACATGACTTTCTCTAGCAGTTCTACAAACTTCTTACATAACATTATTCTTCTTTCTGCACAATGCTAATCGAGATACTCATTAACAGAATGTTCTTATTACTTAGTTCCTAATAAGCAGGAAGAAAATAAGGGAATACACTAGGCTAAATCCATAGTCAAATGTTTTAAAAGCTGTCGTTATGCGATTGTCATTGCAAATCGCTTCTTTTCTTGGCCAGGAGTAGAACAAAGGAAAAACGGACTCTTCCTGTCTGAGAAAAGTATAAGTACTTCATAACTGAAACGGAAACGGTTACCTCCACAACACAAATGTAAAGGATATACATTGTGTGTTTTGACGAGATCTATATTTTCTTTGTGGTAAGTTCTTGTTTATTTCTTACAGTTTAGCTGTTAATCAAAATTCGTCAAAATTCATCCGGAATAAAGAGGTCTTCAGAGGTTATTTGCATAAAATTCATGATATACATTTTGTTTGGGATGCAAACATCTTTAATATTCGGGATTTTAATCCAAATCGTTAGAGCCATTTTTTAGAAAATCAAAATGTTCGAAATGTGTTCCGTTTAAAGGGTAGTTTGAGTTGGAAGGATTTGCTTGAAAACGTTCATGTCATATCCTTAGAAGATACTAAACCTAAATTCCATTTGCATTTAACAATCTTGTCGTTTTTCAGCTATTCTGTCCAGAGACATACAGACACACACACACGTGGACCTTTTTCTGAAAATGCCGTTTTGGATTCAGAGGGTCTCAAAACACGTATTTCCCGTGAAATCTCGGTATCGAATTTTGGGTGCAATACAATACCGTCTTTATGCACTATGTACATGCATGGTACGTGTAGATAAAGTAGCAATTAAATTAACAATTATGCACCACTATAATTATCTTCTCAAAATAATTTCAGTTTACCTTATACTTTACCGGGAAACATGCGAGTCACTTGAGAAATTCAATGCTGAGCCAACATGTTGCCATGGTAGCTTAGTGTTAGAGCAACCGGTTAGAAACCGGGGGATCCGTGATTCAAATCTGGCTATGGCATTGAGTTCTTGAGATAAACATTAGTAAAAATCTGATGTGTTACACTCACATGACTTTTTCTAGCTGTTCTACAAACTTCTTATATCAGATTATTCTCCTTTCTGCACCTTGTTAATCGAGGTATTCAGCACAATGTTCTTATTACTTAGTTCCTTATAAGTAGGAGAAAAATAAGGGAATACACTAGGTTAAACCGATAGTCAAATGTTTTAAAAACTGTCGTTATGCGATTGTCATTACAAATCGCTTCTTTTCTTGGCCAGGAGTAGAACAATAGAAAAAATGGACACTCCCGTCTGAGAAAAGTATAAGTACTTCACAACTGAAACAAATAACAATGAATATCTCGAAAACGGTAAGTTCCACGAAAAAAATTATGTGACGTAAATTGTGTATTTTAACAACGCCTACATTTTTTGTAAAGTAAGTTTTTGTCTGTCTCTTACGGTTTATTATTTATGCCAAATTAAGCATAATTCATCCAGAATAAACAGGTCTTTAGAAGCTATTCCCAGAAAATTGAAGATATACATTTTATTTGTCAGGTAAATATCTTTAATATACGATGTTTTAATCAAAATCGTAAGAGGCATTTTTAAGACATTTTTTTCGAAAATTTGGGATTTTAGCTGCTTTTCGTTGTTGAGTTATCATGTTTATAGACACACGGACACAAATGCACACACGAACCTTTTTCTTGAAATGCTTTTTTTTTGGATTTTGGGGGTCCTAAAACATATATTTCCGGCGAAATCTCGACATCGAATTTTTGGGTGGAATGCAATACTTCTCTATACACTATGTACATTGTACATACGGGGCTAGAGAAAGTAAAAATCTGATGTGTACCATTCACATGACTTTCTCTATATCCCTGCAACAAATTATTCTTAAAAAGCTTATACTTCTATTTACTTTATGCTAATTAGAAAAAAATTAGCAGAAATAGCCTTATTACTTGCTTCCTTGTAATTAGAAGCGAAATAAAGGACTAGCATAGGTTAAAGTGATAGTCAATGCTATGTCATTGAAGTTCCTTTGTTTATATGGATTGGAGTTGACAAGTTCCTGTATGAGAAAAATATAAATTTTCATAGCAGAAACCAAAAATAACGAATGTCTCAAAAACGACGAACTCCACGAAAAAACTTTATATAACATAAATTGTGTGTTTTAACGCACTCTACATTTTTGTACAGTAAGTTTTTGTCCATATCTTGCGGTTTAGCAGTTATTCAAAATTCCGTAAATCTCATCCAGAATAAAGTACTCTTCAGAGGCTATGCCCAGGAAATTCAAGATATAAATTTTATGTGTCAGGTGAATATCTTTAATATCCGAAATTTTAATCAAAATCGTTAGAGCCATTTTTGAGAAAATTAAAATTTTCTAAAAGAAGTTCCATGTAAAGGATAGTTGATGGTGGGGGGATTTTTCTCAAAATGTTCGTGTCGCATCCCTGGAAGGTACTAAACTTATATACCTAGTTTGGTATTTTACCTACTTTTCGTTTTTGAGTTATCGTGTTCACAGACACACGAATGCACACACACGGACCTTTTTCCGAAAATGCTTTTTTTTAGATAAATGGGACCCTAAAACATTTATTTCCGGTGAAATTTCGTATTGCATTTTTTGGTGAAGTGCAATACCTTCTCTACACACTATGTACATAGTGTGTATAGAGAAAGTAAAAATTGTATAACATAAATTGTATGTTTTAACGATATTTACATGTTTTTGTGCAGCAGATTTTTGCGTATCTCCTTTGGGATACCGGTTATGTCAAATTCAGAAAGTTCATTTAGAAGGAACTGATTTCACAAGCTATTCCCAGAAAATTCAAGATATTCATATTAATTTTAATGTAAATAGCTTTAATATACGATATGTTCGTCGAAATTTTCAGAGGCAATTTTAAAACAAAATTCTAAACGTGTTCCATGTAAAAGGTAATTTGGGTTAAGGGTATTTTCTTGAAAATCTTCGTATTGCATCCTTGGAAGTACACAAACTGTGTCACATATATTTGAGTCGTGAATATGATCGTTTCCGAGCTATTCCTTCCTATCGGTTTCAGTTTTAAATTGCTTGAACTTTTCTCATACAGATATTTGTCAACTCCAAACCATGAACGAAACGAATTTCAATACTTAGAATTAACCTTTAAAATATTTGATTATCGCTTTAGCCTAGTGTATTCCTTTATTTACCTTCTACGTATAAGGGCGTAATAAGACAATTTCTGCTGTTTATCTCAATTAGTACTATGTATTTTAATTACTATTTACTATTATTTCTCTCTCTGCTTTGTAACGTGGTTGTACAGTATGCTCCGTCATATTGCAGGGGTCCCGTGTTCGATTCTTGGTTAGGTCGAGTTACCCGATAAGGTGTTTTTTCGAATTCACCATACCCTGAAAAGACGAATATCTTTACCTCTGCTTACTACTGGCCTTGCAAAGCGAACCGAACTTCAATTGTTTATATAACCACCAGCTTTTCAAAGATATGACTATCGCTTTAGTCATATTTCGATTCTGCTTACAGGAAATCAGTAGTAAGGACATCTCTGCTAATATTTATCTCGATTAGCATGATTATAAGAATCTACTTTTATTTTCTATACACGTATTATGTACATGGTGTATAGAGAAGGTATCGTAACGCACCCAAAAATTCGATACTGCGATTTCACCAGAAATAATTATTTTGATACCCAAAAAAAAACATTTTTAGAAATATACCCGATACGTTGTGTGTGTGTGTGTGTGTGTGTGTGTGTGTGTGTGTGTAAGTGTTAGTATGTGTGTGTCACTTAGGGCAGCATAGAAAACTTCTTAAAAACCAAACTTGGTATTTAGGTTTGGTATCATCCAAGCATGCGACACTAAGATTTTCCCCCCGCCCCAAGCTACCCTTTACATGGAACTTTTTTTCGAAACTTTTTATTTTCTCAAAAATGTCTCTAAAGATTTTAATTTAAATATCGTTATTATAGATTACTACCTAATAAATAATATATATATCTTGACTTTTCTGTGAATATGTTTAAAGGCTACTTTATTATGGAAGAATTTTACGGAATTTTGCATAACTGCTAAACCGTAAAAGATGGACAAATGCTTATCACACAAAAATATAGACCACGTTAAGGCACACAATTTATGTAATATACATTTTTTTCGTGGAGTTGATTGTTTTTGTGATATTCTTTGTTATTGGTTTCAGCTTTGAAAAACATAATTTTCTCATACATGTGTTTGTTAACTTCTGTCCATACAAACAAAGGAACTTCAGTCTCATAGCAACCAGTTTTGGCACTCCCTTATTTCGCTTCTACTTGCAAGGAAGCAAGTAATAATTCTATTTCTACTAATTTTTTCTCGATGAGTATGAAGTAAATAGAAGCATTAGCTTTTTAAAAAATAATTTGTTGCAGAGAGGTACACAAAGTCATGTGAATGAAACACATAAGATTTTTTGAATTCTCGTATTTAGAGACACACGGACACGCATACACGTATCTTTTTCTAAAAGTGCTTATTACTTTCTCTATACGCACTATGTACATAGTGTATAGAGAATGTATTGCACTCCACCCAAAAATTCGATACCGAGATTTCACCGGAAATATATGTTTTAGGGTCCCCAATGTCCAAAAAAAGCATTTTCACAAAAAGGTCCGTGTGTCTGTGTGTCAGTGTGTCCGTGCGTCCGTGTGTCTATGAACACGATAACTCAAAAACGAAAAGTCGGTAAAATACCAAACTTGGTATATAAGTTTAGTATCTTCCAGGAATTCGCACGAAGATTTTGAGAAAAATCCCCCACCCCCAACTACCCTTTACATGGAACTTTTTTCAAAAATGTTTATTTTCTCAAAAATGTCTCTAAAGGTTTTGATTAAAATATCGCATATTAAAGATATTTACTTGACAAATAAAATATATCTTGAATTTTCTGGGAATAGCCTCTGAAGAGTAGTTTATTCTGAATGCATTTTACTGAATTTTGAATAACTGCTAAACCGTAAGAGATGGACAAAAACTTACTACATAAAAAATGTAGAGCACATTAAAACACACAATTTATGTTATATACATTTTTTTCGTAGAGTTCGTCGTTTTTGAGACATTCCTTATTTTTGGTTTGTGCTATGAAAAACGTATACTTTTCTCATACAAGAGCTTGTCAACTCCTATCCATATAAATAAAGGAACTTCATTGACATAGCAACCAGCTTTTGACCATCACTTTAACCTACGGTAATCGCTTATTGCGCTTCTACTTACAAGGAAGCAAGAAATAAGACTATTTCTGCTAATTTTATCGATTAGCATGAAATAAGTAAAAGATAAGCTCATTACCAATACTTTGTTACAGAGATATAGAGAAAGTCATGTGAATGGAACACATCAGATTTTTTTTTTGAATACGTGAGACCCTAAAACGTAAATTCCCGGTGAAATCGAATTTTTGGGTGAAGTACAATACCTTCTCTACATATGTAGAGAAAAAATATAAATGTATGCTTAAATGATCGTAACTTTTGTATAGTATGGTTTATCTATCTCTTAGGCTTCACCAGTTAAACAAAAGTTATTCACAATGAAGAGGTTTTTGAATTCTTTTCCCAGGAATGCCAGCCTATTAATGCATTATACACTTGACGTATTAAAGCGAAGTCTGTTTCATATATTAAATTGCAGAAATTTGTTGAGTGCACAATAATTTATTCTCCAGTAAGATAAATATTATTTCGAGCATTCTTTATAACTGCATCTTGGTTTAATATGTCTACACGTATTTCTTCTTACTTTATAATATTGCAATGCTGAGAGAAGAAACAGACAGGAAAATTAAATTGTGAATTCCATTTCCTGTATTGTCGTTTGTGAGAGACAGATAAATGTTCTTTTACTTTTTGCAGAAACGCAACTGTATTTGCTATATCAGTTTAAAATAGAAGACTACAATTTAAATTATATTGCTTTTGGCTCTCACATAATGATAGAAGACAAACCCAGAAGACATCCGTAGTTTATTTGGTATCATTAACAGGAAAGTCAATTTTGCGATGCTGGAGTTTCGCTTTTTACTTTCTCTATATGTACTATGTACATAGTGTATAGATAAGGTATTGCACTCCACCAAAAAATTCGATACCGAGATTTCAACGGAAATATATGTTTTAGGATCTCCATTATCCAAAAAAAGCATTTTCAGAAAAAGGTCCGCGTGTGAGTGTGTGTGTCCGTGTCAGTGTGTCCGTGTGTCTGTGAACACGATAACTCAAAAACTAAAAGTCGGTAAAATACCAAACTTGGTATTTAAGTTGAGTACCTTCCAGGAATGCGACACGACGATTTTGAGAAAAATCCCCCCACCCCCAACTACCGTTTACATGGAACTTTTTTCGAAAATTTTGATTTTCTCAAAAATGCCTCAAACGATTTTGATTAAAATTTCGTATATTAAAGATATTTACCTGGCAAACAAATCGTACATCTTGAATTTTCTGGGAATAGCCTCTAAAGACTACTTTATTCAGGACGAACTTTACCGAATTTTGCATAACTGCTAAACTGTAAGAGATGGACAAAAACGTACTCCACAAGAAATGTAGAGCACTTTAAAACACACAATTTATGTTGCATACATTTTTTTCGTGGAGTTGATTGTTTTTGCGATATTCCTTGTTTTTGTTTCAGCTGTAAAAAAACATACTTTTCTCATACAGGACTTTGTGAACAAAGGAACTTCAGTCACATAGCAACCAGCTTTCGACCATCACTTTAATCTTATTTCGCTTCTACTTACAAGGAAGCAAGTCATAAGACTATTTCTGCTAATTTTTTGTTGATTAGCATGATGTAAATAGAAGCATAAGGTTTTTAACAATAATTTATTGCAGAGTTGTGGAGAAAGTCATGTGAAGGAAACACATAAAATTTTTTATTTTGCTTCTTGAATGTCTTCCTGTATTTCATGTTTTACATTCTCTAAAAACACAGAGACTATATAGACAGTATAACTTAAAAATATCTATGCAACAAACTATTGTTAAAAAGCTTATGCTTCTATTTACTTCAAGCCAATCGAGAAAAAAAAAATAGCAGAAATAGTTGTATTATTTACTTCCTTGTAAGTAGAAGCGAAATAAGGGAGTGACATAGGCTAAAGTGATAGTCAAAAGCTGGTTGCTATGTGACTGAAGTTCCTTTGTTTGTATGGACAGGAGTTGACAAATTCCTGTATGAGAAAAGTATAAGTTCTTCAAAACTGAAACCAAAAATAAGGGATATTTTAAAAACCATCAACTCCACGAAAAAATGTATATAACATGAATTGTGTATTTCAACGTACTTTGCATTTCTTTGTTTGGTACGTTTTTGTCCATATCTTACGGTTTAGCATTTATGCAAAATTCCGTAAAATTTATCCAGAATAAAGTAGTCTTCAAAGGCTACGCCCAGAAAATTCAACACATACATTTTAATTGTCCAGTAAATATCTTTAATGTACAATATTTTAATCAAAATAGTTAGAGCCATTTTTGAGAAAATAAAAAAATTTAAAAAAATTCCATACAAAAGGTAGTTGGGAGTGGGGGGATTTTTCTCAAAATCTTCGTGTCGCATTCCTGGAAGATATTTAACTTAAATACCAAGTTTGATATTTTATCGACTTTACGTTTTTGAGTTATTTTGTTCACAGACACACGCTTACACGGATACACACAAATACACATATATGGACCTTTTTCTGAAAATACTATTTTTGGATACAGGGGAGCCTAAAACATATACTTCCGGTGAAATCTCGCTATCGAAAATTTGGGCGGAGTGCAATACCTTCTCTATACACTATGTACATAGTACGTGTAGAGAAAGTAGAAAAGAAAATACCTAACTTTGTATTTAGGTTTAATATCTTCCAAGAATGCGACTCGAGGATTTTCAAGACATCCCTCCCCCTCAACGTAATCTAACCTTTACATGGATTTTTTTAATTCGCGTTTTCTCAAAAATGACTGTAACGGTTGTTATTAAAATCTAATTAAAATATTTACATCACAATTAAAATGTAGGTGTATTTTATATTTTTCTTGGAATAGCCTCTTTAGCCAACTTTATTCTGGATGAGTATAGAAGAATTTTCATAATGCTCTAGTTAGAACACATACTCTATCTCACAAACGTAGAGAAAATCGTTTTCATGATATTCCTCATTATTGGTTTTAATTTTAAAATATTTATTACTTTTCTCAGACTGGAAGTGTCCGCTTTTATTTTATTGTTTTTATTGTTTAATTCATATAACCTCCTTTAACATCTAAGGTCATATCGAGGGCTTTGCACTTGAAACAACTCGCTGGTTGTAGGTTCTTTTACCTTCTGTTTAAATCATTTTATTTTCCTCAAACACACACACATTCACTCTTACATACATACTTCCAGACTCTGTGGTGGATATAGAATAATCATGGCTAAAGAAAGTTCCGCGCCCCAGTCGAGAATCGAACCCGGGTGAGAGGTCAGCGAGCTGACCACTCCACCACGGAGGCAGTCCTTTTTTCACTCATGGCCAAGCAAAGAAGCGAGTTCAATGATAGTCGCGTAACGATACATTTTAAAACATTTGACTATCGCTTTAGCATAGCGCATCCTCTTCTAGTTATAAGCAAGTAAGAAATGTGTACATTCTGATAATACTTATTTCGATTATCATGGTGTACAAACAAAAATAAACCTTTGTAGAACAGTTAGAGAAAATCTTGTGAGTGGTTGGTTTGAAAGTGCTGCCCTCCTAGCCAGTCTTCAGTTAGGGAAAAGGTGAAAGTCGCTGGGTGCCAGGTCAGGACTGTACGGCGGATTATCGAAAATGTCCTATTGAAATTGTTCAAGGAGCCGATGGGTTGTGTGGACGAGCGTTGTCATGGATCAACACAATTCCAGAAGTCAGCATTCCTCTTCGTTTGTTTTGAACGGCTCTCTGCAAACGTCGTAAAGTACGAAAATCTTCAAAACAACGTCAATGCTCATTTGAAATCATTGGCGGCAACATTTTTTGAAGCGGGTATTTCAAAGCTCCGTGTGTCCGTGTGTCTTTGAACACGATAACTCAGAAACGAAAAGAAGCTAAAATACCAAATATGGTATTTAAGTTTAGTATCTTCCAGGAATGCGACACGAAGATTTTGAAAAAATCCCCCCACCCCAAACTACCCTTTACATGGAAATTTTTTTGAAAATTTCGGTTTTATCAAAAATGGCTCTAACGATTTTGATCAAAATATGATATATTAAAGATATTTACCTGACAAATAAAATGTATATCTTGAATTTTCTGGGAACAGCCTCTGAAGAGTAGTTTATTCTTGATGAATTTAACTGAATTTTGAATGGCTGCTAATCCATAAGAGATGAAGAAAAACTTACTACACAAAAAATGTAGAGCACGTTAAAACACACAATTTATGTTATATACATTTTTTTCGTACAGTTCGTCGTTTTTGTGACATTCCTTATTTTTGGTTTCTGCTATGAAAAACATACATTTTTCATAGAGGAATTTGTCAACTGCTGTCCATATAAACAAAGGAACTTCAGTGACATAGCCAGCAGCTTTTGATTATCACTTTAACCCATGGTACTCCCTTATTTCACCTCTACTTACAAGGAAGCAAGTAATATGGCTATTTCTGCTAATGTTTTACTGATTAGCATGAAGTAAATAGAAGTATAATCTTTTTAACAATAATTTTTTGCAGAGGTGTAGCGAAAGTCATGTGAATGGAACACATAAGATTTTTGTATTTTACGTTTTTTGTCTCTCTTACGCCTTACCAATTAAAAAAAGGTCATCAGGTATGAAAAGCTCTTCAGATCATCATCTCAAAAATTTGCAACGGTATATTAGCACGCTTTGTATTTTATCATCTTAATTATTATTTTGCACAGGTTTAACATAGGAAATATGGGCAAATTTAAGAACAGAAAACATTAGGGTAAGAAGTTGTTATTGTGTATGCCAAGGTTACTTCTTTTGTCAATCCAGAAACACAAATGCTTTTGTAAGAGCAAGGTTTGGGTGCTTTAAAGATCTAAGTAACAGGGAGTTTTATAGAGACAGGTCTTTTCCCTAAAAGTCAGTAGCTCGGGACTCTTCCATTATAAAGAGTGGTCACTTGAGTGCAATGCAATTAACTTCCAAAATTAAATAGGCGCTACTTTGCAATCAATCAGAAATATATAATTTTTATAATTCCTTTATGTTTTATTTATGGGGGATGATATTTAATTCAGAATTTATTATTTTTTTTGAGATTAATATTTGATTAATGAGTACTGGGATTGGATATTTTAGGTGCACACAAGAAAATAGGCTGTATGCTATATGCTGTAGGCTGTACGTGAATGCTGTAGTGTTGGTCCTCGATTAGGTGACATTCGTACGCGAAATATTGAAGTTGATATGTCGCTTAATAGGGAAGAAAACGGTAACTATCGAGGATTGTTGAATTGAGAAGCTTTGTACACCGCGGAAAAGCACTAGTTATAAGCATATATTTCTACATCTACAAGAATTATGTCGGGAGTCGCTCGACGGATTAGTGCTTTAATAACAATAAGTATCAATAAACAGCATTAATTTTGAGGAATTTAAAGTGAAGTACTTCTTTCTCCCCTCAGCGAGAGTCAAACGTGTGTGTTCTACGTTGATGAGCATAGCCGGTGCATCATAGAACGTCAAAGAGGTATGCACACGCTCGTTTCTTAAGTTATTTCACTAGTACTAATTCAGACCGACTCCAAGGTAGACGAAAGAGATGTAACAAATTTCAACCTAGTAAAGCACTATGCCCTTGAGGTATTAAAGCCAAGTCTGCCTCACATATTAAATGGTAGAAATTTGTAGAGTGAACAATAATGTATTCACCAGTAAGAGAAATATTATTTCGAGCATTCTTTATAACTACAGATTGGTTTAATGTATCTACGCATATAGATTCTTACATAGTAATATGTGCATTACTGAGGGAGGAAACAAGCAGAAAAATTAAATGATGAACTCCATTTCTTGTTTTTTTACTTTCTCTATACTCAATATGTACATAGTGTATAGAGAATGTATTGTACTCCACCAAAAAATTCGATACCGAGATTTCACCGGAAATATATGCTTTAGGGTCCCCTGTATCCAAAAAAAAAAAAAAAAGTATTTTCAGAAACAGGTCCGTGTGTCTGTGAACACGATAACTCAAAAACGAAAAGTAGTTAAAATACCAAACTTGGTATTTAAGTTTAGTGTCTTCCAGGGATGCGACACGAAGATTTTGAGAAAAATCCCCCCACCCCAAACTACCCTTTACATGGAACTTTTTTCGAAAAAATTGATTTTCTGAAAAATGGCTCTAACGATTTTTATTAAAATATCGTATATTAAAGTTATTTACCTGACAAATAAAATGTATATTTTGAATTTTCTGGGAATAGCCTCAGAAGATTACTTTATTCTGGATGATTTTTTCATAACTACTAAACCGTAAGAGATGGACAAAAACTTAACACACAAAAATGTAGATCACGTTAAAACACGCAATTTATGGTATATGCATTTTTTTCGTGGAGCTGATCATTTTGAGATATTCCTTTTTCTACGTTTCAGATTTGAAAAACTTATACTTTTCTCATACAGGAATTTGTCAACTCCTGTCCATACAAACAAAGGAACATCAGTCACATAGCAACCAGCTTTTGGCTTTCACTTTAACCTATGGTACTCCCTTATTTCGCTTCTACGAGTACTTACAATAAAGCAAGAAATAAGACTATTTCTGCTAATTTTTCTGGATTAGCATGAAATAAATATAAGATAGACTTATTAACAATAATAATTTACAGAGATATAGAGAAAGTCATGTGAATGGAACACATCAGATTTTTTTTGTTTTTGTTTGTTTGTTTCATTTATGTAGCCCCCTTTAACATCTAAGGTCATATCGGGGGCTTTCCATTTGAATCATCTCGTTGTCTGTAGGTACTTTTACGTTATTTTAAATCATTTAGTTTTACTCAAACATGCACACATTCACATACAAACTTCCAGACTCTGGGGGATAGGTAATAATTCTGGCTAAAGAAAAATTCCCCGCGCCAGCCGTGAATCGAGCCCGGGACCTCCGTGTGAGAAGTCAGCTCGCTGACCACTCGACCACGGAGTCTTGTTTTGTTCTTCTATGTGGGACAGTAAAACATTATTTTCCTTGTACAGCAATGCTACTGTATTTGCTATATCATGTTAAAATAAGAGACAAATATCTAAATTATATTACTTTTGGCTCTGATATAATGACAGAAGACAGAGAAAACGCCTGTGGTTTATTTTGTTATCTTTAGAAGAGAAGTCAGTCTTGCAATGCTGTAGTTTTGCTTTTCATTTTGCTTCTAGAGTGTCTTCTTGTATTTTAATGTCTTTACTTACTTTAAAAAATGTTATGTGTTCCAGTCACATGACTTTCTCTACATCTCTGGAATAAATTATTGTAAACAAGCTTATTCTTTTATTTAGTTAATGCTAATGGAGAAAAAAATAGCAGAAAGGGTCTTATTACTGGTTTCCTTGTAGGTAGAAGCGAAATAAGGGACTACCATAGATTAAAGTGATAGTCAAAAGCTGGTTGCTATGTGGCTGAAGTTCTTTTGTTTGTATGGACAGAAACTGACACATTTCCATATGAGAAATGTGAAGTTTTTTAAAGCTGAAACCAAAAACAAGGAATATCTAAAAAAAAAAAGACCAACTCCACAAAAACTTTACATAACATAAATAGTGTTTTTCTAATTTGCTCTACATTTTTTGTGTAGTAAGATTTTGTCCATCTTTTACGGTTTAGTAAGTATGCAAAATTCCGTAAAATTTATCGAGAATAAAGCAGTCTTCAGAGGCTGTTCCCAGAAAATTCAAGATATACATTTTATTTTTCAGGTAAATATCTTTAATATACGATATTTTAATCAAAATCGTTAGAGCCATTTTTGAGAAAATACAATTTTTCGAAAAAAAGTTCCGTGTAAAGGGTAGTACGGGGTAGGAGGATTTTTCTCAAAACCTTTGTGTCGCACACCTGGAAGATGCTAAATTTAAATACCAAGTTTGGTATTTTACCGACTTTTCGTTTCTGTTATCGTGTTCACACACACACACACACACACACACACACACACACATAACGGACCTTTTATGAATTTTTTTTTTTTGGATAAAGGTGAACTTAAACATATATTTCCGGTGAAATCTCGGTATGGTATTTTTGGTGGAGTGCAATACCTTCTCTATACACAATGCACATAGTAAGTGTAGAGAAAGTAAAAGTAGAAAAATGTCCATGTATGTGTACAACATAGCTCAAAAATGAAAAGACCATACATTACGGTTTAGCAGGTATGTAAAATTCAGCAAAATTCTTTCAGAATAAAGAAGTCTTCAGAGGCTAATCTCAGAAAATTCAAATGATAAATTTTATTTGCAACGCGAATAACTTAATATACGGCATTTTAATCAAAATCTTCAGAGGCATTTATGAGAGAATAAACATTTTCGGGCGCCGCGCCGTGGTCGAGTGGTTAGATCACTCGCCTCTCACCGAGACTGCCCGGATTAGATCCCAAGCGACCACATGTGAGATTTGTGGTGGACAAAGCGGCGCAGGAGCGGATTTTCTACGGATTTTCCGGTTTCCCCCGCCATCGCTTTCCACCGGTGCTCCATGTTTATTCCATGTATCATCAGTGTCATCGCCTGCAGTGCCACATGTAGTAAAATCGGACGTTAAACACTATAGAAAACACATTTTTTATTTTTTTTAATAGGTAGTTTGGGTTGAGGCATTTTCCTCAATATCTTCATGTTGTATCCTTTGAAGATATGAAACTTAAATACCAGGTTTGGTATTTAACAACTTTTTCGTTTAGGAGTTATCCTGTTGAGGGTCACACGGACACACACAAACCTACCTTTTTCTAAGGCTTTTACTTCCTCTAGTCCTAAGTGTACATAGTGGATAGAGAAGATATTGTATTGCACCCAAAAATTCCACACTGAAGCTTCACCGGAAATATATGCTTTAGGGTCCCCTGTATCCAAAAAAAGTATTTTCAGACAAAGGTCCGTGTATGTGTATGTCCGTCTGTCCGTGAACACAATAACTCAGAAATGAAAAGTCGGTAAAACACCAAACTAGGTATTTAAGTTCAGTATCTTCCAGGGATGCGAGACAAAGATTCTTAGAAAAATCCCCCCTCACCAAACTACCCTTTATATGGAACATTGTTTTGAAAATTTTGATTTTCTCAAAAATGCCTCTAATGATTTTGATTAAAATGTCGTATATTAAAGATATTTAAATGACAAATAAAATATATATCTTAAATTTTCTGGGAATAGCCTCTGAAGACTACTTTATTCTGGATGAATTTTGCGGAACTTTGCATAACTACCAAACTGTAAGGGATGGACAAAAGCTTACCAAACAAAAGCTGTAGGGTATGGTAAAACACACAATTTATGTTAAATACATACTACCAAACTGTAAGGGATGGACAAACTACCAAACTGTAAGGGATGGACAAAAGCTTACCAAACAAACTGTAAGGGATGGACAAAAGCTTACCAAACAAAACTGTAAGGGATGGACAAAAGCTTACCAAACAAACTGTAAGGGATGGACAAAAGCTTACCAAACAAACTGTAAGGGATGGACAAAAGCTTACCAAACAAACTGTAAGGGATGGACAAAAGCTTACCAAACAAACTGTAAGGGATGGACAAAAGCTTACCAAACAAAACTGTAAGGGATGGACAAAAGCTTACCAAACAAAACTGTAAGGGATGGACAAAAGCTTACCAAACAAACTGTAAGGGATGGACAAAAGCTTACCAAACAAACTGTAAGGGATGGACAAAAGCTTACCAAACAAACTGTAAGGGATGGACAAAAGCTTACCAAACAAGCTGTAAGGGATGGACAAAAGCTTACCAAACAAACTGTAAGGGATGGACAAAAGCTTACCAAACAAAAGCTGTAGGGTATGGTAAAACACATAATTTATGTTAAATACATACTACCAAACTGTAAGGGATGGACAAAAGCTTACCAAACAAAAGCTGTAGAGCATGGTAAAACACAATTTATGTTAAATACATATTTTCTTGGAGCTGATTGTTTTTTAGATATATCTTGTTTTTGGATTCACCTTTAAAAAAACTTATACTTTTCTCATATGAAATTTGTCAGTTCCTGTCCATACAAACAAAGGAACTTCAGTCACATAGCAACCATTTCTTGACTATCACTTTAAACTATGGTACTCCCTTATTTTGGCTTCTACTTACAAGGAAGCAAGTAATACGACTATTAATGCTAATTTTTTCTCGATTAGCATGAAGAAAATAGAAGCATAAGTTTTTTAACAATAATTTGCTGCAGAGATGTAGAGAAAGGCATATGAATGGAATACATCAGATTTTTTTTCTTAAACGTGTCTTTCTTTAGACTTGGGTATCAAATTTTAGGGTGGAGTGCAATATCTTCTCTAATTTTGTATGAGGTATTATGTAGAGAAAGTAAAGAACGTGTGTCTGTATGTTATAGATTCATTTTGTCCATACATAACAGGCAATTACTTAAATATATACATAACTATTATCGTTTCCTACTAATTCTATAATCCATTCATATGAGTGATTAGTTCTCCATTCACTTGTTAATTACCATACATATTGCATACGAATGGTTTGAATAAGGTAATTATAAGGGAATACATATTATGTGGTACTTAATGGAACAGTAAATTGTCAATTGTGTACGACAGATATGTTTGTTATAAACTCAACAAAGTGTTTTTCTTTTCTCTAGCCCGCATATATAATATGCATAGTGAATAGAGAAGGTATTGTGTTCCACCCAAAAATTCGTTACCAGAATTTCACCAGAAATACATTCATTGGTTATCCTGAGTCCGAAAAAGCATTTTTAGAAAAATGTCCATTTGTGTGTGTGTGTGAGGCTGTGTCTGTGAGCAGTGTAGCTGAAAAATGAAAATACCCTTAAAAAGCAAACTTGGTATTTGAGCTCAGTATATTTCAAGGATGCGACCTGAAGATATATAAGAAAATCACCCTCACCCTAAACTACCCTTTACTTGGAAAATCTTTAAAAATTTTGTTTTTTATCAAAAATGCCTGATTAAAATACCATATATTAAAAATATTTAGATCACAAGTAAACTGTATATCTTGTATTTTCTGGGAATAGCCTCTGAATAACTCTTTATTCTGGATGAGTTTTGGAGAAGTTTGCCTAACGCTAAACCGTAAGAGATGGACAAAAACTTTCAACACAAAAATTGTAGACCAAGGTAAAATAAGCAATTTAATTATATGATCGTTTTTTAGATATTCTTTGTTTTTGGTTTCAGCTTTAAAACATACTTTTCTCATACAGGGATGTGTCTACTCCTGCCCATACAAACAAAGAAACTTCAGTGACAGAGCAACCAGCTTTTGATTATCACTTTAACCTATGGTAGTGCATTATTTCGCTTCTACTTACAAGGAAGCAAGTAATAAGACTATTTCTGCTATTTTGTTATCGATTAGCATTTAGTAAATACAAGCATAAGCTTTGTAACAATAATTTGTTGCAGAAATGTAGAGAAAGTCATGTGAATGGAGCACATCAGATTTTTAGAATAAGGTCCGTGTGTGTTTGTGTGTGTCTGTAGAAACATATATCAAAAACGAAAACGCTGTTAAAACCAAACTTGGTATTTAACTTTAGTGTTCTCTAAGAATACGAAAAATTTGTTTTTGTGAAAAACGCCTTTAACGATTTTGATTAAAATATCGTGCTTTAGAGATATTTAGATCAAAATGAACTGTACATTTTTAATTTTATGGGAATAGCCTCTGAAGAAATCTTTGTTGTAGATGAATTTGCATATGTCGATATGTATGTGTATGTCTGTGATTACGATAACTCAAACACAAAAAGTCAGTAAAATACCATACTGTTATTAAAATTTACTAGATATCTTCCAGGGATGTGACTCGAAGCTTTTGAGAAAATTTCTCCACCACAAACTACCCTTTACATGGAAAAATTTCTATAACCTTGATTTTCTCAAAAATGGCTTTAACGCTTTTGATTAAAATCTTTTATATTTAATTCTTTTATGTGACAAATAAAATGTATATTCTTAATTTTCTGAAAATAGCATGTGAAGACATATTTATTCTGGATGAGTTTTACGGAATTTTCTATAACTGCAAAACCGTAAGAGATGGACAAAGACTTACCACTCAAATAAATGTAGAGCACGTTAAAACACACATTTTATGTTGTATAAGTTTGTTTTTTTCGTGGAGTTAATCGTTTTTTATGTATTCCTTGTTATTAGTTTCAGCTTTAAAATATTTATACTTTTGTCATACAGGAAGTTGTCAACTCCTGTCCATACAAACATCTTTTAAAAGATTTGACTATCGATCTAGCCAAACGTATTCCCTCATTTCCCTTCTAATTATGAGGAACCAGGTAATAAGACCCTTACTGCCGATTTTTTTTTTCGATTAACATCAAGTAAATAGAAGAATAAGCTTTTTAATAATAATTTGTTGAGAGATGTAGAAAAAGTCATGTTGTAGGCGCATGAGCTGGTGACGTACCTGGTGGTGCTGGGCTGCGCAGCGACGACTGGTCCTCTCTCCGTTGTTGCAGCTGCTAAAGTCGATTCTCGATGCTCCTCGGCTATTGGTGGACTGAGCGACGAAAAATTGAGACATATTTATATCTAGCTGAGGTATTTAGCTACGGTGATCTCCAGGGAGTGGTACGGGAATTATCTTAAAATAATGTCGGCACTTTTCGTTCAGTGAAGGTTTATTTCTCTTCACGAGCGTTCCCGAGAATGTTCCTGGCGCGATTGAGTTGCGATAATTTCTCCCGAGCAAGGGCGTAACGCGCATAAAGGTAACTAAAATTTACGCGGCGACAAGTGCAACGGTTACGTGCAGAATAATTGTAGACACTTTAAATTTCCGCCGTGGCTTCCTTACACGTGACATTTATTTCAACTGTGTGAATCACTGTAATAACGTTACTATATTTACGAGGATTCTTGTTTCGAGCATCACGGTTCTGCATGTAGCTACATTCCTACTGCCTCATCACTATAATAACTCTGCTAATTCAGTTTCCCCTTGGGATTACAACTCAACTGCGTGAAAATTGCGGCAAATACTCTATATTTATAGCAAATTCTACCTAGGCGCAAAACTCTCAACTTGTAATCTCATTGGTCCATATTTGCTGCCGAAAGTTGACTGGGGTGCGCTTCTGCTGTGACGTGATTAATTCTAATTGGTCAATGTGTCTTTCACGTGACCTAAATTTCCTCGTGTTTCCCCGGCTTATATGTCACCTTCACTTTCTCTTACGGAGACGTGACCACACAATAGCGTCTTTCCCCTCTTGCAATATACAAAGAAATAGCGTAAACAACTGAATTCGTCGCTTGAGATCTCTTGGGTTGCAGTTAGATACGCTTTCCAGGAACAATCTCTCTGAACATCCAATATACAATAAACACGTGATATCTTACTTACTAATTAACCTAAACAATTTAATCAACTAAAATATATGCTAAGCGCTTATTAACCTGGGCGACAATCCGTCTCAATGTGAATCTAGCATTCAGATTTTCTGTAGACTTTTCTACGATATTTCTTGTTATTGGTTTCAAGCATTTCTGAGGAAATCTCAGTACGGAATTTTGTGCGGAATTTAATACTTTATCTATCTGCTTTGTACATTGTATATTGTATTTCCGGAGAAGGAAGCTGCACTTCCCGTAGTAGTTTAATAGTGAAATCTATAACAAGGAATATCTTGGAAACGGTTAACTCTACAAAAATGTAAATTGTGTGTTTTAATGAAATCTATAATATTTGCGAACTAAGTTTTTGTCTTTCTCTTACGGGTTTTGAGTTACACAAAAGTCATAGAGAATAAAGAAGTTTTCAGAGACTGTTACCAAATAATTCAAGATACACATTTCGTTTGTGTAAAACATATTTTTAAAAATGTGGCATTATAAACAAAATTAATGGATCCATTTTAGAGAAACATTTAATTTTTTGAACGATTTTTCCTGTAAACAGTGTTTGGGGTAGGGGATTTTTTGAAAATTGTCGTATCTCACTCTTGGGCGAAATCTTCTCTATCTGCTATGTACATTGTACATGCGAGATAGGAGAGGAATGATTAAAGTTATTATTATGTTGCACTGGTATATTGAATGCTATTTCAAATGATATGTAATTGAGGATAACGGCCATGATTATTACAATCATCATTGCCAACTTCAGATATTATTGAAAGTAGTGTTGTGATCCGGATTTTGCGACAGTAATATAACACTACACAAGTCAAGTTAGCTGCTAAACCCAGAGAGCATATACAGGGAAGATTACGGGGATAAGTAAACCATATTACAGACCATTATGTCTAGTAAAGCTAACCATTACTTTTAGCTGAAGATAAAAGACGCTGTACTAATGCAACTACTTAGGACTGTTGCTGCAGAAACTTGGCTAGCAGCGCCGGTATTTATTACTTTCTCTACACGTACTATGTTTACATTTTATCAAAAGTACATGTTTTGAGACTCCCTGAATCCAAACAAAACACTATTTTAAAAATCTGATGTGTTCCATTCACATGACAGCAAGCTTCCTTGTAAGTAGAAGCGAAATAAGGGTCTACCTTAGTTTAAAGTGATAGTCAAAAGCGAGTTGCTATGTGACTGATGTTCCTTTGTTTGTATGGATAGGAGTTGACAATTTTTGTATGAGAAAAGTATAAGTTTTTCAAAGCTGAAACCAAGAAAAAGGAATATCTCAAAAACGATCATCCTCACGAAAAAAATGTATATAAAATAAATTGTGTGTTTTATCGTGTTCTACATGTTTTGTGCGTTAAGTTTCTGTCCATCTCTTACGGTTTAGTAGTTATGAAAAATTCATCCAGAATAAAGTAGTATTCAGAGGCTATTCCCAGAAAATTCAAGATATATATTTTATTTGTCAGGTAAATATTTGCCATATACGAAATTTTAATCAAAATCGTTAGAGCTATTTTTGAGAGAATCAAAATTTTCGAAAAAAGTTCCATGTAAAGGGTAGTTGGGGGTGGGTTTTTTTTCTCAATATCTTCCTGTCGCATCTCTGGAAGATACTAATCCTAAATACCAAGTTTTGTATTTTATCGACTTTTGAGTTTTTGAGTTATCGTGCTAACAGACACACGGACACACACACACACACGGACCTTTTTGTGAAAATGCTTTTTTTGGATATTGGGAACCCTAAAACATATATTTCCGGTGAAATCTCGGTATCGAATTTTTGGGTGGAGTGCAATACCTTCTCTATACACTATATACATAGTGTGTATAGAGAAAGTAAAAAATAGCCGATGTATGTGTGACATTCTGCCTGTGTATAGGCGGCATAGCTCAAAAACGAAAAGTCCGATAAATACCAAACTTTTTATTTAAGTTCAGTATCTTTCAAAGATGCGACACGAAGATTTTCGGAAAGTCCTCCCACCCTCAACAACCCTTTACATGGAAAATTTTTAGAGAAATTTTATTTTCTCAAAAATTGCAAACGATTTGTCTAATGTTTAAAATATTTTTTGACAAACGAAATGTGTATTTTGTATTTTTGGGAATAGCCTCTGAAGAACTCTTATTTCTGCCTAACTTTTGTACAACTGGAAAACCGTAAGACATGTACAAAAACGTTTACACATAAATGTAGATACTATTAAGATATATAATGTATGCCACATACATTGTTTTGTGGAGTTAACTATTTTTGAGATATTGCGCTTTGTTGGTTTCATTGTAGCCACTTTTCTCAAACCGGAAGGCATTTCTGTTCTCTACACGTACTCTGTACATAGAGAAGTTATTGTAGTGTACCCAAAATACGATATCGAGATTTCACCAGAAATAAATATTTTAGGTCCCCGTGAATTAAAACAAAAAGCATTTCTGAAAAAAGTCCGCGTGTGTGTGTAAGTTTGTTTGTGTTTGTGTGTGTTTGTCTATGGACACTATAGCTCAAACGGAAAACAACGTTAAATACCAAACTTAGTTTTTAAGTTTGGTATCTTGCAAGGATGCGTCACGAAGATTTTCAAGAATATTTCCCCACCTCCAAATACCCTTTACATGGAACTGTTTAGAACATTTTCATTTTCTCAAAAAATAGCTGTTACGATTTAGATTAAAATATCGTACAGTAAAGATATTTGCCTGACAAATAATATAAATATCTTGAATTCTCTGGGAATAGACTCTAAGGACTATTTTATTCAGGACGAATTTTACAGAATTTTGTATAACTGGCAAACCGTAAGAAATGGATGAAAACTTACTACGTAAAAATGTAGACCATATTAAAACACACAATTTATGTTATATATATTTTTTCGTGGAGTTGATCGTTTTTGAGATATTCTTTGTTTAGTTTCAACTTTAAAAAAGTTATACTTTTCTCATACAGGAATTTGTCAACTCCTGTCAATACAAACAAAGGAACTTCAGTCACATAGCAACCAGCTTTTGGCTGTCACTTTAACCTATGCTACTCCCTTATTTCGCTTCTACTTACAAGGAAGCAAGTAATACGGCTTTTTATGCTAATTTTTTCTCGAACAGCGTGAAGTAAATACAAATATAACATTTTTAATAATAATTTGTTGCAGAGATGTGGAAAATGTCATGTGAATGGAACAAATCAGATTTTGTTCGTAGAGTTAACTGTTTTAGAGATATTCCGGATTATAGTTTTCAATTTTAGTCACCATTCCCAAACGGAAAGACATCTTTCTTTTCGTTTCTCCTTTGTTTGATTATCCTGGGGACAAATAGATTGGAATTTCAATTGTTTCACATAGCGAGCGGCTTTTATTCAAAATGTAATATCACCTGATGAAAGTTTATTACATATAAATTATCGTACTGTATATTTTTTTCCGATTAAATATATAATAGAGGTTTGGGGCAACAAAATATAAAAGTGGTCCAACATAAATAGATAATTTATTTGTCATAGGAATACAAATATTCATGACATCGTCAAGAACTGTACAAATCAAGTAAATTTTACTCTGTATAATTCAATTAAACCATATAGATGATTGCCCACAATGTGGCACTGACCTTACTCTTAAAACCTTAAATGTCTTATATGCAAAAGTATGCTATTTTAAAGCTTAATAGATATATAATGGAATCTACTTGCACTTAAACTAAATTTACTTTTATGTATACATAGAATTACTTCGAGTATCATGACTATGTTCAGAAGCACAATTTGTAAATTCAGTAATGTATTTCTTTACATACAAGAGATAGACCAGAACGTACACTAAGGGCAGAGCAAGTGTACCAGGTTTAATAAAAAGTGGTTTACAATGTGATTTATATGAAACTCCATAAATTAATCTCAAGGCTTTCTTTTGCAATACAAACACTCTAAAAGCAAAAGTATTGTTACCCCAAAGTAAAAGACCATAGATTAGATGACTAAGAATGAAAACATAATAAGCTAAAATTAATATATTAGTAGTAATATTATTGCTTTCTCTACATATACCATGTATATAGTGTATTGAGAAGGAATTGCACTCCACCCAAAAATTCGATATCGAGATTTCATCGGAAATATATGCTTTGTGACTCCCTGAATCCAAAAAGAAAGCATTTTACTCTCTCTACACGTACTATGTAATAGTGTGTAGAGAAGGTATTGTATTGCACCAAAAATTTCATGCCGAGATTTCACCGGAAATGTTTTGAGACTCCCTGAATAAAAAGCGTTTTTGAAAAGTATCTGTGTGTGTGTCAGTCGGTCTGTGGGTGTGCAGCATAGATCAAGAACGAAAAGTCCGTTAAATACCAAACTTGATATTTAAGTTCAGTATCTTCTAAGGATGCGACAGAAAGATTTAAAAAAAATTCCCCCACCTGAGACTATCTTTTACATGGGACATTTTTCGAAAATTTTAATTTTCTCAAAAATTGCAGTAACGATTTTAATTAAAATACCTTATGTTTAAGATATTTTTACGACAAACGAAATGTATATATTGCAAAAAAAAATGTAAACTTCATTGAAAAACACCAGTATATAAATCATTTTTTACTTTCTCTAGCCCCATATGTACAATGTACATAGGGATAGAGAAGTATTGTATTCCACCCAAAAATTCGATACAGAGATTTCACCGGAAATACATGTTTTAGGATCCCTGTATCCAAAAAAAAAAAGCATTTTGAGAAAAAGGTCCGTGTGTGTGTGTCCGTGTGGTTGTGAACACGATAACCCATAAACGAAAATTAGCTAAAATACCAAACTTGGTATTAAAGTTTAGTATCTCCCAGGGATGCGACACGAAGATTTTGAGAAAAATACCCCCATCCCAAACTACCCTTTACGTAGAACTTTTTTCGAAAATTTTGATTTTCCTAAAAATGGGTGCAACGATTTTTATTAAAATATCGTATATTAAAGACATTTACATGACAAATAAAAGGTATAGTTTGAATTTTCCAGGAATAGCCTCTGAAGAATACTTTATTCTGAGTCAATTTTACGGAATTTTGCATAACTGCTAAACCGTAAGAGATGGACAAAAACTTACCGCACAACTACTGTAGATCATCTTAAAACACAGAATTTATGTTATATACCTTTTTTTCGTGGAGTTGATAGTTTTTTAGATTTTTTTTTTTCAGCTATAAAGCTTAAACTTTTCTCATACTGGACTTTGTGAACTCGTGTCCATACAAACAAAGGAACTTCAGTCGCAGAGCAACCAGCTTTTGATTTTGGTACCTCCTTATTTCGCTTCTACTAACAAGGAAGCAAGTAATAAGACTATTTCTGCAATTTTTGCTCCATTGGATGAAGTACATAGAATAATTTGTTGCAGTGATATAGAGAAAGTCATGTGAAAGGAACACATCAGATTTTTTTTTTCAGAGTTAACCGTTTTTGAAACATTGCTGGTTGTTGGTTGTTGGTTTCAATTTTACCAAGTTAAACTTTGCTTGAACAGGAAGACATCCTTCTTTTCGTTTCTCCTTTGTTTGTTTATCCTGGGAAGCAAAGATATTGGAGTTTCAATTGTTTCACATAGCGAGCGGCTTTTATTCAAAATGTAATATCACCTGATGAAAGTGTATAACATATAGACTGCCGTACTGTAAATTTTCTTTCGACTAAATATGTAATAGATGCTTGGGGTAACAATCTAAAAGTGGTCTAACATAGGCAACTGTTCCCTATCACACTACACAAGTCAAGTTAGCTGCTAAACCCAGAGAGCATATACAGGGAAGATTACGGGGATAAGTAAACCATATTACAGACCATTATGTCTCGTATAGCTAACCATTACTTTTAGCTGAAGATAAAAGACGCTGTACTAATGCAACTACTTAGGACTGTTGCTGCAGAAACTTGGCTAGCAACGCCGATAATTTTTCCCCCTCCACTGCAACAACAATTTCTGTCATTCTCGTTTATATACGCAGGGTAATTTCCATAAAGATAACAAGGCAAAAACATGGTGACCGAGGTCGGGAATTATCTCTGCAGGAACATTTCTACATTACTGGGGAAAATGTTATAGGTCCACGAGTACGTCATATAAATATTCCTGAAGTAAATAAAAACTTAGATTAGGACTCAAGTGCAAATGCCACCCCACTTATAGAGGGCTAAATGCTAAGTAGAGCTTATAGAGGCCGTAACTTTGCCCTAATCTAGAAGGGCAATGTATCCGCGAAAGATAAATATAGCAAGACTTTCTTTAGCTGTAGAGTTGACCATTTCAGAAATATTTCCTGTGATAGTAAATTTTCTCAATCGGGAAATCATCTTTCGTTTCGGGCCCCGTCGTGGCCGAGCGTTTAGACCACTCGCCTCTCATCTAGACGGTCTGGGTTCGATCCCAAGCGACCGCATGTGAGATTTATGGTGGACAAAGCGGTTCTGGGGCGGGTTTTCTCCGGGTTCTCCGGTTTCCCCCGCCGGTGCTCCATCTTCATTTATGTATCATCAGTGTCATGGCCTGCGGTGCCATAAGTAATTAAAGCGGGCGTTAACCACTACAAAAAAAATCTTTCGTTTCATTTGTATTACTGCAAAGCTAACTGGCCGGTCCCCATGGCCACGCTCGCTAAACCGTCTCGCTTTGGTTTCTGTGGACAGGGGATCGTGGGTTCGAGTCCCGCCTTGGGCATGGGTGTTATATGTTTGTGCAATGTGTATATGTTTGTAAAAGAAACAGTAAAAACCAGTAAACCAGTAATCGTAAAACCTACGGGGGGAAATGTAAATAGGGATAAAAAAAAACAAAAAAAATTGAACCTCGGCCAGTATTTGAGCGACTTGACTACCTCTTTAACCATAGTCGATCCCGGGGGCCGCGCTCGCTAAAGTGTCTCGCTTTGGCGCTTCGTGGTGCACAGGATCATGGGTTCGAGTCCCGCCTTGGGCATGGGTGTTTCTGTGTTTGTAAATGTGTCTATGTTTGTGTATGTATATGTAAAAGGAAAACGTTAAGAACGTTAAGAATAAAGTCTACTAAGGAAATACAGGAAACTGGAAAAATGTAGAAAAAAGAAATACAGCTCCGGAGTCCTGACAAGCCTCCGGAACTGTATTTAAAAAAAAAAATACACCTAGCGTATTCCCTGATTTTCGGTATGGAACTTTTGGGTGGAGTGCAATACCTTCTCTATACACTATGTACATAGTGCCTATTGAGAAAGTAAAAAGCAGCATTGTCAGAATAAGGTCCGTGTGTGTCCGTGTGTCCGTGTGTCTGTGAACACGATAACTCAAAAACGAAAAGTCGGTAAAATACCAAACTTGGTATTTAAGTTTAGTATCTTCCAGGAATGCGATACGAAGATTTTGAGAAAAATCCCTCCATCCCAAAATACCCTTTGCATGGAACTTTTTTTCGAAAATCTTCATTTTCTACAAAATGGCTCTAACGATTTTGATTAAAATATCGTATATCAAACGTATTTACCTGATAAATAGTATGTATATCTTGAATTTTCTTGGAATAACCTCTGAAGGCTACTTTATTCTAGATGAATTTTACGGAAATTTACATAACTGCTAAACCGTAAGAGATGGGTAAAAACTTACCATACAAAGAATGTAGAGCACGCTAAAACATACAGTTTATGTCATATAAATTTTTTTCGAGAAGGATCGTTTGTAAGATATTCCTTGTTATTAGTTTAAGTTTTGAGAAGCTTACTTTTTTCATACAGAAATCTGTCAACTCGTGTCCAATCAAACAAAGGAACTTCAGTCACATATCAACCAGCTTTTGACTATCACTTCAACCCTTGTTACTCCGTTATTTCCCTTCTACTTACAAGGAAGCAAGTAATAACACTATTTCTGGTAATTTTTCTTGATTAGCATGAAGTAAATAGAACCATAAGGTTTTTAATAATGTTCTTTGCAGAGATGAAAGCCATGTTAAAATGTATTTCTACGGAATCTCGTCGAGTTTTAGATGCAATGCAATGCTTCCCCTAATTAGTATAGTGGAAAAAGGAAAAAGGAGATGGAATTTAAATACAGTTTTAAAGTAGGTAAATGATAAAATTGGTTTAGAAGGGCAGTGATCACATGATACGGTTTTGCGTAATGGGGTGCATAGGCGAAACTATACAATCTGCAAGTACAGAATCTGCCCGGAGGATCCTGGAATGTGCCTGTCAAATATAAGCTCCCAGGGCCTATGCTGAAATACAGTAATCTGTATGGAAATGAGCTTCATTTCGTAGAGATTTCCATTTCGATATAGCGTTTCATTTAGATACACATTAATTCCACGTAATCGTGAAAAGCTAGGTTCTGGCACAATTCTGTATCAAGCAAATGGAGTATTTTAAATCAATCTCAAAAATCCACAATCAATTTACCTCAAATATTTAATTTATGTAGATAAATTGTGAAAAATTAAAGCATTATTTTCACATACTCTAGCAGGTATGTACAGCATACATAGTAGATAAAGGAGGATTGTATTCCACGCTCGATACCGACATTTCACCGCAAATACCTACATGAATTATGGCACTCAAATCCAAAAAAAAAAATCTGATGTGTTCCATTCATATGACTTTCTCTACATCTGTGCAACAAATTATTGTTAAAACTTCTATTTACTTTATCGTAATCGAGAAAAAATTAAAAAAATGTTCTTATTACTTGCTTCCTTGTAAGTATAAACGAAATAAGGAAGTACCATAGGCTAAGCTGGTTGCTATGTGACTGAAGTTCTTTTGTTTGTATTGACAAGAGTTGACAGATTCCTGTATACGAAAAGTATACGTTTTTTACTGCTAAAACCATAAACAAGGAATATCTCACAAATGATCAACTCCACGAAATGTATATAACATGAATTGTGTGTTTTAACGTGCTCTACATTTGTTGTGTGATAAGTCTTTGTCCATCTCTTACGATTTAGCTGTTATTCAAAATTCCATAAAATTCATACAGATTTAAGTAGTCTTTAGAGGCTATTCCTAGAAAATTCAAGATATACATTTTATTTGATGTGTAAATAGCTTTAATATACAACATTTTAATTAAAATCATTATAGCCATTTTTGAGACAATCAATATTTTCAAATAAAAGTTCCATGTAGAGAGTAGTTGGGGTGGGGGAATTTTCTGGAAAATGTTCGTGTGGCATCCTTGGAAGATACCAAACCCTAATACCAAGTTTGGTTTTTAACAGTATTTTTGTTTTTGAACTATGTTGCCCACAGACACACACACTTACACACACAGACACAGAGAGCCATACAGGCAGACAGACACACACACACACGGACATTTTTCTAAAATTCATTTTTTTTATTCAGGGGTCTCAAAACATGTACTTCGGGTGAAATCTCGATATCGAAGTTTTAGGCGCATTACAGTACCTTCTCTATACACTTCGTACATACAACGTGTAGAGAAAGTAAAAATGTAGTTCCCCAAAACTCACAATTTATGTCATATATTTTATTGTTCTAGGGTTACCGAGATAATCTATGTTATAGATTTGAGCTTAAAATTGCTTAAACGTTTCTCAAACGAGAACATATATTTGGTTTTGTCTAGCTTTTATTTACTTCTAGCAAGTAAAGAAAATCAAATTTCAGTTGTTCCATAAAACAACCGGCTTTTAAAAGAGTTGATTATCGTTTTGAACCAGTTCATTCCCAAATTTCCTTGTACTTACAAAGAAGTAATAATAATAAGGGTATTTTTGAATGGAATACATAAAATATTTTGTCCTTAGATACAGGGGAACTTTAAATGCGTCTATATTTGTGGTGGAATCTTGAGGTCGAATATTTGAGTGGAATAAATTTAAGCTTCTATCTACTATATTACAGTGTGTGTGTGAAGATGCAGAAAAACATTTGTGACAAAGTAAGATATAACATTTTTAGCGTTTTATAATGAAAATGTGCCTCTCAACTTGTAGCTTCAATTATTTAATAGCTAAAATGCACCAAGTGGAAATACTTTACATTTTCTTAAATTTGAAATCATGTTATCATATTATGAAACAATCTAATATGTTCCATTCATATTAATTTCTTTAGCTTTTCCAGATTCAAACGTTTCTTACAACATTTTATTCTTTTGTCTACATCATGCTATCGAGATAAAATTAGCAGAAATAGTTTCATTACTTGCTTTCTTGTAAGTAGAAGCGAAATATGGGAGTATCATAGGTTAAAGTGAAAGCCAAAAGCTGGTTGCTATGTGACTGATGTTTCTTTGTTTGTAGGGACAGGAGTTGACAAATTCCTGTATGAGAAAAGTACGAGTTTTTAAGCCTGAAACCAAAAATAAGGAATACCTAAAAAACCATCAACTTCTCGAAAAAAATGTCTGTAGCAAAATTGTGTGTTTTAATGTGCTCTACATTTTTGGTGTGCTAAGTTTTTGTCCATTTCTTACTGTGTAGCAGTTATGCAAAATTCGTAAAATTCATCCAGAATAAAGTAGTCTTCAGAGGCTATTCCCAAAAATTCAAGATATACACATTATTTGTCAGGTAAACATCTTTAATATATGATATTTTAATCAAAATCGTTAGAAGCATTTTTGAGCAAATAAAAATTTTCGAAAATAGTTCCATGTAAAGGGTAGTTGGGGGTGGGAGATTTTCTTAAAAATCTTCACGTCGCATCCTTGGAAGACACCAAACTGAAATACAAAGTTTGTTATTTAACCGTCTTTTCGTTTTTGAGCTATGCTGTCCACAGACACACACATGAACCCTTTTCCAAAAGTGTTTTTTTTTATTCAGGAGCACCCAAATCATGCATTTCCGGTGAAATCCCGGTATCGAATTTTTGGGTGCATTACAATACTTTCTCTACACTATGTGCATAGTACGTGCAGAGAAAGTATAAAGGATCTTATTACTTGCTTCCTTGAAAGTAGAAGGGAAATAAAGGAGAGCCATAGTTTAAATGGACAATTAAATCTTTTAATAGCTGGTTGACATATGTTTGAAATACCATTGTTTATATGAACAGGAGTTAAAAATTCCTGTATGAGAAATGTGTAACTATTTTATAGTTGAAACTAATAACAAGGAATATCTCATAAACGGTCAACTTCACGAAAAAAAATGTAGATCACATAAATTGTGTGTTTTAACGAGCTTTATATTTTTGTGGAGTAAGGTCTCTTATAGTATACCAGTTATGCAAAATGTCTTCAGAGGCTATTCCCAGGAAATTAAGAATATACATTTAAATTGTCAAGTAAATATCTTAAACATAATACATTTTAAAGGGTAGCTGGGGCTGAAGGGATTTTCTTAAAAATCTTCGTGTCACATCCTAGGAAGATTCTGAACGTAAATATCCAGTTTGGTGTTTAACAGACTTTTCGTTTTTGAGCTTTCCTACACACAGACACACAGACAGACACACGGGCATTTCTCTAAAAATGCTTTTTATGTGCTCAGGAGGTCCTATAACATTATTTCCAGTGAAATCTCGGTATCAAATTTTGTGTGCAATACAATACCTTCTCTATACACTATGCACATAGTACATGTAGACAAAGTAAACATTTTCTTTTTTGCTTATGCACTAGGAATTATTATCAGTAACAATGAGATCTTGTTCATGTCATCGTTTTCTGGGGTCTTCCGATATTTCTGTTCTTATCGGTCATACAAACAGTTTCCTGCAGAATAAGTAGAGTCAGATGAATGAAACACATCATATTTTTACTTTCTCTATACGAACTATGTACAAAGTGTATAGAGGAAATATTGTTGTGCACCCAAAAATTCGATACCGAGATTTCACCGGAAATGTATGTTTAAGGGTCCCCTGTATCTAAAAAAAGCATTTTCAGAAAAAGGTCCATGTGTGTATGTGTGTGTCCGTGTGGCCAAGTGTCCGTGTCTCTGTGAACACGATAACTCGAAAACGAAATGTCGGTAAAATACCAAACCTGGTATTTAAGTACAGTATCTTCCAAGGATGCGACAAGAAGATTTTGAGAAAAATCCCCCCACCCCAAACTACCCTTTACATTACTTTTTTTCGAAAATTTTGATTTTCTAAAAAATGGCTGTAACGATTTTGATTAAAATGTCATATACGAGGTACGTCCAGAAAGCAAGTTCCGTTTGGTAATAAAATTAAATTGTGTACAGATACAGAATAATTATTTATTGAACAAAATTCTACAACTCTTAAACTACTTTTCCACATAACTGCCGAAATTTTGCAGTCATTTGTCATAGCGTTGCACAAGTTTTTGTATACCTTATTCATAGAAGTTTGCCGCCTGTGTCTCCAAAAGTTGGAAACATTTTCTTTCAGCTCTTCGTCATTGTTGAAGTGTTGACCGCCAAGGAAAGACTTGAGATGTAAGAACAGATGAAAGTCATTAGAAGCGAGGTCAGGGCTGTACGGAGGATGGTCAAACACGTCCCAGCCAAATCCCTGTAGGAGGCTTTTCGTCACATTTGCAGTGTGTGGTCGTGAGTTGTCGTGAAGGAAAACAACACCTTTTGACAGCAATCCTCGGCGCTTATTCTGCGCAATTTCCTAAGTGTCTCGCAATAAACATCTGCTTTGATTGTTTGACCATGCGGTAAGAAATCAATGACTAAGATGCCTTTCCAGTCACAAAACACTGTGCACATCATTTTTCGAGGTGTCAAGATTTGTTTCGGCTTAGCCTTTGCTGTGGATGAAGTGTGCCTCCATTCCATTGATTGCCGCTTACTTTCAGGGGTGTCGTAAGAAATCCAAGTCTCATCTCCTGTGACTATCTGTGTCAGAAATTCTTCGCCGTCTTCATCATAACGGGTTAAAAACTGAAGTGCACTACCCATCCGTTTTGTTTTGTGTTGCTCAGTAAGAATCTTTGGTACCCAACGTGAGCAAAGTTTACGAAATTTCAGTTTTCCGGTAACAATTTCATGAATTAGTAATTGTGAGCCTTGGGGAAATTCCATAGCAAGAGCACTAATTGTAAACTTGCAGTTTTCCTGGATCTTGTCATCAATCGCGTGAACCAGTTATTCTGCAACCAAAGACGGACGCCCACTTCGTTCTTCATCGTGCACTTCACTACGTCCTTCATTGAACTGTCGGCCCCATCCTCTCACCATTGAATCACTCATCGCAATTTGTCCGTAAACTTCGCAAATTTGTTGATAAATTTCAATTGGTTTCACTTTCCTATCATTCAGAAAACGAATCACAGATCTGATTTCACAAGCGGAGGGATTTTCAATCAACATCGACATTGTCAACAAGCACAACAAAGCGTATGTGGCTGACAGCGATCTCAAAATGGCGCACGTTTCTTCTCCTTGATACAAAGCGTCTAACGCGCATGTGCGGAACTGCGAGCGCAGCGCTGCAGCGGAGATAAATTGAAACGGAACTTACTTTCGGAACGTATCTCGTATTATAGATATTTACCTGACAAATAATATGTATATCTTAAATTTTCTGGGAATATCCTCTGAAGACCACTTTATTGTCAACTTGTGTCAGTACAAACACAGGAATTTCAGTCACATAGCAACCAGCTTTTGATTATCACTTTAACTTATGTTACTCCATTTCTTCGCTTCTACTTTAAAGGAAGCAAGTTATAAGACTATTTCTGTTAATTTTTTCTCGATGAGCATGAAGTAAATAGAAGCATAAGCATTCTAACAATAATTTGATGCAGAGATGTAGAGAAATTCAGGTGAATGGAACACATCAGGTTTTTGATGGGAAATGTGAAACTTTTCAGAATATATGCACATAATTTACTTCAGAGACTAAATTTAAGCTCCACAGTCAGTGAGAAAGGCAATAGCTAATGAGAATATCAGCGCAGACATACTGTCAGCGATTTAACGCTCTGCTTGACATTTATGTAAGATCAGACTGGACGAATTTAAAAGAGTAGAAGCGACGTTAACTATGGACGATTGGCTTTAATTGTACAGTAAGCAATTAACATAGAATGAATGTAAAAAAGTATCTGATGTGATCCATTCACATGACTTTTTCTACATCTCTGCAACAAATTATTGTTAAAAAAGTTAATGCTTCTGTTTACTTCATGCTAATCGAGAAAAAATTAGCAGAAATAGTATCAATACTTGTGTCCTTGTAAGTAGAAGCGAAATAAGGGAGTACCATAGGTTAAAGTGAAAGCCAAAAGCTGGTTGCTATGGGACTGAAGTTCCTTTGTTTGTATGGACAGGAGTTTGCAAATTCCTGTTTTTCAAAGCTGAATCCAAAAACGAGGAATATCTCAAAAACGATCAACTCCACGAAAAAAATGTATATAACATAAACTGCATGTTTCAATGCGCTCTAATTTTTGTGTGGTAAGTTTTTGTCCCTCTTACGGTTTAGCAGTTATGCAAATATCCGTAAAATCCATCCTGAACAAAGAAAGCTTCAGAGACTATTCCCAGGAACTTCAAGATATACATTTTAAAAGCCAGGTAAATATCTTTAATATACGATATTTTAATCAAAATCGTTAGAGTCATTTTTTAGAAAATAGAAATGTTCAAAAAAGTTCCATGTAAAGGTTAGTTGGGGGTGGGGGTATTTTTTTTAAATCTTCGTGTCGCATCCTTGGAAAATAATGCCATACTGAAATACCAAGCTTGCTATTTACCGGTGTTTTCGTTTTTGAGCTATGCAGCCCACAGACACACACACACACTCATAAAAACACGAACATTTTTCTAAAAATGCTTTTTTTTTGGATTTAGGGGGAACGAAACATGTATTTCCGGTGAAATCTCCTTATCTAATTTTTGGGTTCATTAAAATACCTTCTCTATTATGCACGTACTTAGTAGATAGAGAATCCACTGTATTCCATCCAAAATATTATATAATTTTATTTTTTATAATTCGTTTCTTTGCATGGTCAAAGTTGACAACTTCCCAATGAGAAGAGGTATTTTAAAACAAACAAATAACAGGGAATGTCTCTGAAATGGTCAACTCCATCAAAAAATGTTGTACAGGACATCAATTATGTGTTTTAACGAGCTCTATAGTTTTATGTATTAAGACTTTTATAATTGTCCAGTTATACAAAATTCATCCGGAATAAGAAGGCCTTAAGAGGATGTTACCAGAAAATTCAAGATATGCTTTTTATTTCTCCTGTAACTATCTTTAGTATAGGTGTTTTAAACAAAATCGTTAGTCATTTTTGAAAAATCGAAATATTTTACATTTTTTTCCTTGTAAAGGGTACCTACTAACTTAAATACGAAGTTTGGTATTTAACGGAGGTTTCATTCATGACAAATGATGTCTACAGACACATACACGGACATGCTTCTAAAACAATTTTGTTACTTTCTCTATACTTACTATGTATACATAGTGTATAGACAAAGTATTGTAATGCACCCAATAATTCAATGCCGAGATTTTACGGAAGTGCATGTTTTGGGGTCCTCTGAGTCACACAAAAGCATTTTTACTATTTATATATTATCTAAAATATTGTTTTTCTCAAATATTTTGATTAAAATACCAAATAAAATGTATATCTTGAATTTTCTGAGAATAGCTTCTAAAGACTTGTTTATTCTGGATGCATTGGGCGTAACTACTAAACCGTAACAGATAGACAAAAGCTTACTGTACAAAAATGTAGACCTTGTTAGAATTCACAAGTTGTGTCATACATATTTTTTTCGTGGAGCTTACCGTTTTCGAGATATTCCTTGTTAATAGTTTCAGTTGTGAGGTTCTTATACTTTTCTCAGACGCGAGAGAGTCCGTTTATCTTTTGTTCTACCCCTGGTCAAGCAAAGAAGCGATTTGCAATGTCAATCGCATACAGACTGCTTTTAAAAAATTTGACTAGCACTTAAGCCTAGTGCATTCCCTTAGTTCCAGTCTACTTATAAGGAACTAAGTAATACAATTTTGCTAATGTTTATCTCGATTAGCGTAGTGTTGAAAGAAGAATTATCTTTCGTAAGAAGTTTGTTTGCAGAGCAGCTAGAGAAATTCATGTGAGTGTAACACCTCAGATTTTTAGAAAAAGGTCCGTGTTTGTGAGTTTATGTGTGTATGTGTTGTATTTCGACAGCATAACTCAAAAACGAAAAGTATTAAATACCAAACTTGGTATTTAAGTTTAGTATCTTCCCAAGATGCGATACGAAGATTTTCAAGAAAATTCTCCAAATAACTACGCTTTACTTGGAACATTTTTCGAAAATTTTTATGTTTTTAATAAATGTTAATAAGGATTTTGATTAAAATACCGTATATTAAAGATATTGACACCACAATAAAACTGATACTTGGAATTTTCTGGGAATAGTTTATGAAGACCCCTTTATTCTGATTGATATTAAACATCATTTTGCATAATTTTTAAACCGTAAAAGATAAATAAAACCTTACTACACAAAAATGTAGAACTCACTGAGACATATAAGTTGTGTCATGCACGTTTTTTTGTTCCCTTTGTTTTCTTTTGTCTATTGTTGTTGTGGAGTTTACTGTTTTCGAGATATTCATTTTTATTTGTTTTAGTTTTAAACTCATTAACTTTTCTTATACGGGACCATATTGATCCTAATCTCAATTGCCACACATAGAGACCAGATGTTAAAATACTTAAGTATCGCTTTAGCCTAATGTATTCCTTTATTACCCTTCTACTTACAAGGAAGCAAGTGATAAGGCCAATTGTGTAGATATTTATGTAAATTAGCATGACGTAGATAACAGAAACACCTTTTATAACAAAATTTTGTTTCTGAAACAGCTAGAGAAAGGAACACGTCAGAATTTTACTTTCTCCACACGTACTATTCACATAGTGTGTAGAGTAGGTATTGTGTTGCAACCAAAACTCCAATAACGAGATTTTAATGGAAATATATGTTTTGAGACCGGCTGCATCCAAAAAAAAAAAAAAAAAATAGAATATGATGTGTTCCATTCAAATAACTTTATCTACTTCTGTGTAACAAATAATTATTAATAAGCTTATGCTCCTATTTACTCCAAGCTAATCGAGAAAAAATTAGCGGAAATAGTCTTATTACCTGCTCCCTTGTAAACAGCAGCGAAATATGGGATTACAATAGGTTAAGGTGACAGTCAAAACCTGGTTACCGTGTGACTGAAGTTTCTTTGTTTGTATGGACAAATTCCTGTATGAGAAAAATACAAGTTTTTCAAAGCTGAAACCAAAAACAAGGAATATCTCTAAAACGATCACCTCCCCGAAAAAAATGTATATAACATAAATTGTGTGTTTTAGCGTGCTCTATATTTTGGTGTTTTTGCCCATTTATTACGGTTTATCAGTTATGCAAAATTTCGTAAAATTACTCCAGAATAAAGTAGACTTCAGAGGCTATTCCCAGAAAATTCAAGATATACATTTTATTCGTCAGGTAAATATCTTTAATATACCATATTTTAATCAAAATCGTTAGAGTCATTTTTGAGAAAATCAAAATTTTCGAAAAGAGTTCCATGTAAAGGGTAGTTGGGGGTGGGGGAGTTTCTTGAAAATCTTCGTGTCGCATCCTTGGAAGATAGCAAACTTAAATACCAAGTTTGGTATTGTATTTTCAGTATTTTTTGTATTTTCAGTAAAATCTTGGTATTGAATTTTTGGGTGCAATACAATATCTCCTCTATACACTATGTACATAGTACGTGTAGAGAAAGTGAATACAAATATTTTTTGAAAAATGTCCATGTGTGTGTGTGCGTGTGTTTCTGCGAGCAGCATAGCTCAAAAACAAAATGTTCGCTAAATATCAAACTTTGCATTTAAGTTTAGTACGTTCCAAGGATGCTACAGGAAGATTTTGATTTTCTCAAAATAGTTGTAACAATTTTGATTAAAATACAGTACATGAAAGATATTTACATCACAAATAAACTTTATATTTTGAATTTTCTGGAAAAGCCTTTGAAAACCTCTTTATTATGCTTGATTTTTGCAGACTTTTGTATAATGTTTAAACCGTAAGAAATAGAAGCAAAGTTACTACACAAAGATTCAGAACTTGTTGAAGCATATAATTATGCCATTCTACATTTTTCTTGTAGAGTTGATTTGTTTTTGAGACGTTCATTGTTAGTAGTTTCAGCTTTAACCTAACTTATCTTAAACGGGACCATGCAAAAGAAACCGAATCTCAATTGTGTTACTTACCGACCAGCTTTTAAAATATTTTACTATCACTTTAGCCTAATGTACTCCCTTATTTCCCTTCTACTTACAAGGAAGCAAGTAATAAAACCAATTCTGAAAATGGTTATCTAGATTAGCATGATGTAATAAAATAAAAAAGAACTGTGATGCGTTTCATTCACATGACTTTCTCTACATCACTGGCACAAATTATTGTTAAAAACCTTATGCGTCTATTTACTTTATGCTAATCGAGATGAAAATAGCAGAAATAGTCTTATTACTTAGTTTCTTGCAAGTAGAAGCGAAATAAAGGAGTACAGTATGTTAAAGTGATAGTCAAAGGCTGGTTGCTATGCGACTGAAGTTCCTTTGTTTGTATGGTCACGAATAGACAAATTCCCGTATGAGAAAAGTTTTTCAAACGTGAAACCAGTTAACAAGGAATATCACAAAAACGAAATACTCCACGAAAAAAATGTAGTTAACAATTCTGTGTATTAATATGCTCTTCATTTATTGTGTGATAAGTTTCTGTCTTTCTCTTACGGTTTAGCAGTTATGCAGAACGCCGTAAAATTCACTCAGAATAATACTTACTATTTGTCAGTTAAATATATTTAATATGCGATATTTTAATCAAAATTATTAGAGCCAGTTTTGAGAAAATCAAAATTTTCGAAATAAGCTCCTTGTAAAGGGGTGGGGGAGGTTCACGAAAATCTTCGTTTTGCATCCTTGGAAGACACCCAACTTAAATACAAAGTTTGGTATTTAACTGTCTTTTCGTTTTTGAGTTTTGCTGTCCATAGACAGGCACACACACGCACAGACTTTTTCCAAAATTACTTTTTTTGGATTCAGGGGGATCCAATACATATATTTCCGGTGATTTATCAAATGTTTGGGTGTGTTACAATACTTTCTCTATACACTATGTACATAGTACGTGTAGAGCAAATAAATGTAACAATTATAATAAATATTAATAATATATAATTAATAAAATAATTAATAGTAATTGATAATTAATAATAATGACTTAGGAATAATAATATAAATAGACGAAAGGTATTACAATTTTGAAATAAAATTTGAAAAGTAAATTAAATTTATATATTTGTTATTTCAGGTGGTGGTTGTGTAGCGATGTTACAGTGCAATAAAGGAGTTAGGTTTTTGTGAAGTTGAAATTAATTTTGGTATTAAAATATTTATTTTGTAGAAATTTTTATGAATTTTGTGATTTTTTTAGTTTTGTATATTTGTTTTTAATGTATTTTTGTATTTTATTAGTTAGTTAGTTATTTAGATTAGATTCTGAAAGTAGAATAACTTAAATGTTGAAAAATTGTTATAATTTTATTTTATTATTTAATGTTACGTAGGGTCGTTCCCTTAGCGTGCTTACCAAGCGGGGGACCTGGGTTCGACCCCCAGTACCGGCGTGGGGATTTTTCCCCCGCTGGGAGACCTCGCTCGGGGTGCACTCAGCCTCGTAAGGTCCCTGGGGGGGGCCAATTGAGGAGCTACTTGATGGAGAAGTAGCGGCTCCAGGTCATGAGGACCGCATTAACCGGCCGGGGGGACTCGAGGCGCTGACCACGTCTCACCCTCCAATTCTGCACCCCATCCATGACGTCTGTAATGGACCGAGATGGGGGACGCGGCGGCAGGCCGTAGGCCAAGGTTCCCCGTGAGCTGTCGTGCCATGGAGCTATTATAATGTTACGTAGTTTATTATAAATTATTAGTTTTATTATTTTGATTTTATGCTGTATATTTTATTTTTAATTTACATTTATAATTAATCTGTTAATAATGAATGTATGTTATATGAAAATAAATACATTTTTAAAAATCTGGCATATTCCCCCTGGGTTTAGAAATTAGCCATAAGGGTTTTTATACAGATTATTGTTACTATTATTATAGTACGTGTAGAGAAAGTAATATTTTGTAACATATTTTATTTGTGGAACAGGTAGGGAAAGTTATGTGAATGGAATACTTAAGGTATTTTTTATCAAGTGATAATCACTTGTAACTGTAAGTTACATACTTACCCTACGTCATTAGAGAACTCAAGTGTCGCCCTCTATTGGTTTTTATTTGATACTCGTCCAACTCACGCATTTTCAAAGTGTCGGTCGAAGCAACGAAGTTATCACGTAACTTCGCGACCTGAACACTGCATTGGTGTGAAGTCTACCGTATATAAACCGCGCTGCAAAACTAATGAAGCATATCTCTCAACTCCAGTGCTTTTTGGGTTTGTTACTTCTGGCGCTGTTGACGTCGTTTTGTTTAAAAGTAGTTACTTTTCGTATAGTAAAATTCTCCATAGTATAAAATCTGATGTGTACCATTCACATGACTTTCTCTATATCCCTGCAATAAATTATTCTTAAAAAGCTTATACCTCTATTTACTTTATGCTAATCAGAAACATTTAGCAGAAATAGCATTGTTACATGCTTCCTTGTAAGTAGAAGCGAAATATGAAGTTCCTTTGTTTATATGGATAGGAGTTGACAGGTTCCTATATGAGAAAACTATAAGTTTTTCATAGCAGAAATCAAAGATAAGGAATGTCTCAAAAACGACGAACTCACGAAGAAAATGTATATAACATAAATTGTGTGTTTTAAAGTGCTCTACATTTTTTGTGTAGTAAGTTTTTGTCTATCTCTTACGGTTTAGCAGTTATTCAAAATTCAGTAAAATTCATCCAGAATAAACTACTCTTCAGAGGCTATTCCCAGAAAATTCAAGATTTACATTTTATTTCACAGGTAAATATCTTTAATATACGAAATTTTAATCCAAATCGTTAGAGCCATTTTCGAGAAAATAAAAAATTTTTAAAAAAGTTCCATGTGGGATTGGGGGTATTTTTCTCAAAATTTTCGTGCCGCATCCCTGGAAGATACTAAACTTAAATACCAAGTTTGGTATTTTACGGAATTTTCGTTTTTGAGACACACGGACACACGCACACACTGACACACGGACACCGGACACACGGACACACACACACACACACACACACACACACACACACACACGGACCTGTTTGTGAAAATGCTTTTTTTTTTGGATATTGTGGACACTAAAACATATATTTCCGGTGAAATCTCGGTATCGAATTTTTGGGTGGAGTGCAATACCTTCTCTATACACTATGTACATTGTGCGTATAAAGTAAAAATATATATCTGACATTTATTGGTGCTGCTGCTTCAATCCTGTAACTTTTTTTTTTTGTTGTTGTTATATTGTTCTCAAATTTATACACATTTATTAACTGCTTATGATTAGTCCATGCAATTCATAATGAATCACATGTTATGTCCTAATTATTCTTTTACTGAATAATTTAATTTATTTGCGAATATCTAAATCTTTTACTTTTTTGTCAATATTGCTTGGATCTTTAATGCCTCTTTTTTGTGGTTTCAACTTTTGTTAACTAATAAAATTAATACATAAGAATTTGTTACATTAATCGATATGGTAATTCTAGCTGTAATTCAGCCTAGCTAAGGTGGATGTTTCACTTTTTCACTTTCTCTAGCCCCATATGTACAATGTACATAGGGATAGAGAAGGTATTGTAATGCACCCAAAAATTCGATACCGAGATTTCACCGGAAATATATGTTTTAAGGTCCCCTGAGTCCGAAAAAAGCATTTTTAAAAAAAGTTTCGTGTGTGTGTCTGTGGACAGCATAGCCCCAAAACAAAAAGACCGTTAAATACCAATCTTGGTATTTAGGTTTAGTATCTTCCAAGGATGCGACACGAAGATTTTCCAAAAAAAAAATCCCCCCACCGCAAACTAACCTTTACATGGTATTTATTTGCAAAATTTTGATTTTCTTAAAAATGACTCTAACGATTTTGATTAAAATCCCGTATATTAAACCTATTTATGTTCGAAATAAAATGTATATCTCTAAATTTTTGGGAATTGCCTCTGAAGACCTCTTTATTCTGGATGAATTTTCCTTAACTGCTAAACCGTCATAGATAGAAAAAAACGTGCTACACAAAAAATTTACCTCATGACAAAGCACACAATTTTTGTCCTTTATATTTTTGTTTTAGAGATAACCGTTTTCGAGATATTCCTTGTTATTGGTTTCAATTGTGAAGTACTTAAGCTTTTCTCACTCAGGGAGTGTCTGTTTTTCTTTTGTTCTACTCCTGGCCAAGCAAAGAAGTGATTCGCAATGCCAATCGCATAACGATAGCTTTTAAAACATTTGACAATCACTTTAGCATAGCGAATTCCATTATTCCCTTCTACTTATAAGGAACTAGGTAATAACATTCTGCTAACATTTATCTTGATTAGCATTGTGTACAAAGAAGAATAATTTTTGTAGGAGCTTTGTAGAGCAGCTAGAGAAAATCATGTGAGTGCAACACATCAGATTTTTTTTTTTGAGTGGTAGTTGCAGTTCGGCACCTAGAGTCTCTGTAAGGGCCGAAAATCCAACGACAGAGGGTCCGTTTTTCCAATTCTCAGCGTTCTTTCCGGATAAATTTGGAAGTCCGGTAGTTGTGCTGCGTCTCCAGCTAGCAAAATCCAACAGTATGTGGCAAATATGATCCAGGTCAGGGTATCTGACAGTTTCCTATTGGTATTCCAAGGTTAAAGAGAGTTCACGTTTTTCTTGTGCCCCACCACAGATGACACAGATTCTGCCATATACCCAGTCCCAAATAGAGCGTATGATGGCGCAGTCCTCTAGTGTATGGTGCAGAGTCTCCACCTCATTACAGCGGGGGCAGAGATTAGAAGTTGATCTGCTATGCAGTCACAATTTCTCTGCTGTGGGTATAACATCATTGAGAGCAAGATATACTGTAGCCTTCCAGTCTGTGGGTATAACATCATTGAGAGCAAGATGTACTGTAGCCTTCCAGTCTGTGCGTATAACATCACTGAGAGCAAGATATACTGTAGCCTTCCAGTCTATGGGTATAACATCATTGAGAGCAAGATATACTGTAGCCTTCCAGTCTGTGGATCAAACATCACTGAGAGCAAAGTGTACTGTAGCCTTCCAGTCTGTGGATATAACATCACTGAGAGCAAGGTATACTGTAGTCTTCCAGTCTGTGGGTATAATATCATTCAGAGCAAGCTATACTGTAGCCTTCCAGTCTGTGGATATAACATCACTGAGAGCAAGGTATACTGTAGTCTTCCAGTCTGTGGGTATAACATCATTGAGAGCAAGGTATACTGTAGTCTTCCAGTCTGTGGATATAACATCACTGAGAGCAAGGTATATTGTAGTCTTCCAGTCTGTGGATATAACATCATTGAGAGCAAGGTATACTGAGGCCTTTCAGTCTGTGGATATAACATCATTGAGAGCAAGGTATACTGTAGCCTTCCAGTCTGTGGATATAACATCACTGAGAGCAAGATATACTGTAGTCTTCCAGTCTGTGGATATATCATCACTGAGAGCAAGATGTACTGTAGTCTTCCAGTCTGTGGATATAACATCACTGAGAGCAAGATATAATGTTGCCTTCCAGTCTGTGGATATAACATCACTGAGAGCAAGATATAATGTAGTCTTCCAGTCTGTGGGTATAACATCATTGACAGCAAGATATACTGTAGCCTTCCATCTGTGGGTATAACATCACTGAGAGCAAGGTATACTATAGTCTTCCAGTCTACGGATATAACATCACTGAGAGCAAGGTATACTGTAGCCTTCCAGTCTGTGTGTATAACATCACTGAGAGCAAGGTATACTATAGTCTTCCAGTCTGTGGGTATAACATCATTCAGAGCAAGATATACTGTAGTCTTCCAGTCTGTGGATATAACATCACTGAGATCATGATATACTGTAGCCTTCCATCTGTGGGTATAACATCACTGTGAGCAAGGTATACTGTAGTCTTCCAGTCTGTGGGTATAATATCACTGAGAGCATGATATACTGTAGCCTTCCAGTCTCTGGGTATAACATCACTGAGAGCAAGATATACTGTAGTCTTCCAGTCTGTGGGTATAACATCACTGAGAGCAAGATATACTGTAGCCTTCCAGTCTGTGGGTATAACGTCATTGAGAGCATGATATACTGTAGCCTTCCAGTCTGTGGATATAACATAACTGAGAGCAAGATATACTGTAGCCCTCCAGTCTGTGGGTATAACATCATTGAGAGCATGATATACTGTAGCCTTCCAGTCTGTGGATATAACATAACTGCGAGCAAGATATACTGTAGCCTTCCAGTGTGTGGGTATAGCGTCACTGAGAGCAAGCTATACTGTAGCCTTCCAGTCTATGGGTATAACATCAATGAGAGCAAGATATACTCTAGCCCTCCAGTCTTTGGGTATAACATCACTGAGAGCAAGGTATAATGTAGCCTTCCAGTCTATGGGTATAATATCACTGAGAGCAAGATATACTGTAGTCTTCCAGTCTGTTGGTATAACATCATTGAGAGCATGATATACTGTAGCCTTCCAGTGTGTGGGTATAACATAACTGAGAGCAAGATATACTGTAGCCTTCCAGTCTGTGGATATAACATCAATGAGAGCAAGATATACTCTAGCCCTCCAGTCTTTGGGTATAAAATCATTCAGAGCAAGGTACACGCTACCCTTCCAGTCTGTGGGAATCTTCGGGTTCGTAAATTTCTTGCAGATGACACTCCACGGACGCCGCGGATCGTTTCGTTGCACCCAGGGTAGAACACGAGTTGAAGCCTTAAGGCGTTTATAGAAGTAAGCTGACTGCTTAAAGAGTAGCCGTTGAGGAAGATGTTTGCAGCAGTGTTGCAAAAGTCTGCCACCGGCGTCGAAATGCGCTGAAGCGCTTATCTGAGTGACGTAGATGTGCTGTCCAAAGAGCTTGCTGATTCAGAAGGCCTTCACCATCCAAAACACGCAGTAACGACTTCCCAAGAAGTGCCAAACATTTCGCACCCACTGCTGTTAAGCCACAAGTCGTATTAATAGAACAGGGAGATGGCTACTAATCTGATGCATTGTGCTACCTTTTCTAATTTAATCAATATGGGATGTCAAACATAAAACCTAAAATGATGGAGTATCAAGCAGAAGCAATTTTTACTTTCTCAACACGTACTATGTACACAGTGTATAGAGAAGGTATTGTAATGCACCCAAAAATTTGATACCGAGATTTCACAGGAAATATATGTTTTGAGGCTCCAAGAATAACCACAAAAAAAAAAAAAAAAAAAAAAAAAAACTTTAAAAAATGTCCGCGTGTCTTTTTCCGTCTGTCTTGTGTGTGTATAGGTGTGTGTGAGCAGCATAGCTCAAAACGGAAAAGTCCATTAAAAACCAAACTTGGTATTTAGGTTTGGTATCTTCCAAAGATACAACACGAAGATTTTGAAGAAAATCCCCCCCCCCCCACTCCCAACTATCCTTTACATAAAGCTTTTTTTTTTAAAATATTGGTTACCTCAAAAGTAGCTATAACGGTTGTGATTAAAATGTCATATATTAACGACATTTACCTGACAAATAAAATGTATATCTTGAATTTTCTGAGAATAGCCTCTGAAGACTACTTTTTTCTGGATGAATTTTACGGAATTTTCCATAATGCCTAAACCGTAAGAGATGAACATAAAAATTACTGCACAAAAAATGTAGATCACATTAAAATACACAATTTATGTTATATGCATTTTTTCATGGAGCTGATCGTTTTTTAGATATTCCTTGTTTTTGGTTTCAGCTTTGAAAAACTTAACTTTCCTCATACAGGAACTTGTCAACTCCTGTCCTTACAAACAAATGAACTTCAGTCACATAGCAACCAGGTTTTGACTATCACTTTAACCTATGGTATTCCCTTATTTCACTTCTACTTACAAGGAAGCAAGTAATAAGACTATTTCTGCTATTTTTTTTCGATTATCATTAAATAAATAGAACAATAAGTTGTTTAACAAATAATTTGGTGCAGAGATGTAGAGAAAGTCATGGGAATGGTACACATAAGATTTTTACTTTCTCTATACGTACTAAACTTGGTATTTAAGTTTGGTATCTTCCAATGATGCGACACGAAGTTTTTTAAGAAAATCCTCCCTCCCCAACTACCCTTTACATGGAACTTTTTTCAAAAATTTTGATTTTCTCAAACATAGGTCTAGCGATTTTGATTAAAATATCGTATATTAAAGATACTTTAATCACAAACGAAATGTAGATCTTCAATTTTCTCAGAATAGCCTCTGAAGACTCTTTACTCTGGTTGAATTTTACGGAATTTTGCACAACTGCTAAACCGTAAGACATGGACAAAAATTACCACACAGAAAATGTAGAGCAGGTTAAAACACATAATTTATGTTATATACATTTTTTTGTAGAGTTGATCGTTTTTTATTCCTTGTTATTGGTTTTAGCTTTGAAAAACTTATACTTTTATCCTAAAGGAATTTGTCAACTCCTGTCCATACAAGCAAGTCACATGACAACCAGCTTTTGATTATCACTTTAACCTATGGTACTTCTTTATTTATATTGCAAGGAAGCAAGTAATAAGACTATTTCTGCTGATTTGTTCTCGATTAGGATGAAGTAAATAGAAGAATAAGCTTATTAATGCTATTTTTTTGCACAGGTGCAGAGAAAGTCAAGTGCATTGAGGATATCAAATTTTTATTAATGAGTATGCTCTCAAAACATATACGAGGGGTAGTCAAAGTTTTAATTATCACCTCGAAAAAACAAATCTGCGACCATGAAACGTTGTGATGATATTAATCCTTCTCTACATATTCATGTACATTTTTAGGAGAAATTAGCTAAAAAACGTTTAAGTATGACAGGGTTTGGACAATCAGTTCTTCTGTGTTGTCAATTGTAGTAAACTATTACATAAAATGCCTCCAAATTCTCGTTAAGGAGGAATTACTTTGGACAGGTGTAAGTATGGCAGGGTTTGGACAATCAGCTCTTCTGTGCTGTCAATTGTAGTAAATTATTACATAAAATGCCTCCAAATTCTCGTTAAGGAGGAATTACTTTGGACAGGTGTAAGTATGGTAGGGTTTGGACAATCAGCTCTTCTGTGCTGTCAATTGTAGTAAACTATTACATAAAATGCCTCCAAATTCTCGTTAAGGAGGAATTACTTTGGACAGGTGTAAGTATGGTAGGGTTTGGACAATCAGCTCTTCTGTGCTGTCAATTGTAGTAAATTATTCCATAACATGCCTCCAAATTCTCGTTAAGGAGGAATTACCTTGGACAGGTGTAAAAATGGTAGGGTTTGGACAATCTGCTCTTCTGTGCTGTCAATTGTAGTAAACTATTCCATAACATGCCTCCAAATTCTCGTTAAGGAGGAATTACCTTGGACAGCTGTAAGTATGGTAGGGTTTGGACAATCTGCTCTTCTGTGCTGTCAATTGTAGTAAACTATTCCATAACATGCCTCCAAATTCTCGTTAAGGAGGAATTACCTTGGACAGCTGTAAGTATGGTAGGGTTTGGACAATCTGCTCTTCTGTGCTGTCAATTGTAGTAAACTATTCCATAACATGCCTCCAAATTCTCGTTAAGGAGGAATTACCTTGGACAGGTGGAAGTATGGTAAGGTTTGGACAATCAGCTCTTCTGTGCTGTGAATTGTAGTAAACTATTCCATAACATGCCTCCAAATTCTCGTTAAGGAGGAATTACCTTGGACAGGTGGAAGTATGGTAAGGTTTGGACAATCAGCTCTTCTGTGCTGTGAATTGTAGTAAACTATTCCATAACATGCCTCCAAATTCTCGTTAAGGAGGAATTACTTTGGACAGCTGTAAGTATGGCAGGGTTTGGACAATCAGTTCCTTTGTGGTGTCAATTGGAGTGGGTTCATTTTGGCGCAGACGAACCAGATATAGCGGTTAGTGTGTCGCCAGGGCATTGTTGAGAAAGGACCACAGCTCTGAGGAGAGAGCAGTGCGGTGATAAGTATGAGAGTTCTTCTTCTGGTATTTAGCTCGTTAGTATGCGACTTCAGTATCGGACTTCACTTCCTATTGCGGAATGTTACTAAAGCTCCATACAGTCCGGTTCTCCTCTTAATTATTCTAGAACCATCCAGAAAGGAAGAGTCGGTTATGATCCTAGGAGAGAAAGCGGACGATGGTACACAGTTAATATCTGTGTGCAAGCTACGAATTAAATCAATTCACATTCCTTTACGTTAATGGAACACCTTCCAGTGTATTTTATTCATCAAGAAAATCTCTAGTTCCTCGGGTTCTTCACATGTTGACCAGGAAGTCAACTCATAGCCTACAGATGGAACTATAGAACGAAATCACGGCCTGTGATACAGTAAAATGGTGAATTTAGCCTTATACTTTATGTTATCCAACGAAAATGCAAGAGGAAGCTCAAGACGGCCGTCCTCCATGATTCTAAACAGCAGCAACCAGTAACCGTTACTGTGTAAATAAAATTGAGGAAATTAGGAGACTCACACGAATAGCATATTGGGATATTTAGATCAGTTTAACGGTACAAATAGAGTCAACTAGGTATTTGTATAGAATATTATACTATTTAATAATAATAATTCTGTAATATAGATTGTTAGTATGGGATTTCATTCCTTCGGACCAATTTTGCTTAAATTATCGTATTTTTACTTTCTCTATACGCACTATGTACATACTGTATAGAGAAGGTATTGCACTCCACCCAAAAATTCGATACGAGATTTCACCGGAAATATATGTTTTAGGGTCCCCAATATCCAAAAAAAAAAAGCATTTTCACAAAAAGGTCCGTGGTGTGTGTGTCTGTGAACACGATAACTCAAAAACGAAAAGTTGGTAAAATACCAAACTTGGTATTTAAGTTGAGCATCTTCTAGGGATGCGACACGAAGATTTTGAGAAAAATCCCCCATCCCCAATTACCCTTTACATGGAACTCCTTTCCAAAATTTTGATTTTCTCAAAAATGGCTCTAATGATTTTGATTAAATTTTCGTATATTAAACATATTTACCTGACAAATAAAATTTATATCAGAATTTTCTAGTAATAGCCTCTGCAGAGTAGTTTATTCTGGATGAATTTTACGGAATTTTGAATAACTGCTAAACCGTAAGAGATGGACAAAAACTTACTGCACAAAAATGTAGAGCACGTTAAAACACACAATTTATATTATATACATTTTTTTCGTGGAATTCGTCGTTTTTGAGACATTCTTTATTTTTGGTTTCTCCTTGTTCTGTTTGTCAACTCCGATCCATATAAATAAAGGAACTTCAGTCACATAGCAACCTGCTTTTGACTATCACTTTAACCTATGGTAGTTCCTTATTTCGCTTCTACTTACAAGGAAGCAAGTAATAAGACTATTTCTGGTAATATTTTTTAATTAGCATGAAGTAAATAGAAGTATACGCTTTTTAAGAATAATTTGATGCAGGGATATAGAGAAAGTTATGTGAATAGTACACATATAAGATTTTTTAATATGAAATAAGTTTACATGAGACCAAAACCTTTACCTCTCTTGCGAAGAAAGTCTCACCAAGAGTTTTTCTGTCCAAAAAATCCCTCATCCTCTTCGGGGTGTACCCAGAAACTGGCCGAGCCAAAAGAAGTCTGGAACTGATATTCTGGAGCTCGTGGGTTTGAATCCTGTGGCGGATCTCTCTAAGCCATGGATCTTTTCGGGGTCCTCCCGGGAAGAACCAAAGGACAATATACATAGGAATAGAGAAGTATTGTATTCCACCCAAAAATTCATACCGAGATTTCACCGGAAATACATGTTTTAGGACCCCTTGTTTCCAAAAAAAGCATTTTCACAAAAAGGTCCGTGTGTCTGTGAACATGATAACTCAAAAGAGAAAAGCAGCTAAAATACCAAACTTGGTATTTAAGTTTAGTATCTTCCAGGGATGCGACCCGAAGCTTTTGAGAAAAATTCCCCCAACATAAACTACCCTTTACATGAAATTTTTTTCGAAAATTTTGATCTTCTTAAAAATAGCTGTAATGATTTTGATTAAAATATCATATATTAAAGATATTTACTTAGCAAATAAAATTTATATCTTAAATTATCTGGGAATAACTTCTGAAGACCTGTTTATTCTGGATGAATTTTGCTTAATTTGGCATAGCTAGTAAACCGTAAGAGATAGGCAAAACTTACTATACTAAAAATTTAGGCCTTGTTAAAATATACAAGTTATGTCATACACATTTTTCACGTGGAGCTTACCGATTTAGAGGTATTCATTGTTATTAGTTTCAGTTGTGAAGTAGTTATACTTTTCTCAGAAGGAGGTGTCCGTTTTTCTTTTGTTCTACTCCTGGCCAAGAAAAGAAGCGATTTGTAATGACAATCGCATAACGACAGCTTTTAAAACATTTGACTATTGGTTTAGCCTAGTGTATTCACTTATTTTCTTCCTACTTATACGGGACTAAATAATAAGAACATTGTGCTAATGAATACCACAATTAGCAAAGTGCAGAAAGAAGAAGAATCTTATGTATGACGTTTGTAGAACAGCTAGAGAAAGTCATGTGATTGTAACAAATCAGATTATTTTCTCTACACATACTATAAACACGGTGTATAGAGAAAATATTTCATTCCACCCAAGAATTCCATACCAAGATTTCACCAGAAATACATGTTTTGGGTCCCCCTAAATCCAAAAAAAAATGCTGACGTGTTCCATTCACATGACTTTCTCTATATCTCTGCAACATATTATTGTTAGAAAACTAATGCTATTTACTTAATGATAATCGAGAACAAATTAGTAGAAATAGTCTTATTACTTGCTTCCTTGGACGTAGAAGCGAAATAAGGGAGTACCATATGTTAAAGTGAAAGCCAAAAGCTGGTTGCTATGTAACTGAAGTTCCTTGGTTTGTATGGACAGCAGTTGGCAAATTCCTGTTTACATAAAGTAGGTTTTTAAAGCTGTAACCAATAACAAGGAATGTCTCAAAAACAATCAGCTCCACAAAAAAAAATGTATATAGCAGAAATTGTGTGTAATAATGTGCTCTACATTTTTTGCCCGGTAAGTTTTTGTCCATTTCTTACGGTTTAGCTGTTATGCAAAATTCCTCCAGAATAAAGTAATCTTCAGAGGCTATTTCCAGAAAATTCAAGATATATATATTATTTGTCAGGTAAATATCTTTAATATGCGATATTTTAATCAAAATCATTAGAGCCATTTTTGAGAAAATAAAAATTTTCGAAAAAATTTCCACGTAAGGGGTAGTTAGGGTGGGGGGAATTTCTTGCAAATCTTCGTGTCGAATCTTTGGAACATACCAATCTTAAATGCCAAATTTGGTATTTAACGGTCTTTTCGTTTTTGAGCTGTGCTGTCCACAGTCACACACACACGCACATACATGGACCTTTTTCCAAAAATGCTTTTTTTTGGATTCAGGGGGACCCAAAACGTTTATTTCCTGTGAAATCTCGGTATCGGATTTTTGGGTGGAATACAATACCTTCTCTATACACTATGTACATGGTGCGTGTAGAGAAAGTAAAAATATGATATGTTCCATTCACATGAATTTCTCCACATCTCTGCAAAAAAGTATTGCTAAAAAACTTAAAAAATAGTAGAAATAGTCTTATTACTTGCTTCCTTGTAATTAGAAGCAAAATAAGAGAGTAGCAAAGGTTAAAATGACATTTAAAAGCTGGTTGTTATGTTACTGAAGTTCCTTTGCTTGTATGGACAGGAGTTGGCAGATTCCGGTATGAGAAAAGGATAAGCTCTTTAAAGCTGAAATCAAAAACAAGGAATAACTCAAAAACGAGCAGCTCCACGAAAAAATGTATATAACATAGGTTGTGTGTTTTAACGTGCTCTACATTTTTTGTGTGGTAAGATTTTGTCTTTCTCTTACTGAAATACCAGGTTTCGTATTTAGCAGTCTTTTCATTTTTAGCTATGCTACCCAAAAGGCACACACACACATTTTTCCAAATATGTATTTTCTTGAATTCGGGGGTGTCAAAACATGTATTTCAGATGAAATCTCTGTATCGAATTTTTAGCTGCAATAGAATTCCTTCTATATACACTATGTACATAATACGCGCATAGAAAATATTAATGGATGAAATTTGCACTAATTTATATGTATTATACTACATATGCATAAATTTAAAAAATCTGATGTGTTCCATTCACCTGACTTTCTGTACATCTCTGTAACACACAATTCTTAAAAAGGTTATTCTTCTATTTACTTCATGCTAATTGAGATAAACTTAGCAGAGATGTTTTCTTGGAAGTAGACGGTAAATAATAGAATACACTAGCCTAAAATGATAGGCAAATATATTAAAAACTGGTGGCCATTCGTTGCTTTGCATGGTCAGGAGTTGACTAATTCCTGTATGTGAAAAGTATTTTGAAACAGAAACCAATAACGGGGAATATCTAAAAAATAATGAACTCCACGAACAATCTGTACATGACATACACTGTGAGTTTTAAGCAGATACACATATTTTGTGTAGTGGGTTTTTGTTATCTCTTGTTTTTACTGCTTATGTAATACCTAACAAATTTCATCCCGAATAAAGAGGCCTTCAGAGGCTTTTTCCCTAAAATTCAATATACACATTTTATTTGCCGTGTAAATATCTTCAATACACGGTATTTTAATCAAGATCCTTTGTCATTTTTGAAAAAAATCGAAATGTTCGTAAATTTGTGGGGGGCTTTTCCTGAAAGCTTTCATGTAGCATTCTTGGAAGATACTAAACTTATATATCAAGTTTGGTATTTCATCGAATTCTTATTTTGGAGCTATATTGGACACACACACACACACACACACACGGACACACACACACACACCGAGATCACTCGCCTCTCACTTAGACGGCCCGGGTTCGTTCCCAAGCAACCGCATGTGAGATTTGTGGTGGTCAAAGCGGCGCTGGGGCGGCTTTTCTCCGGGTTCTCCGGTAACCCCCGCCATCGCATTCAACCGGTGCTCCATGTTTATTCATGTATCATCAGTGTCACCACCTGCGGTGCCATTAGTAGTTAAAGCGGGCGTTAAACACTACCCAAAACAACACACACACACACACACACACACAAGCGCGTGCGCGCGGACCTTTTACTAAAAATTTGATGTGTTACACTCTACAAACAAGCTTCTTACAAAAGATAATTCTTCTTTCAACACTACGCTAATCGAGATAAACATTAACAAATTGTTCTTATTACTTAGTTCCTTATAAGTAGAAGGGAACTAAAGGAATGTGCTATGCTAAAGTTTTACTGAATTGTTTTAAAAGCTGTCATTATGTGACTGTCATTGCAAATCGCTTGTTTGCTTGGCTTGGAGTAGAACAACATAAAAACGGACAATTTCTGTCTGAGAAAAGTATAAGTACTTTACAGTTGAAACTAGTAACAAGGAATACCTCGAAAACGGTAAAAATGCAGGAAACATTATATAATAGATAACTTGTGTATTTTAATCAAATCTACTTGTTTGTGTTGTAAGTTTTAGACTACCTCTTACGGTTTACTAGCAAAATTCATGCAGAATAAACAGGTCTTTAGAAGCAATTCCCAGAAAATTCAAGATTTACAGTTTATTCTATAGACATGGCTTTAATATGTGGTATTTTTTAATCAAAATTGTTACAGCCATTTTTAAGAAAAACAAAATTTTCGAAAATTGTCCCTGTAAAGTGTAGTTAAAGTTGGTGTGTATTTCTTGAACATCGTGTTGCACCCTTGGAAGAAACCAAATTTAAATACAAAGTTTGGTATTTAACCGTCTTTTCAGGGAGTCCTAAAACATAAACTTCCGGTGAAATCTCGATATCAAATTTTGGGGTGGACTGCAATACGTTCTCTATACACTATGTACATAGTACGTGAAGAGAAAGTAAAAAGCTAGCACAATAATTTTGGAATTTCAAACCTTCAACTATGTATGTCCTTAATGCACAATAGGTATTAAACGAATTTCATCACCTCATTACTTCTCAGAGCGGATTGCTTCATCTTGATTATAGACCGTACAAATGCTCAAAAGCGTTCCCTGGAATATCTTCACGATCTGGTGCTTTGCTTTACCACTTAGCTACGAATTAGGTATTTTCTCTTTCCAAGGGCTTGGCTGTGACATCCATTCTCACTTATTGCCCTGCTCTTCTGGAGAGAGGGAGGGAGTGAGTGGCTGGCAGGATTGCATTGTGGTGAGCAGAACAGACAATTTGAGGTGATCTGACATTTCTCCAGCTTTTTCGATATCGGCTAACGTGATCCCAGCACTCAGCTGTTCTCAGATTTCCTAGATTTTTTTAAAAATTTCCCTAGAATCTCTCTTAATCTAAAATGCGAAATTACGTCGATATCTATTTTAAACTGAGGGTTTTAAGATATGATATAGTTCAAATTTAAGATATTTGTACCAGGTGTTTTAAAATTGATATTAGGATGCTTTTTTTTTTACTTTCTCTAGCCACATGTAAAACGTAGGTAGCGGATAATTAAAGTATTGTATTCCACCCAAATTTTCGATACCAGATTTCACCGGAAATATGTTTTGGAGTCCACAAAGTCCGAAAAAGCATTTTTAGAACAAAGCTTCTCTGTGTCTTTGGATAGCAAAGCTCAAAAACGAAAATACCGTTAAATATTAAACTTCGCATTTAGGTTTAGTATCTTCCAAGGATGCGAGAAGTAGATTTTCAGGAAAATCATTCCACCACAAACTACCCTTTGTATAGACAATTTCGAATATTTAGATTTTCTCCTAATGACTAGACCGATTTTGATTAAAATCCCTTATATTAAATTTATTTACATGACAAATAAATTGTATATCTTGAATTTTCTGGGAGTAGCCTCTGGATGAATTTTAAGGAATTTTGCATAACTTCTAAACCGTAAGAGCAGGACAAAAACTTACTGTACAGAAATTGTAGCTCGCGATAAAACACACAACTTAAGCCATATATATATTTTTTTCGTTGAGTTGATCATTTTTAAGATATCCTTTGATTTTCGTTTCTGTTTTGAAAAAGATACTTTTCTTATACAGGAATTTGTCAACTCCTGTTCATACAAACAAAGGAGCTTCAGTTACATAGCAACCAGCTTTTGGCTATCAATTTAACCTATGGTACTCCCTCATTTCACTTCTACTTACAAGGAAGCAAATAATAGGAATATTTCTGCTAATGTTTCTCGATTAGCATGAAGTAAATAGAAGCATAAGCTTTTTCTTTGCTGCAGAGATGTAGAGAAAGTCATGTGAATGGAACACATCAGATTTTTTTACTTTCTCTAGCCCGCATGTAAAATGTACGTAGTGGACAGAGAAGATGTTGTATTCCACCCATATGTTCGATACCAGATTTCACCGGAAATATGTTTTGGGGTCCACAGAGTCCAAAAACATTTTTAGAACAAAGGTTCTGTGTGTTTGTGGATAACAAAGCTCAACAACGAAAATGCCGTTAAATATTAAACTTGGCAATTAGGTTTAGTATCTTCCAAGTATGCGACAAGTAGATTTTCAAGAAGATCGTTCCACCACAAACTACCCTTTATATAGACATTTTCGAATATTTAGATTTTTTCCTGTCTCCAACGATTTTGATCAAAATGCCTTATATTAAATATATTTACATGACAAATAAAATGTATATCTTGAATTTTCTGGGAATACCTCTGAAGACTACTTTATTCTGGATGAGTTTTACCGAATTTTGCATAACTGCTAAACCGTAAGAGATGGGAAAGAACTTAACGCACAAAAAATGTAGAGCACATTAAAACACACAATTTATGTCATCAACTTTTTTTTCGTGGAGTTGATCGTTTTTGACATATTCCTTGTTTTTTGTTAGAGCTATGAAAAACTTATAATTTTCTCATACAGGAATTTGTCAACTCTGTCCATACAAACAAAGGAGCTTCAGTCACATAGCAACCAGCTTTTGACTATCACCTTCACCTATGATACTCCCTTATTTCCCTTCTACTTACAAGGTAGCAAGTAATAAGACAATATCTGTTGTTTTTTCTCGGTTAAAATGAAGTAAATAGAAACATAACTTTTTTAACAATAATTTGTTGTAGAAATGTAGAGAAAGTCATGTGAATGGAACACATCAGATTTTTTTCGTAGAGTTCAACGTTTTTGAGATATTCTTTGTTATTGGGAATCGGCCATTTCGTGGCAATGCAAGGAAAGGGATTTTAACCACATGGCATCCAGCTTTTAAAAGATTTGACTATCGTTTTAGCATTTCTGTTAATGTTTATCTTGATTAGACTGAAGTAGACAGAAGAATAAGATTTTTAACAATAATTTGTTACAGAGATGTAGAGAAAGTTAGGTGAATTCAACACATCAGATTTTTAGTAACCCTTTTATACTTGAGCGTAATGTATCTTGTATATTTGTTTTAGTCTTTGGAACCGGTAATGCATACGAAGAAGTCATGCATTATGCACGAACATTTGTAGCTAGCCGAAATGCAAACCGTGAGATCGTGCTTGAGTACAAAAGGCATTCAGTAGTTACATTAGCTGCCCACTGAGCGTGTGGGCTCGGGGTGTAGGGAGGCGGGAAGTAAGAGGGCGCAAGTTTGAATTATTGCTATGCTATAGCATGCAGATTACCTCCGGAGCATTACTTAACTCTCTGACTCATGAGGTCAATAACCATCACCAAAAAATAAAGAAAAATCTGATGTGTTACACTCACATGACTTTCTCTACATCTCTGCAACAAATTATCTTTAAAAATCTTATGCTTCTATTTACTTCATGCAAATTGAGAAAAAACTTGCTTCCTTGTTAAAGTGCTAGTCAAAAGCTGGATTGCTATGTGACTGAAGTTCCCTTGTCTGTATGGATAAGAGTTGACAAATTCCTGTATGAGAAAAATGTGAGATTTTTAAATCTGAAACAAATAACAATCTGATGTGTACCATTCACATGACTTTCTGTATATCCCTGCAACAAATTATTCTTAAAAAGTATATAATTCTATTTACTTTATGTTAGTCAGAAAAAATGAGCAGAAATAGTCTTATTACTTGCTTCCTTGTTAGCAGAAGCGAAATAAGGGAGTACCATAGGTTAAAATGATAGTCAAAAGCTGGTTGCTATTTCAATGAAGTTAATATGTTTATATGGAGAGGAATTGACAAGTTCCTGTATGAGAAAAGTATACGTCTTCCATAGCAGCAACTAAAAATAAGGAATGACTCAAAAATGACGAACTCAACGAAAAAAATGTATATGACATAAATAGTGTGTTTTAACGTGCTCTACATTTTTTGTGCAGTAACTTTTTGCCCATCTCTTACGGTTTAGCAGTTACTCAAAATTCAGTAAAATTCATACAGGATAAACTACTCTTCAGAGGCTACTCCCAGAAAATTCAAGATATACATCTTATTTGTCAGCTAAATATCTTTAATACACGCAATTAAGGCACCGAATACACAATTTATAGTGTACTTCATGTCTCAATGTTGTTTCTCTCAACTGCTTCCTGAAATACGCGAAACCTGCCGAACAAAGACGAGAGCATGTGCATCCAAAAATTTTAGACGTAATGATAAGGGCTAGCAGAAGAATGTTTGGTGCGCATGTTCTGCCAGGTCAGCAGCAGATAAGATATTTCAAAAAATGAAAAATGATATAATGGCTGATCACTCACCTAGGTGTCGATCTTGTCAGAGATAAGATCATTTGCACTCACCTGTAAATAAATTAAAAATCTGATGTGTATCATTCACATGACTTTCTCCATATCCCTGCAACAAATAATTCTTAAAAAATGTATACTTCTATTTACTTTATACTAATCAGACAAAAATAGCAGAAATAGTCTAATTACTTGCTTCCTTGTAAGTAGGAGCGAAATAAGGGACAAACGTAGGTTAAAGTGATAGTCAAAAGCTGGTTGCTATGTCAATGAAGTTCCTTTGTCTATATGGATAGGAATTGACAAGTTCCTGTATGAGAAAGGTATACGTTTTTCATAGCAGAAAACAAAAATAAGGAATGTCACAAAAACGACGAACTCCACGACAAAAATGTATACAACATAAATTGTGTGTTTTAATGTGCTCTGCATTTTTTGTAGAGTAAGCTTTTGTCCATCTCTTACAGTTTAGCAGTTATTCAAAATTTAGTAAAATGCATCCAGAATAAACTACTCTTCAGAGGCTATTCCCAGAAAATTCAGGATATACATTTTATTTGTCAGGTAAATATGTTTAATATACGAAATTTTAATCAAAATCGTTATAGCTATTTTTGAGAAAATTAACATTTTCGAAAAAAGTTCCATGTAAAGGGTAGTTGGGGTTGGGGGGATTTTTCTCAAAATCTTCGTGTCGTATGGAGAAAGTAAAAGAAACATCAGATTTAAGTTTTAAGTGTTACATACAAACCTTAATTAGCTATTATACACATCTGAAAACGTATAACATAAGTTCAATGCCATAGCTGGACTCCCGATCTCTGGCTGGTTGCGCTACCATAGAGTAAGTTCCAGGATTCCTAGTTTTTCCCATGTAAAGGCAGTTGGGGATGGGTGGATTTTCTTGAAACTCTTCGTGTTGCATCCTTGGAGGATACTCAACTTAAATATCAAGTTTGGTATTTAACGGACTTTTCGTTTTCAGCTATGCTGCCGAAAGACACACACACACATTTTTACTTTCTCCATACGCACTATGTATATAGTGTATAGAGCAAGTATTGCACTCCTCCAAAAATTCTATACCGAGATTTCACCGGAAATATATGTTTTAGGGTCCCCTGTATCCAAAAAAGTATTTTCAGAAAAAGGTCCATGCCTGTGTGTGTGTCCCTGTGTCTGTGAACACGATAATTCAAAAACGAAAAGTCGGTAAAATACCAAACTTGGTATTTAAGTTTAGTATCTTCCAGGGATGCGACACGAAGATTTTGAGAAAAATCCCCCCACCCTCAACTACCCTTTCAATGGAACTTTTTCCGAAAATTTTGATTTTCTCAAAAATGGCTCTAACGATTTTGATTAAAATTTCGGATATTAAACATATTTACCTGACAAATGAAATGCATATCTTAAATTTTCTGGGAATAGGCTCTGAAGAGTGGTTTATTCTGGATGAATTTTACTAAATTTTGAATGAGTGCTAAACCGTAAGAGATGGAGAAAAACTTACTGCACAAAAAATGTAGAGCACTTTAAAGCACACAATTTATGTTATATACATTTTTTTCGTGGAGTTCGTCGTTTTTGTGACATTCCTTACTTTTTGTTTCTGCTATGAAAAACGTATAATTTTCTCATACAGGAACTTATCAACTCCTATCCATACAAACAAAGGAACTTCATTGACATAGTAACCAGCTTTTGACTATCACTTTAACCTATGGTTGTCCCTTATTTGGCTTCTACTTACAAGGAAGCGAGTAATAAGACTATTTCTGCTAATTTCTTCTGATTAGCATAAAGTAAATAGAAGTATAAGCTTTTTAAGAATTATTTGTTGCAGGGATATGGAGAAGGTCATGTGAATGGTACACATCAGATTTTTTCAAAAATATTTTTTGTTGGATTTTGGCTTCAGGAGTCTCAAAACGTTTATTTCCTTCTATATACACTATGTGCATAGAAAGTAAAAATGGATGAAATTTGCACTAACGCATCTGCATTATAATACATATGTGGTATAAATTTCAAAAACCTAGCATTACTATTTTGGAATTTCAAACTTTCAGTCGTACATGCCCTTAATGCATAATAAGTATTAACCAATTTAAATAAGATCTTTAACAATAATTTGTTGCAGAGATGTGGAGAAAGTCATAAGAATGGAACACATAAGATTTTTTTGGATTGAAAAAGATTTCACAACCGCTGAAAACCACGTCATTTTGGCTCAAAACTTTAGCGATGGAAGAGCATAACATAGGCATTGAAACACCGGTAGCACGTTATAATAAATACCTTGAAATACAGTACGGTACTGTCACTTTGTAAATAAAAGGTTGTGTTCATATCCTTCGTTTTTATTTAGTTATTCTAAAACGTTGTTTACTTTCTGGGACGCCATCGTACCTACATTATGGTTATGGTTAGTGTTTATGAGCGCTCAACTGCAAGGTCATCAGCGCCTTTATTAAACAAATCATGGCAAAAACCAGAGATAAAGCTCAATAAGAAATATTATTAATAAGAACGAAAATTTAGTCTAAAAATTAGGGTAAAAAATTTATCATAGCAAAAACCACAGATTGCTGATTAGAGAAAAGAAAAGAAAAAAAGTAATACAAAAACAAGGATAAAAACAACTAAATCCGAAATTTGAAGGGAATCTTCGATAGAAATTCAAAAATCTTAGCAACCGCTCGTCTATCGTCCGCCAGGACTTGTGCAAGACTGACCGGCAGTTGCAGTGATTCCCGAATATGTGCTAGATTAACACAATCTAGCAGCACGTGACGGACACACAAAGCTTCTCCACAAAGCGGACACAATGGAGCAGATTCACTCTTAAAAAGAAAACTATGTGTAAAATTGCAGTAGCCAGTACGCAAACGAGCCAAAATTACTTCCTCCCGTCGAGAATGACGAGAAGAAGTTACCCAGTTTGTTGGAAGGTCTTTCACTACTCTAAGCTTGTTTCCGCGGAGAGCTGACCACTCATCGTGCCAGCACGAAAGTATCGCCCTGCGCACAACAAGCTTAAAGTCTTCCGATGTTATACAAGAAATTTTTGTACTGGGCTCTGTGGTTGCCGCCTTTGCTGCAAAATCTGCCAGGTCATTCCCTGGCAAGCCAATGTGACTAGGAATCCATGCACACTCCAAATTAACCCCGGAAGTATATAAAACGTGGAGGGCATCTTGGGTACGCTGCACGATAGGATGATAGTTGTAGAGATCACCAAGGCTCTGAAGTGCACTCAGGGAATCACTCCATATAAGGCAGTCACTTAAATTTCGACGGCCAACGTGCAGAATGGCTCGATATATTGCGTATAGCTCTGCACTATAAATAGATGTGCCACTATGAAAACCGAATGTATATTGTTCGGTATCATAAACAAAGGCACACCCAACACCAACGGTACACTTACTTCCGTCAGTAAATATACAAGTTCGGTCATTGTAGTTTGACAAAAATTCTAAAAAACATCTACGGATACTAGAAAAAGGCATTGTAGACTTTCGGTATGCCGTCATTACGAGGTTTACATGGGATGTTGTAACTAACCAAGGTGTGTGCACCCTTTCCCCCTTGGGAAACATTCTAGGCATTACGATATCGTGCTTATGGAGAAGCATTCGGAAGCGAACACCTGGGGGCCGTGGACTAATTGAGATATTTCTATAACGTTCGTCCAGCTCGGTGTTAAAAAAACGAGTGAACGTTGGATGCGAAGGCACAGCCCACAGCCATAATTTGTTAATAGAATATCTCGTCTACACTGCAGAGGCGGTTCCGCCGATTCAGCATAAAGGCTGGCTACTGGACTGGTTGGAAAAGTTCCAACAGCCAGACGTATACCCTGATTATGGACAGTGTCTAATCTTCTAAGCACAGATGGTCTTGCCGAAGAATAAACTATGCTTCCAAAATCTAACTTGGCTCGGATCAGTGAGCGATAAAGTCGCAGCAAGACTGTCCGATCCGCTCCCCAAGATTTGCCAATTAGTAGCCGTAGAATATTCAGAGAACGGTTACAGCGCGCTTTCAGCTGTGCTATATGTGGTGACCAACACAGTTTTCTATCGAATATCAACCCAAGGAATCTCGTCTCATCCGCGAATGGTAGTAAAACTGTGCCAAACCGCAGCGAAGGTGGTAATCGCCTCCTGCGGCGCCAGAAGTTCACGCAGAGTGATTTCTCAGCAGAGAAGCGAAAGTCATTTTTAGAGCTCCAATCTGAGAGGTTTTCTAAACACCGATGCAGACGGCGCTCCAAAAAAGGTGTGCGCTGAGAAGTACAATAGATGGCAAAGTCGTCTACGAATAAGCAGGACGATACTCCTGGGAGAATACAGTTCGAGATAGAATTAATTGCTATAGCAAACAGCGTGACGCTTAGTACCGATCCCTGTGGCACTCCGTTCTCTTGAACAAAAATATTTGATAAAACCGAGCTGACCCTTACTCGGAAAACGCGGTCCCTCATAAACTCCTGAATAAATAACGGAAGGCGTCCACGTATGTTCCAGTTGTATAGGGAACGTATTATTCCTGCCCGCCAAAAGGTATCATAAGCCTTCTCGAGGTCAAAGAACACCCCAACGGTTTGACAGTTCTTCATGAATCCATTCATTATCTGCGTCGAAATCGAGACAAGATGGTCAGCTGCTGAACGACGTCGTCGAAAACCGCACTGGGTGTTGGTCAGTAGGTTATGAGTTTCCAGCCACCATGTGAGCCGTCCATTGATCATGAGTTCCATCACCTTACAAACGCAACTGGTGAGGGAAATTGGACGGTAGCTGAATGGAAGTAAACGGTCCTTTCCAGCTTTCAAAATAGGTAAGATGGTGGCCTCTCGCCACTTCTGGAAAAGTGGCGTCAACCCAAACACGATTATAGACCTCGAGTAGGAAGGCCTTACCTTCAGGAGAGAGATGTTGCAACATTTGGACGTGTATTCCATCAGGACCTGGTGCTGAGTTTCGCGAAAATGATAGTGCATGGTCTAGCTCCCTCATGGTGAAGAGTCGATTGTAATCTTCATGATTATTAGAACGAAAGTTGAAAACTTGCGATTCCACCTGAGCCTTAACGGGAAGAATATCAGGCGAATAATTCTCTGAGCTAGACATTTGAGCGAAAGCACCGCCAAAAGTGTTGGCCACGTCAAACTTATCAACATCTTCTACATCTGTTTTAAGACCGGCGGTTGGCGTATGAGTCATTTTTCCGTCCACGCGCCTTAACTTATCCCAAACGATACAGGAAGGTGTACGTCGATTGAATGGCGCTACAAACTTGCTCCATGTCTTTTTGCTATCCTTAACAACCTGTCTAGATTTGGCACGCATCTTTTTATACTCAATCAGGTTATCCAGTGTTGGGCGATGTTGGAAAATCCTGAGAGCACGCCTGCGAGCACGAATGGCATTCCGGCATTCATCAGTCCACCAAGGTACCGGAAATCGACGACTGGTTTGGGTCGTCGACCGTGGAATAGACTGCTCGGCAGCATCAAGAATATTTTTTGTGAGGTGCTCTACTAAGACATTCACAGAGTCGTGCTCGTTGTAATAAAAGACAGCCAACCGGAAGTAAAGGTTCCAGTTGGCTTGATCTATACGCCATCTAGGTAAACGTGTGGAACATGTATCTTGTGGCAAGAGACTGATAAGACATGGAAAGTGGTCACTAGAATGTAGATCAGAGATGATATTCCACTGTAAGAAAGATGCTAATATTGGTGAACAAACCGCTAAATCGAAGTGTGAAAAACTGTTGAAAGTATCAGAAAGAAATGTAGCTTCTCCGGTGTTCAGGAGAATTAGGTTAGAATTATTCAAGAAATCAGCAATTAGCTTACCTCTCGCACAAGCCCGAGGTGAGCCCCAAAGTGGATGGTGGGCATTTACATTACCTACCAATAGAAACGGTGTTGGTAATTGAGAAATTAGATCCCCTAAATCAGTGAGCGAGAGGTCGTAACTCGGAGGAAGGTATATATTACAAATGGTGAATCTGGTATGTGACAGTTTAATCCTTACAGCTACTGACTGCATGTCGGACTGTAATGATATACATTGCGCGAATATATCATCTCTGATGAGCATCATAGTGCCTACGTGCGCAGGTACACCCTCTTCCGATGATAAATCACGCCTTACTGGGGTGTACCGTTTGATTTTGAAGCTGTCTTGTGGACGGAGCTTAGTCTCTTGCAAACATACGACCAAAGGATCCTTCTGGTTAAGCAGCAGTTCAAGCTCAGGTTGATGAGTTCTTATTCCACGTAAGTTCCATTGTAGAATAGCCATGTTCTTTATAATGGGATAAGTTGTGCATTGTGGTTGTTTCTATTTTGAGGGCTGCGGAGGTCGGTTGAGTTTATTCTTTTTAGGTGTCGGGAAGACACCTTCTACGGAAGGATGGTCCTGCCTCTTTGTCACTGTCCTTCTGGAAGTGAGGGCAGTATCACCTTCCTCCATCACCTCCACTTGGGAGGACCCCTTTCCAATTGAAAATTTCGGTTCGAGAAGATGACAGTCGCCGACCTGAGTCCTTCCCAGTCGAATCCTCAGAAGAGGACCTCCGTGGACTCTTGTTTCCCTTTGTTGCTTTGGGAATAGACTTTACACTTTGTTTGAGGAAGTCAGTTCTCTAATAGGTGTTCTTAAACTTTCTTTCTGGTTCTTTATATATTATTAGCTTGCCAGACTTGTTGGTCGAGGTCGATTGCTTTGGCGGCGATTTAATTTTGGTGCTTTTTACAGTTACAGATGTTACTACTGACTTAGATGTTGAAGTCGAAGGCCTAGGAAGTGAGCTGGCTGTGAGAATCTTTTCTGAAATCGTGACCCCGTTTATATCGCAGGTTTGAGTTGCGATTTCCCGACTTTGTACCGATTTAGCTACAACTGAGCTATAGGTACCATACTTCGGGACAGAGGGTTGGCGGATTCGCAAGAGTTTCCGGGCTTCCAAGAAGGACACCTTTTCTTTGACCCGTATCTCCTGGACCGTCTTTTCCTCTGCAAAACAGGGACAACTGCGTGAACTTGATGGATGTTCACCGTTACAGTTAACACACGTTGGAGCTGACGTGCATTCTCCGTCATGCGAGATTTTGCCACAGTTCACACAGGTAGACTCGCCGTTACAGAACTCACTGGTGTGGCCAAAGCGCTGACATTTATAACATCTGAGCGGGTTCGGTATATACGGTCTTACCTCAATAGATTCATACCCTGCCATTATCCTTTGTGGGAGATCTACCCGATCAAAGGTAATAAACAGGGTACGGGTAGGCACGAATTCACCATTTACTTTTCTTTGAACCCGATACACAGATATTACGCCTTGAGGAGCAAGATTTTCTTGAATTTCCTCACAGGTCAAACCGTCCAGTGCTCGGGTGTTTACCACACCGCGTGAGGAATTCAAGTTTTTGTGTTCATCGACCTTTACTGGATACCTAGCTAACGTTTTGGCGTTTAGTATTTTTGCAGCCTGGGATGCTGATTCTGCTTCTACCAGGAGCGTGCCATTACGAGCTCTTATACAAGATTTTACAGGACCAGCAATGTTATCAAGACCCTTTTGAATAATAAAAGGGCTTACGCTAGAGAACTTTCTTCCTTCCTCTGTTCTATTGACAATCAAGTAGCGAGGACCACAACACTCGACTACTTCTTTTCCGAACTCAGTACCATATTTAATGGATTTTTTTGATTTTGCCATTAATGTAAATTTTTATTTTCATCCCCCGGTGCTCCCCACCCACCATGGAGTCCAACAAGGGGTCATCCCACTGGGATGACAGGGCTACACAGGGGATATAGCAGGCTCGCCGTCCCACTCACCCTGGAGTTCGGTATAATGCCTAGTCCTGGCCGATTGACTAGGGGTGGGCTAGTCCCTAGCCTCCCGTTTAGGTGAAGCAGAAACCAAAGTGGTGTATTAAGTTGCGTACCCTCCCTAGTCACTGAAAAGACAGAAGGCCCAGGTCCAGATACGTAACCCTCAACCAACCAGGATATTCCTTTCCACCGACACGAGTCTCCACGCACGGCCTACACGTGGGTGGGCATTTGACCTAGTGACTCTCTCAGCACTCAGAGGTTGCCCACTGATGGAGTGAAGGTTGGCTCGGGACCCCGGGTGCGCCAAACCCGTACCTACCGCAGTAGGCCCCTGGGGGGGGGGGATCATGTATGTACAGTGCGGTCCAGAAACGTATGTACAGTGCGGTCCAGAAACGTTATCTTGTTTCCGTTCCGGTGTTTTCCCATTACGCACACGGAAACAAGATAACGCACAGCTTCTGTACATGTCACGGTGCTAACTTGTTTTTCTCTGTTCTGAAAGTGCAGTGTTGAGCTGGTGGTAATATCGTGTGGTTGAGTTATTTTCAGTGTGTTTATTATTTTGTCTTGTACTTAGTGACAAAGTGTATTATGGCTCAGCGTTTGTTTTCTATTGCACAGCGTGTATTTATTTATTTATGATTCATATGTGTTAACACATTTTGTGAGTGCACCCTCAATATGGTATACAATGGCGAAATTGACCCATATGTAACTTGTTTCCATCTTCATGAATGTGTGTATACAAAATAATCGTTATTGCAATTCTGAGAAACCTAATATTGTTCATGAAATACACCTTTATGACGAAAAAATATATGAGCGATGAGCCTTTAGCGAATAAAGAGTTACAGGCCAAATTTGTTCAGGTCAACAGTTGATACCCATACATAGATGAATACAACTCTGCTTTTAGAGAATTAACAGACAGGGAGCGTGATATTGCCTTTTTACCTTCTCTATACGCACTATTTGTGTCTTTGAACACGATAACTCAAAAATGAAAAGCCGGTAAAATACCAAACTTGGTATTTAAGAATAGTATCTTCCAGGGATGCTGCAGGAAGATTTTGAGAAAAATCCCCCCACCCCATACTACCCATTACATGGAACTTTTTTCAAAAATTCTGATTTTCTAAAAATTACTCTAACAATTTTGATTAAAATATCGTATATTAAAGATATTTACATGACAAATAATATGTATATTTTGAATTTTCTGGAAAAAGCCACTGAAAACTACTTTATTCTTGGTCAATTTTACGGAATTTTGCATAACTGCTAAACCGTAAGGGATAGACAAAAACTTAACACACAACAAATGTAGAGTACGTTAAAACACACAATTTATTAACATATATTTTTTTCGTGGAGTTGATTGTTTTTGAGATATTCCTTGTTTTTTTTTGTTGTTTTTTTTACAGCTATTAAGACATACTTTTCTCATACAGGACTTTGTGAACTCGTGTCCATACAAACAAAGGAACCTCAGTCGTAGAGCAACCCTTTTGACTATCTCTTTAACCTATTTCGCTTCTACTAACAAGGAAGCAAGTAATAAGACTATTTCTGCTAATTTATACTCCATTAGATGAAGTAAATAGAATAATTTGTTCAAGTGATATAGAGAAAGCCATGTGAATGGAACACATCAGAATTTTTCAACAAGATTCTGCAACAGCTCATACAGGCAATCTTTCGATGAGAACAATTGAATGTGTGTTTTGGGACAGAATAATTAGTAGAGATTTGTGGCCACCTCTGTCCCCCGACCTAACCCCCAGCGACTTCTATCTCTGGGGTAACTTAAAGCATAAAGTGTAAAAGACAAACCCCCACATTCTGGAAGAATTAAAACAAAATATCCGTCAGGAAAATGCCAACATTTCTCATCGTGAACTACCGCGAGTGATGGATAGTTTTCTAAAAATCTGATGTGTTCCTTCACATGACTTTCTCTATATCTCTTCAACAAACTATCGTTAAAAATCTTATGCTTATATTTACTTCATGCTAATCGAGAAAAAAATAGCAGAAATAGTCTTATTTACCTGCTTCCTTGTAAGTAGAAGCGAAATAAGGCAGTACCATAGGTTAAATTGACAAATGGTTGTTATGTGACTGAAGTTCCTTTGTATGGACAGGATTTCACAAAGTCCGTATGAGAAAAGAATGTTTTTACAGCTGAAACCAAAAACAAGCAACATCTCAAAAACAGTCAACTCAACAAAAAAAATGTATATGACATAAATTCTGCGTTTTAAAGTGCTCTACTTTTGTTTTGTGGTAAGCTTTTGTCCATCTCTTACGATTTAGCAGTTATGCAAAATTCCGTAAAATTGACGCAGAATAAAGTAGTCTTCATAAGCTATTCCCAGAAAATTCAAAATATACATTTCATTTGTCAGGTAAGTATCTTTATTATATGACATTTTAATCAAAATCGGTAGAGCCATTTTTTAGAAAATCAAAATTTTCGAAAAAAGTTCCATGTAAAGCGTAGTTTGGGGTGGGGGATTTTTCTCAAGATCTTCGCATCCCTGAAAGACACTTAACTTAAATACCAAGTTTGGTATTTTACCGACTTTTCGTTTTTGAGTTATCGTTTTCACAGATACACGGACACACACGGACCTTTTTCTGAAAATACTTTTTTTGGATACAGGGGACCCTAAAACATATATTTCCGGTGAAATCTCGGTATCGAATTTTTTGGTGGAGTCCAATACCTTCTCTATACACTATGTATATAGTGCGTATAGAGAGAGTAAAAAGGTGCCATGAATGTATGGACATCGGCGGTGGCTAGTTTCAGCATCTACTTTAATAACTTGGTAAGAAAAGCCTTTAAAAGTAGTTTTAACAATGCTGCATGGTTTCATCCTCTCCTTTCTATGGTAGTGGCAGATGGCAACGAGCGCCGAGGGCGACATTTTTGGATCACGTATACACGAGGGTCGGCTGATAGGTCCCGGGCCTCACACTAGGCCAGTTAAATGGTAGCATTGTATAGTTTAACTCTAGCCTAGCTTGTATCCATAGTTACAGGTCAATAGCTTGTTTAGTTTTCCAATGAGAGCATTTTAAACAAGACAGCTTTAGAGTTTTCACGAAAATAGTGGATTTGGAAAAACGAGCAGTGATTAAATACTTCCATTTGAAAGGCTTAAGGCCTAAAGAAATCAAAGAGGAAACGGACAGTACATTGAAAGACCCTCTCCCTTTATATTCAATGACTAAAATGTGGACTGCAGAGTTTAAAATGGGACGTACGAGCACTAGTGAAAATTGTGCAAGATGGGTGCCGCATTTTTTGACACGTGATCAAAAGTTGCAAAGAAAAACTGTTTATATTTAGAATGTGGAGCTCTGCCGTAAAAATTCCAGTGAATTTTTGATATTATGATGAAGCTTCAATATATCACTACACTCCAGAAAGTAACAGTGGATTGCCCCAGGTGAACCAACTCCAAAAAAAGGCAGAGTCGATTTTGTAAGCTAACAAAGTTATGGCGAGTGTTTTCTGGGATGCACAAGGAATCATTTTTATAGATTACTTGGAAGAGGGTAAAATACAACTGGTTTACTGAAACGTTTGACTGATGAGGTGAAAAGAAAAAGACCTCATTTGGAAAAAAAACAAACATCTTGTTTCATCAGGACAATGCTCCGGTCCATCGTTCAGTCATTGCAATGGTGAAAATGTGCGAATTTAAGTTGGAATTGCTTGGACGTCCACCGTATTACCCAGATCTAGCACCCAGTGACTACCATCTGTTGCAAACCTCAAAAAAGTTCTTGAGGACGAAGATTTCACAGTAACGAGGAGGTCATTGATGCGGTAAACATCTATTTTGAGGACCTTGATAAATCGCACTACAGAGATGGTTTAAAATTAACTTAGAACACCGATATGACAAATGTACTAGCCTTTATGTGATTATGTTGAGAAATAAAGCAAATAAATTTCGTGTTTTAAATGCTGTTTTCATTGAGAGGCCCGGGACTAATCAGCCGACCCTAGTACATATACTAGTACGTGTGGAGAAATTAAAATTAAAAATCTGATGTGTTCCTTTCACATGACTTTCTCCATATCGCTACAAAATTATTGCTAAAACGCTTATGCTTCTATTTGCTGGATTCTAATCAAGAAAAAATTAGCAGAAACAGTCTTATTTCTTGGTCGTCTCCTTAGCGCGGTGGTAGCGTTGCTACTTACCAAGCGGGAGACCTGGGTTCGATCCCCAGTACCGGCGTGGGGATTTTTCCCCCGCTGGGACACCTGGCCCGTGGTGCACTCAGCCTCGTAAGGTCCCTGGGGGGGGGGCCAATTGAGGAGCTACTTGATTGAGAAGTAGCGGCTCCAGGTCATGAGGACCGCATTAACCGGCCGGGGGGATTCGAGGCGCTGACCACGTCTCACCCTCCAATACTGCACCCCATCCATGACGTCTATAGTGGACCGAGATGGGGGACGCAGCGGTCGGGCGGTAGGCCAAGGTTCCCCGTGAGCTGTCGTGCCATGGAGTTAAGTCTTATTTCTTGCTTCCTTGCACATAGAAACGAAAAAATGGAGTGCCATAGGTTAAAGTGATAGTCAAAAGCTGGTTGCTATTTGACTGAAGTTCCTTTGTTTGTATGGACAGTAGTTGACAAATTCCTGTATGAGAAAAGTATAAGCTTTTCAAAGCTGAAAACAAAAACAAGGAATATCTAAAAAACGATCAACGCCACGAAAAAAATGTATATAACATACATTGTGAGTTTTAACGTGCTCTACATTTCTTGTGGGGTAAGTTTTTGTCCATCTCTTACGGTTTAGCAGTTATACAAAATTCCGTAAAATTCATTCAGAATAAAGTAGTCTTCAGAGGCTATTTCCAGAAAATTCAAGATATACATTTTATTTGTCAGTTAAATATCTTTAATATACGATATTTTAATCCACGTATACCGTTTGAGCTATGCTGTCCACACACACACGACATTTTTCCGAAAACGTTTCTCTTGTATTCCGAGGGAACCAAAACATGTATTTCCGGTGAAATCTTGGTATTGAATTTTTGGGTGGAATACAATACCTTCTCTATACGCTATGTACATTACATAGTACGTGTAGAGAAAGAAAAATACGTTTTAAATTCCACATATGACTTGCTATGGTTTTGTGTAACCTAACTGAAACTTGCCATATCGTTTCCTCATGACACTTAATTTCTTGATTACTTTTGCTGCTGCACTCATTGGGTTATGAAGAGATGGTTCACAGGTTAGCAATTTCCTCGCTCTCCCGCGTGAGCGCATCTCAACAAGCCAATGCAGCGCTCTGAACGCTTGAATGGATCAGAGGAAGCAGAAAAGATCTACCCTTCGAGCTACAAGTCTGCAGAACAGTTGTGGGGTTATGAAATTGTGACGTCAAGAGCAAATGTCTGTCTCTACACACAATAGTACCGCAATAACTCATTGGAGCGCAAATCCATAGTCGAGGCTAGCAGGATTCCAGCGTTTCTCTCTGTCTCTTTCTCAACCCCTGTCTATCTCACTCTCTCTCACTCTCTTGTACAGCTTATTCTCATAAGAAAAATCTGATGTGTTACACTGAGACGCTTTTTACGTTCTCTATACGCACAAAAATTAGATGCCGAGATTTCACCGGAAATATATGTTTTAGGGCCCCCTTTATCTAAAAAACAAAAAGGTCCGTGTGTATGTGAACACGATAACTCAAAAACGAAAAGTCGGTAAAATACCAAAGTTAGTATTTAAGACTAGTATCTTCCAGAGATGCGACACGAAGATTTTGAGAATAATCCCCCACCCCAAACTACCCTTTACATGGAACTTTTTTCGAAAATTTTGATTTGCTCAAAAATGGCTTTAACGATTTTGATTAAAATTTCGTATATTAAAGCTATTTACCTGACAAATAAAATATATATCCTGAATTTTCTGGGAATAGCATCTGAAGAGTAGTTTATTCTGGATGAATTTTACTGAATTTTTAATAACTGCTAAACCGTAAGAGATGGACAAAAACTTACTCCACAAAAAATGTAGAGCACATTAAAACACACAATTTATGTTATATACATTTTTTTCGTGGAGTTCGTTTTTTTTAGACGTTCCTTATTTTTGGTTTGTGCTATGAAAAACATACAGGAACTTGTCAACTCCTATCCATATAAACAAACGAACTTCATTGACATGAAAACCAGCTTTTGTCTATCACTTTAACCTATAGTAGTCCCTTATTTCGCTTCTACTTACAAGCAAGCAAGTAATAAGACTATTTCTGCTATTTTTTTCTGATTAGTATAAAGTAAATAGAAGTATAAGATTTTTAAGAATAATTTGTTGCAGGTATATAGAGAAAGTCATGTGAATGGTACAAATCAGATCTTTACTTTCTGTATACGCACTATGTACATAGTGTATAGAGAAGGTATTACACTCCACCCAAAAAACCATACCGAGATTTTACCGGAAATATGTTTTAGAGCCCCCTTTATCTAAAAAAAGCATTTTCGGAAAAAGGTCCCTGTGTGTGTGTGTGTCCGTGTGTCCGTATGTCCGTGTTTCAGTGTCCGTGTGTCCGTCTGCCTGTGAACACGATAACTCAAAAACGAATGGTGGGTAAAATATCAAACTTAGTACTTAAGTTTAGTATCTTCCAGTGATGCGACACAAAGATTTTGAGAAAAATTCCCCCACCCCCAATTACCCTTTACATGTAGCTTTTTTCGAAAATTTTGATTTTCTCAAAAATGGCTGTTACGATTTTGATTAAAATTTCGTATATTAAAGTTATTTACCTGAAAAATAAAATGTATATCTTGAAATTTCTGGGAATAGCATCTGAAGAGTAGTTTATTCTTAATGAATTTTACTGAATTTTGAATAACTGCTAAACCGTAAGAGATGGGCAAAAACCTACTACACAAAAAATGTAGAGTACGTTAAAACACACAATTTATGTGCTGTACATTTTTTTCGTAGGTTTGGTCGTTTTTGAGACATTCCTTATTTTAAGTTTCTACTATGAAAAACTTACTTTTCTTATACAGGAATTTGTCAACTCCTGTCAATACAAACAAAGGAACATCAATCACATAGTAACCTGCTTTTGGCTTTCACTTTAACCTATGGTACTCCCTTATTTCGCTTTTACTTACAATAAGGCAAGAAATACGGTTATTTCTGTTAATGTTTTACTGATTAGCATGAAATGAATACAAGTGTAAGTTTTTTAAAAATAATTTGTTGCAGAGATGTAGAGAAAGTCATGTGAATGATACACAACAGATTTTTCTAGTTGCTCTATAAACAAACTTCTTACAAAATATTCTTCTTCTATCTACACCATGCTAATTGTGATAAACATTAGCAGAATGTTCTTATTACTTTGTTCCTTATAAGTTGAAGGGAACTAAAGGAATGTGTCATACAAAAGCAACAGTGTGTTGTTTTAAAAACTATTGTTATGCGATTGTCATTGCAAATTGCTTCGTAGCATGGCCAGGAGTAGAACAAAAGAAAGGCGGACACTACTGTCTGAGAGAAGTATAAGTACTTTACACTTGAAACAAATAACAAGGAATATCTCGGAAACGGTTACCTTCACAACAAAACGTAAAGGATTTAAATTTTGTGTTTTGTCGAGATCTATATATGCTGTGCATTAAGTTTTTTTCTATCTCTTACGGTTAATACTTAAGCAGAATGTGGCAAAATTCATACAGAATAAAGAGGTTTTTAGAGGCTATTTTTAGAAAATTCAAGATACAAGCTAGAGCCTCAAAATCGTTAGAGCCTTTTATGAGAAAATCAAAATGTTCTAAAGAAGTTCCATGTAAAGGGCAGTTGGAGTTGAAAATCTTCGTGTCGTATCCTTGTAAGAAACCTAACTTACATACAAGTTTGCTATTCAGCGGTCCTCGTTTTTGAGCTACGCTGTTCACAGGCACACACACGAATCTGTTTCCTTTTTTTTTTTTTTTTTTTTTTTTGATTCAGGAGGACCCAAAACATTTCCGGTGTAATCTGAGTATAGATTTTTGATTACATTACAATACCTTCTCTATAAACTATGTACATAGTACGTGTAGAGAAAGTAAAAATTCTTTTTTCGGTCTCGGGAGGCCCCAAAGCATATATTTCCGGTAAAATCTTGACATCGAATTTTTGGGTATACTACGGAGCCTTCCATATCCACCATGTGCAATGTATATGCAGGCTAGAGATAATAAAAATAAGGATACAAAATAATTTTGAGTATAGAAGTACACCGTCTTCATTTCTGCAGTCATAAGTTATTGCTTTATCTACTTAATGTTACATGATGTAATGGTTATACCTAAAACTGCGTTTTGTTTTAACGAGATAAAATTTACAAGCCTGAGAATAAACTCGGTAATGACAAAAATCTCTAAAGAAAAACTAACAATAGTTAGCCATAGATAGATGAGGTCTGTACGTCTTACATTAGTGCTAAAGTGGGAGCACAGGATGTGTTCCTTCACATGACTTTCTCTAGCTATTCTACAAACAAACTTTTCTTACAAGAGATTGTTTTATCTGCTTGATAAACATTGCCAGATCTGATATTATTACTTGCTTACTAATAAAGGAAGGGAAATAAAGGAATACACTAGGCTAAAACTCTTAAAAGCAGGTCGGTACTTTTTGCTTGCTAGGAGTAAACAAAAGAGAGCGGGAAACAAAGATTTCTTCCCGCTTGAGAAAAGTTTAAGCAGCCTAAAACACAAACCAATAACTCGGAATACCTCGAAAACAGTTAACTACACAAAAATATGTCTGTCATAAATTGTGTTTTAACGAAATCTACAATTTTGTACAGTAAGTTTTCGTATATCCCTTACGGTTTACCAGTTATACAAAAGTCGTCCAAAACGAAGAGGTTTCAGAGGATATTAAAGTTGTTAGTCATGAAGATGTCTTATGCATGTGGCATTTTAATAAAAACCGTTATAAACATTGTTGAGAAAATAACATTTTCGAAAAATGTTCTATGTAATGTGTAGTTGGAGGTGGCAAATTTTCTTGATAATCTTCGAGTTGGAAGATACTGAAATAGAATATTAAGTCTGATATTTACCGGACATTTCATTTTTGAACTATGCTTCTCACAAACACACATGTTTCTAAAAATTATATTTGTTTATTCATGGGGTCTCAAAATATGTATTTCCGGTGAAATCTCTTATCTTTTGGGTGGAATACAATACCTTCTCTATCCACAATACACAGTGTGTATACGTGTCAGAGAAATTAAAAAATTTATGCGTTCAATTAACACAATCTTCCTCACCTGTTCCACTTTTAAACTATTACTACAAAAACTTATTCTTTTACCTACATCCATAGTCGAGACCTTAGGTTAAGCGGGGTTGCGTAAGAGACCCCTCTCCATATCTCTTTCACTCTCTAATACATATATTCTCCTAAGCAAATTAAGGAGCCAGATTATTTACTTTCTCTACACGTACTATGTCCATAATGTATAGAGCAGATATTCTATTGCACCCAAAAATTCGCTTCCGAGATTTCACCAGAAATATATGTTTTGGGCTTCCCTGAATAAAAATCATAATTTTTGGAAAAAGGCCCGCGTGTGTATGTGTGCCTGTGTGTATGTGGACAGCATAGCTCAAAAACGAAATGCATGTTCTAAGGATGCGACACAAGGATTTTCAAGAAAATCCTCCCTCCCCAAATTACACTTTTCATAGAAAAAATTTGGAAAATTTTGAATTTCTCAAAAATGGCTCTAACGATTTTGTTTAAAATCTCTTTTAATGAAGGCGTAAACCTGCCAAATAAAATGTGTATGTTGAATTTTCTGGGAATAACCTCTTTAGAGTACTTTATTCTGGATCAATTTTACGGAATTTTGCATAACTGCTAAACCGTAAGAGATGGACTAAAACTTACCCCACAAAAAATGTATAGCACATTAAAACACACAATTTATATTATATACATTTTTTCGTGGAGTTGGTTAGTTTTTAGATATTGCTTATTTTTGGTTTCATCGTTAAAAAACTTACGCTTTTCTCATACAGGAATTTGTCAACTCCTGTCCACACAAACAAAGGAACATCAGTTACATAGCAACCAGCTTTTGACTGCCACTTTAAGTATGGTACTCCCTTATTTGGATTTACTTCCAAGGAAATAAGAAAAGACCATTCCTGCTAATTTTTCTAGATTGGCATGAAGTAAGCAGAAATATAAAATTTTTAACAATAATTTATTGCAGAGATGTCGAGAAAGTCATGTGAATGGATCACATGAGATTTTCTTTTTTTGGATTCAGGGGGTTTCAAAATTTATTTTTGGTGAAATCTCGCATTTTTGCAGAAGAGACACAAGTGCAATGTGCTGAATTCATATGACTTTCTCCACTTGTTGCACGAACAAACTGTTACTACAAAGACGTTTACCAATCTCATGATAATAAAGAATTTGTCTTATTATTCGTTTCCTTGTAATTAGAAGGGAATTGATGAAAACACTAGGCTAAAGCGATAGTCAATTCACTACCTTAGCTATTCTTATAAAACAATACCGTTATACTGATCATAATAATCGAGTCTTAATACTTGTTTCCATATAATTAAAAGAGAAATAGGGCAGTAAACTAGACTAAAGCGATAGTCAAATCTTTTGAAAGCTGGTCGCTATATGTACAACTGAAATCGGTTCATTTTGCATGGCCAAATAGAGAGATATGAAACGATTGACAACTCTCTGTTTGACGAAAGCATAAGTATTTTAAAATTATAACCAATGACAACGGTTATCTCGAAAAAGTTTAACACAGTTTAAAAAAGCTGCAATTGAGAATAGTGAATATTAGCGTTCTTTACATGTATAGAGAAGGTATTGTATTGAACCCAAAAATTCGATACCGAGATTTCAACGGAAATACATGCTTTGAGACTCCCTGAATCCAAAAAAAACACATTTTTAGAAAAATGTCCGTGAGTGTGTCTGTCTGTCTGTCTATGTATGTGTCTGTCTGTGGGCAGCAAAGCTCAAAAACGAAAAGACCATTGAATACCAAACTTTGTATTTAAGTTTGGTATCTTCCAAGGATGTGACACGAAGATTTTCAAGAAAATCCCCCCACCTTCAACTACCCTTTACAAGGAACTTTTTTCGAAAATTTTGATTTTCTCAAAAATGGCTCTAACGATTTCGATTAAAATATCGTATATTAAAGATAATTACCTGACAAATAATATGTATTTCTTGAGGTTTCTGGAATAGCCTCTGAAGGCTTCTTTATTCTGGATGAACTTTACGAAATATTGCATAACTGCTAAACCGTAAGAGATGAATAAAAACTTACTACACAAAAATGAAGAGCACATTAAAACCCACAATTTATGATATCTATTTTTTTAGTGGAGCTGATCGTTTTTGATACATTCCTTGTTTTTGGTTTCAGCTTCGAAAAGCTTATACTTTTCTCATACAGGAATTTGTCAACTCCTGTCCGTACAAACAAAGGGAACTCTGTCACATAGCAACCAGCTTTTGGATTTCACTTTAACCTATGGTACTCCCTTATTTTGCTTCTACGTACAAGGAAGCAAGTAATAAGACTGTTTCTGCTATTTTTTTTCTCAATTAGCATGAAGTAATTAAAAGTATTAGCTTTTTAACAATAATTTGTTGCAGTGATGTAGAGAAAGTCATGTGAATGGAATACATCAGATACTTCAGTACAGAAGTAACATCTTTTCCCAAAGCCAACAATATTATACGGTTTCTTTTGAGATATTTCTTGATCCATAGTGACAGATCCTTATTTGTCCCGCCGCCCTATCAGGTAGTGTTTTTTCTTATTTTTCTTCCTATTATTCTTCTCTCCGTCTCGTGTACTTTCTCAAATTCAGTATACAGCACCGTAACAATTTTCTCTGCGTGTCAGTCGATGTTCTTTTGGCCATCTGAGGTTTCTGTTCCAAGATGTACAAATTTTTTTTTTCGTGCCCATAGAATTTACAATGCAATAAACTTTATACTCGAAAATGTTAGTCGTTAATGAATACATCATAAAATTAAGGTTACTGGAGTAAATTGTACTAATCAATGCACACAAGAGTGAATCATATAAATGAAATCCTTTGTATTTCATACATATTGCTTTCTTAACCTATTTGGCAAAAGATCATTCTTACAAAAGCTTATTCCGTTTCTACTTCACGTATATTGATATAAATATTTGTCGAACTTCTTTATTATCTGATGTCTCTTAGACACTGGGATAAAGTTGCCAAGTGATGCAACAATATTCCATTCTCTTTACTTGGGAAGAGAAAGAAAATTGAGCACAAATTTTCCATTTGAAAAATCTGATGTGTTCCATTCACATGACTATCTCCATATCTCTGCAACAAATTATTGTTAAAAAACTTATTCTTCTATTTACTTCATGCTAATCGAGAAAAAAATGTCAGAAATAGTCTTATTACTTGCTTCCTTTTAAGTAGAAGCGAAATAAGGGAGTACCATAAGTTAAAGTGATAGCCAAAAGCTGGTTGCTATGTAACGGAAGTTCCTTTATTTGCATGGACAGGAGTTGACAAATTCCTGTATGAGAAAATGTAAGTTTTTGAAAGGTGAAATTAAAAACAATGAATAAACTAAGAAATGAACAACTCCACGAAAAAAATGTGTATAATATAAATTGTGTTTTTAACGTGCTCTACATTTCCCGTGTAGTAAGCTTTTGTCTATCTCTTTCCGTTTAGCAGATAAGCAAAATTCGGCAAAATTCATCCAGAATAAAGAGGTCTTCAGAGGCAGTTCCCAGAAAATTCAAGATATACATTTTATTTGGTATGTAAATGTCAGTAATATACGGGAGTTTAATAAAAATCGTTAGAACCATTTTTGAGAAAATCAAAATTTTGGAAAAAAGTTCCATGTAAAGGGTAGTTAGGAGTGGGGGGATTTTTCTCAAAATCTTTGTGTCGCATCCCTGGAAAATACTAAACTTAAATACGAAGTTTGGTTTTTAATGGTCTTTTCTTTTTACAGCTACGCTACCCACAGACTGCTGTTTTTGTATTCAGAGGAGTCTCAAAACATACATTTCCTGTGAAAACTCTGTATCGAATTTTTGGGTACAATGCAATACCTTCTCTATACACTATGTACATAGTGCGTATGGAGAAAGTAAAAATGGAACAGAGATCGGTTCTCGTGTCAGAAAGGAAGAAGTGGAGAATGCATGAAGTTGCTTTGCAAACATTGCTCTATTTATTATATTCGAAAAGCAGAAGAACGTGGACAGCAAGTAGAAATTTGTCCTTATTGAGCAAGAGTATACGGCTACGGAGCTATTCGGAGTGTCTCCAAGAACAATCCAAATATTGGAAGAAATGTCACAAACAGGGTTACTGGATAAGGTTGATATAAACAAAATAAGTCATGAAAAAGAATCGAGTTATTCTAAACATAAGGAAGTATTGACAAACGTTTCAATTTCAAATTACTTGAAATGCTTTACCAAACTCTTTGCACTAATTTTTACTTTCTCCAGCCCCGTATGCACAATGAACATACGGATAGAGAAGTATTGTATTCCACTCAAAAATTCGTAACCGAGATTTCAACGGAAATCCTTTGTTCACTATATATTATTTACCTAAACCTTTAAAACAGTTTAATCCTAAATACAAAAATATTATGTGTTCCATTCACATGACTTTCTCTACATTTCTGCAACAAATTATTATTAAAAATCTTATGCTTTTATTTACTTCATGCTAATCGAAAAAAAAATTAGGATAAATAGTCTTATTATTTGTTTCCTTGTAAGTAGAAGCGAAATAAGGGAGTACCATAAGTTAAAGTAACAGTCAAAAGCTGGTTGCTGTGTGACTGAAGTTCCTTTGTTTGTATGGACATGAGTTGGCAAATTCCTGTTTGAGAAAAGTGTAAGTATTTTTAAAGGTGAAACTAAAAACAAGGAATATCTAAAAAAAAATGTGATGTGTTACATTCACAAGACTTTCTCTAGCTGTTCTACAATACATACATAAGATTCTTCTTCTTTCTGCACCTTGCTAATCGAGGTACTCATTAGCACAATGTTCTTATTATTTAGTTCCGTATAAGTAGGAAGAAAATAAGGGAATACACTAGGCTAAACCAATAGTCAAATGTTTTAAAAGCTGCCGTTATGCGATTGTGATTAAAAATCGCTTCTTTTCTTGGCCAGGAGTAGAACAAAAGAAAAACGGTCACTCCCGTCTGAGAAAAGTATAAATACTTCACAACTGAAACTAATAACAATGAATACCTCGAAAACGGTAAGCTCCACGAGAAAAATGTAGGTGACATAACTTGTGTATTTTAACATCTAAATTTGTTCTATAGTAAGTTTTTGTCTATCTCTTACGGTTTACTATTTATGCCAAATTAAGCAAAATTAATCCAGAATAAATAGGTCCTCAGAAGCTATTCCCAGAAAATTCAAGATATTCATTTTATTTGTTAGGTAAACATCTTTAATATATGATATTTTAATCTAAATCGTTATGGGCATTTTCAAGAAATTCAAAATGTTCGAAAAATTTTCCATGTAAAGGGTAGTTTATGGTGGGGGGATTTTTCTCAAAATCTTTGTGTCGCAATACTAAATTTAAATACCATGTTTGGTATTTTAGCTACTTTTCGTTTTTGAGCTATCGTGTTCACAGACACACGAACACACGGACTCAAGCACACGGAACTTTTTCTGAAAAGACCTTTTTTAGATACAGGGGTTCCTAAAATATGTATTTCCGGTGAAATCTCGGTATCGAATTTTTGGGTGGAATAAAATACTTCTCTATCCCTATGTACATTGTACATATGGGGCTAGAGAAAGTAAAAAAATGTTTTCAATTCACATGACTTTCTTTACATCGGTATAACAAATTATTGTTACAAAGTATATTATTCTATCTACTCATTGATAATATAGATAACTAGTGATAGAAATTGTCTTAATTATTTGCTTTTTTGTAAGTAGGAGGAAAATAAGGAAAAACTGGTTGTCATGTGGTTGAAATGCGTTTCCATGCAGGGACAGGGGTTTACAGTTTTCCGTGTGAGAAATGTATAAGTATTTTGAATCTGAAAAAATAACAAGAATACCTACAAGAAAGCAAGTAATAAGACTATTTCTGTTATTTTCTTTTTCTTGTTTAGTATGAAGTAAATAGAAACATAAGTTTTCTAACAATAATGTATTGATGACATGTAGAGACAGTCACCTGAATGGGATACATCGATATTTTTACTTTCTCTACACTTACTATGTTCATAGTGTATAGAGAAGGTATTGTATTCCACCCAAGAATTCTATACTAAGATTTCACCGGAAATACATGTTTTGGGCCCCCCTGAATCCAAAAAAAGCTTTTATGGAAAAAGCTTCCTTTGTGTGTGTGTCTGTGTGTCTGTGGACAGCATAGCACAAAAACGGAAAGACCGTTAAATACAAAACTTGGTATTTTAGTTTGGTATCTTCCAAGGGTGCGACACGAAGATTTGCAAAAAAATCCCCCCCCACCCCCAACTACCATTTACATGGAAATTTTTTCGAAAATTTTGATTTCATCAAAAATGGTTCTAACGATTTTGATTAAAATATCGTATATTAAAGATATTTACCTGACAAATAATATGTATAGCTTGAATTTTCTGAAAAAAGCCTCAGAAGACTACTTTATTCTGGAGGAATTATGCATAACTGCTAAACCATAAGAAATGGACAAAAACTTGCCACATAAAAAGTGTAGAGCACATTAAAACACACAATTTATGTTATATTATTTTTTTTCGAGGAGTTGATCGTTTTTAAGATATTGCTTATTTTTTGTTTCAGCTTTGAAAAACTTTTACTTTTCTCATAGAGGGATTTGTCAATTCGTGTCCATACAAACAATTCAGTCACCTAGTAACCAGCTTTTGACTTCAGTTTAATCTATGATACTCCCATATTTTGCTTCTACTTACAAGGAAGCAAGTAATAAGACTATTTCTGCTAATTTTTTCTCGATTAGCTTGAAATAAATAGAAAAATAAGCTTATTAACAATAATTTGTTACACAGAAGTAGAGAAAGTCATGTGAATGGAACACATCAGATTTTTTTTTATGCTCTGGAGAAAGTCAAAACTGCTATATATCATCAATCTCAGCTCATTGGACGTTTACTGCTTTGAGGAGATAGGGCGGGATTTCAGTACCACCCTGTAAATGAGGCGCTTCAAAGTCGGCCAATCTGATATATCATAATAATTAAATTGCAGTGATGAAACGATAGAGGCGTCTATGTTATAATTCAAACATATCGTAGTTGGCGTTCTGCTTTAATTAAACCTTCCATCCTTTACTGCACGCAATTGTTATGCATTTCTGCGTACACACACGTAAAGTTTCCGTTGTGGAATTCTGATAGCGCAACCGCATTATTTGCTTTGAAATGTAAACACCAAAACACGTAGCTCCATTTCGAGTGAAGGGGCATCTTTCAGGCATGCAGCTCTGGTGCTTGCGCTTTTTTCTGCAATATTAAACAGAGTTTTTGCATAACAATTACTGGCTTTGCAATCAGAGCATAATTATATTTCGTACATGTTCTAATTACCCAGGATAAAACAAATGCCATGCTGCTTAGCCGATAAGAGCACTGCATAGAAACTAATGAGGATATTTACCAGAAGAATATTTCATTCTCACATTTTGGTTTATCCTAGTAAATGTTATGATGTAATTAAATCTAGAAATATATTCTTTATCTTTTTTGATATTGCCAGGAAGCTACACGTAGTGGACATTGTGATGTGATAGGCTACTATTATTATTAATTGCTTTATACTTTATGTAGCACGTATGTACAATATACAAAGTGGTAGCAGAAAGTATTGCATTCCATCCAAAAGCTCGATACCACATTTCACCGGAAATAAATGTTTCAAGGTTCTCTGAATCCAAAACAAAATCACCTTTACAAAAAGATCTGTGTGTATGTGTTTGTATCTGGACAGCCTAATTCAAAAACAAAATGACGGTTAAATACCGATCTTGGTATTTAAATTCAGTATCTTATAAGGATGCGACACAAAGATTTTCAGGAAGATCCCCACCCCGTGTTAGACAGAACATGATCCGTCGGTATCAGCTTTGTTTGAATGTCAATGGAGGCATTTTTGAACCTCTACTGTAATTTAAGTAATTGCGTTGTGTTCATGTGTTGTCTCTTGGTAATAAATAATGCAAAAGTGTTTGTTGGTGTCTCTTGGTAATAAAAAATGCAAAAGTGTTTGTTGGTTTTTTTGATGTCAGAGAAATCTTCCTCTACCGGTTTAAATAATCCTCATAGGAAAAAATGATTATAGGAAAAATATTTATTTTGGTGTCGGTTTAAATAATTTTCACCCTGTAGAGAAGCTATTGCACTACACCAAAAAATTCGATACCGAGATTTCACCGGAAATATATGTTTTAGGGTCCCCTGTATCCAAAAAAAAAAGTATTTTCAGAAAAAGGTCCGTGTGCGTGTGTGTGTGTCCGTGTACCCGAGTGTCAGTGTGTCCGTGTGTCTGTGAACACGATAACTCAAAGACGAAAAGTCGGTAAAATACCAAACTTGGTATTTGAGTTTAATATCTTCCAAGGATACGACACGAAGATTTTGAGTAAAATCCTCCCAACCCAAACTTCACTTTATATGGAACTTTTTTCGAAAATGTTGATTTTCTAAAAAATGGTTCTTACGATTTTGATTAAAATATCGTATATTAATGATATTTACCTGGCAAATAAAATGTATATTTTGAATTTTCTGGGAATAGACTCTGAAGACTACTTTATTCTGGGTCAATTTTATGGAATTTTGCATAAAAGCTAAACTGTAAGAGGTGGACAAAAACTTACCATACAACAAATGTAGAGCAGTTTAAAACACACAGTTTATGTTTTATACATATTTTTCGTGGAGCTGATTGCTTTTGAGATATTCCTTGTTTTTGGTATCAGCTATAAAACACATGCTTTTGTCATACAGGACTTTGTGAACTCGTGTCCATACAAATAAAGGAACTTCAGTCACATAGCAACCAGATTTTGACTATCACTTTAACCTCCTTTATTTCGCTTCTACTTACAAGGAAGCAAGAAATAAGACCATTTCTGCTAATTTTTTCTCGATTAGCAGGAAGTAATTAGAAGCATAAGCTTTTTAAAAATAATTTATTGCAGAGATATAGAGAAAGTCATGTGAATGAAACACATCAGATTTTTACCTTCTCTAACCCAATATGTACAATGTACATAGGGATAGAGAAGTATTGCATTCCACCCAAAAATTCGATACCGAGATTTCACCGGAAATACATGTTCTAGAACTGCCTGTATCCAAAAAAAGCATTTTCAGAAAAAGGCCCGTGTGTGTCCGTGTGTCTGTGAATACGATAACTCAAAAACGAAAAGTAGCTAAAATACCAAACTTGGTATTTATGTTTAGTATCTTCCAGGGATGCGACACGAAGATTTTGAGAAAAATCCTCCCACGCCAAACTACCCTTTACATGGAACTTTTTCGAAAATTTTGATTTTCTTAAAAACGGCTCTAACGATTTTGATTAAAATATAATATATTAAAGATATTTACCTAACAAATAAAATGTATATCTTGAATTTTCTGGGAATAGCTTCTGAAGAGCTGTTTATTCTTGATGAATTTTGCTTACTTTGACATAACTAGTGAACCGTAAGAGATAGACAAAAACTTACAATACAGAAAATTTAGGTCTTGTTAAAGTACACATTGTTCTACTCCTGGCCAAGAAAAGAAGCGATTTGTAATGACAATCGCATAACGACAGCTTTTAAAGCATTTGACTATTGGTTTAGCCTAGTGTATTCTCTTATTTTCTTCCTACTTATACGGAACTAAATAATAAGAACATTGTGCTAATGAGTACCTCGATTAGCAAGGTGCAGAAAGAAGAAGAATGTTATGTAAGAAGTTTGTAGAACAGCTAGAGAAAGTCATGTGAGTGTAACACATAAGATTTTTTATTTCAAAACTTATGGGCGGAAAACGATTCACGTCTAACGAAGAGGTTATCTCCCAAACAGATGCCTATTTTGAGGACCTTCAGAAATCCTAATTTTCGGAAGGCTTAAAACAGTTGGAGAAACCGTCGGAGAAGTGTATCAAGCTAAAAGGAGATTATGTTGGAAAAAATACCAAAAATAATTTGTTTTTCTGTCTTTTTCTAAAGTCTTATTGAACGCCCCTCCTAGATATGTAAACAACATATGTGGGTGCAACGCATCATATGTTTATTTTCTCTACACGTACTATATACGTAGTGTATAGAGAAGGTATTATATTTGCACCCAAAAATTCGATACCAAGATTTCACAGGAAATACACGTTTTAGGGTTCACTGAATAAAAATCATTTTTGAAGAAAGGACGATGGTGAAGACGAGACAGCGCCGAACCGCCGCTGCTACGGCAGCACGCTTCACCACTCCCCCGGCAGTCGCCGAGGATGCAGTACCTCCGTCTCCGCCGGCTGAGGCAAACTTCCTTTCGCCGCCAGTCGCCACCGCAGTTGCCGCTACCTACAACACCGTCTCCGCCGAGCTCCACACCGCCGCCCGGTTCAGTGCCGTGGTACGGGGGGTCCCTCGGGACATCTGCTCACCGCCGCGCAGTCACGGTGGCCTTCAAGCTTGAAGGCTACCCGTATTTTCTGCCACCGGGGGCCAACCTCGTTGGTAAGAGTGGAGCTTCAGCCACGGCTGACCTTGAAGCTGCTTTGACGTCAGGGCTGCCCTTATTAGGGCGACTTCTGCCAGTCGAAGCAAGCCGAGAGGAACGCCACCGGCCCTGCCGCCGCTGCTGCGCCTTCGGGCACAGCCAAGAAACCTGCACTTCAGCGCCGCGGTGCTATTACTGTGGAACCAGCGTCTTGACGACGCAGTGCACTGGGCATGATCTCCGCCGCCGCCGGTTCTGTGCCACCTGCCGTGGCACCGGACACTTCACTGGCCAGGCCCAGTGTCCCCTTTACCCGAGGGACGGACGCACCATTCTACCGCCAGTACGATCACCGCAGATCCAACACTCAGACGCCACACCACCTCCAGCTTCTATAGACGCAGCGACGCGGGATGCCATTCAGGACCTTCATGCGGAGATCCTGAATATCGGCGCTCGCTTAGCTGCGTTAGAAGAGGCCTTCACCAGCGTCATCTCCAGGAAGCTGCTGGATCCACAAGCTGCCACCACCGCCGCCATCTCCACTCTACAGACCTCCACCGCTGAGCTGTCCAACCGGATAGCCAGCGTCCAAACGCAGCTACAGCAGAACCAACAATGTCAGCAGCAAAATTCACCACTACCCAAGAACCACCGACTCCTCAGCGACATCCGGCTCATCATTAGGGAGGAGATGTAGGCCCCGAAGACGACGCCAGGATGGCCACCAAACCACCACAGCGACCCTGAGCCTCTGATTCAGGTAGCTGAAGGACCATTCCCACATCAGCCTAAGACAGCGCAGCAATTGTTCAGAGAATACCACCCAGAACAAAAGAACGCCAGGAAGCATCACCATTAACCTTCACAAACAACACCTTCAACTACCCTTCATTTTCACCAATTACTTCTCCAGCGGGGCACTCAGGATCACAATCACTCGCTGTTACTGCCACTGGCAGGCAGCATTCAGTATCACCACAAATACGCAGGTGCTTAAAGCGGTACTGCAACAGAGAGGCATGGGCCTCCTACTTCCGGTGGGGGATTTTGTGAGTAGTGCCACCCTGGTTCGAGTCCAGGGTGGGGAGTCTCACACACCCAGGCTTGCTTGGGGTTAGGGCGTTTGTTGCCTTTTCCCCCATCATCAATAATAAAAAAAAAGGGTCGTGTGCATCCATGTGTCTATGAACACGATAACTCAAAAAGGAAAAGGTAGTAAAATATCAAACTTGGTATTTAAGTTTAGTGTCTTTCAAGGATGCAACACGAAGATTTTGAGAACAATTCTCCCATACCAAACTATCCTTTATAAGGGAAAAGTTTCAAAAATTTTGAATTTCGCAATAATGCCTCTAACGAATTTGATAATATACCGTATATTAAAAATATTTATATGGCAAATAATATGCATACCTGAATTTTCTGCAATTAGAAAAAAGGAAGCATCTAAAGATCTTCTTATTCTGACTGAGCTTTGCTTAATTTACCGTAACTGGTAAACCATAAGAGATATACAAAAACTCTGATGTGTACCATTGACATGACTTTCTCTATATCCCTGCAACAAATTATCCTTAAAAAGCTTATACTTCTATTTACCTTATGCTAATCAGAAAAAATTAGCAGAAATAGTCTTATTACTCGCTTCCTTGTAAGTAGAAGCGAAATAAGGGAGTACCATAGGTTAAAGTGATAGTCAAAAGCTAGTTCCTATGTCAATGAAGTTCCTTTGTTTATATGGATAGCAGTTGACAGGTTCCTGTATGAGAAAAGTATGCGTTTTTCATAGCAGAAATCAAAAGTAGGGAATGTCTCAAAAACGACGAACTCTACGAAAACATGTATATAACATAAATTCTGTGTTTTAATGTTCTCTACATTTTTTGTGTAGTGAGTTTTGTCCATCCTGACAAATAAAATGTATATTTTGAATTTTCTGGTAATATCCTCTGAAGACTACTTTATTCTGAGCGAATTTTACGGAATTTTGCATAAGTGATAAACCGTAAGAGATAGATAAATACTTATCACACAAAAAGTGTAGAGCACAGTAAAACTCGCAATTTATGTTGTATACTTTTTTCTTGGTGTTGATCGTTTTTGAGATATTCCTCGTTTTCGTTTTCAGGTTAAAAAAACTCAACTTTTCTCATACTGGAATTTGTCAACTCCTGTCCATACAAACAAAGGAACTTCAGTGACATGGCATCCAGGTTTTGACTATCGCTTTAACCTATGCTACTCCCTTATTTCCTTTCTACTTACAGGGAAGCAAGTAATGAAATTCTTTCTGCTAATTTTTCTCGATTAGCTTGAAATAAATAGAAGAATAAGCTTATTAGCAATAATTTGTTGCAGAGATGTAGAGAAAGTCATGTGAATGGAACACATCAGATTTTTAATACTTTGTTGCTGCGATATTGAGAAAGTCGTATGAAAGGAACATATTAGACTTTTTCTCGCAGAATTGGCATTTCTGAGATATCCGTCGTTATTTGTTTCAGATTTAAAATACTTAAATATTTAAACCTTTCTCCTGGCCACGTATAGAAACGGATATTTGACATTCTTTTTAGCCTAGTGCATTCCTTTATTTTCCTTCTACTAACAAGGAAGCGAGTAATTAAGACAATTTTGGCCGCGCCGTGGCCGAGTGGTTAAACCACTTGCCTCTCCCCTAGACGGCCGGTGTTCGATCCCAAGCGACCGCATGTGAGATTTGTGGTGGACAAAGCGGCGCTGGGGCGGGTATTCTCCGGCTACTCCGGTTTCCCCCGCCATCACATTCCACCGGTGCTCCATCAACATTCATGTCTCATCAGGTCACCGCCTACGGTGCCATCAGTAGTTAAAACGGGGGTTAAGAAATCTGATGTCTTACACTCACTTGACTTTCTCTAGCTGTTCTATAAACTTCTTACTTAAGATTCTTCTTCTTTCTGCACCTTGCTAATCGTGGTACTCATTAGCACAATGTTCTTATTATTTAGTTCCGTATAAGTAGGAAGAAAATAAGGGAATACATTTGGCTAAAGCAATAGTCAAATGTTTTAAAAGCTGTCGTTATGCGATTGTCATTACAAATCCCTTCTTTTCTTGGCCAGGAGTAGAACAAAAGAAAACCGCACACTCCTGTCTGAGAAAAGTATAAGTACTTCACAACAGAAACAAATAACAATGAATACCTCGAAAACTGTAAGCTCCAGGAGAAAAATGTATATGGCGTAGCTTGTGTATTTTAACAAGACCTACATTTTTTGTATAGTAAGTTTTTGTCTATCTCTTACGGTTTATTAGTTATGCAAAATTAAGGAAAATTCATCCAGAATAAACAGGTTTTTAGAAGCTATTCCCAGAAAATTCAAGATATACAGATTATTTGTCAGCTAATTATCTTTAATATACGATATTTTAGTAAAAGTCGTTTGAGCCATTTTTAAGAAAATAAAAATGTTCGATAAAAGTTCCATGTAAAGGGTAGTTTGGAGTGGGAGGACTTTTCTCAAAATCTTCGTGTCGTATCCCTGGAAGATACTAAACTTAAATACCAAGTTTGGTATTTTAGCTACTTTTCGTTTTTGAGTTATCGTGTTCACAGACACACGGACACACACACACGGACCTTTTTCTCAAAATGTTTTTTTTTTTTTTGGATACAGGGGGTCCTAAAACATGTATTTCCGGTAAAACCTCGGTAAAGAATTTTGGGTGGAATACAATACTTCTCTATCCCTATGTACATTGTACATATGGGTCTAGAGAAAGCAAAACATCTGCTGATGTTTATCTCGATTACCATAAAGTACATAGAAGAATATGCTTTTTACTTTCTCTATAGGTACTATGTACATAGTGTATAGAGAAAGTATTGCACTCCACCAAAAAATTCGATACCGAGATTTCACCGGAAATATATGTTTTAGGGTCACCTTTATCTAAAAAAAAGCATTTTCGGAAAAAGGTCCGTGTGTGTGTGTCCGTGTGTCCGTGTGTCTGTGAACACGATAACTCCAAAGCGAAAAGTAGGTAAAATACCAAACTTGGTATTTAAGTTTAGTATCTTCCAGGGATGCGACACGAAGATTTTGAGAAAAATCCCCCTACCCCCAACTACCCTTTACATGGAGCTTTTTTCGGCAATTTTGATTTTCTCAACAATGGCTCTAACGATTTTGTTTAAAATTTCGTATATTAAAGATATTTACCTGACAAATAAAATGTATATCTTGAATTTTCTGGGAATAGCTTATGAAGAGTAGTTTATTCTGGATGAATTTTACTAAATTTTGTATAACTGCTAAACCGTAAGAGATGGACAAAACCTTACTACACACAAAATCTAGAGCACGTTAAAACACACAATTTATGTTTTATACATTTTTTTCGTGGAGGTCGTCGTTTTTGTGACATTCCTTATTTTTGGTATCTGCTATGAAAAACTTATACATTTCTCATACAGGAATTTGTCAACTGCTGTCCATACAAACAAAGGAACTTCAGTGACATAGCAGCCGGCTTTTGATTATCACGTTAACCTATGGTACTCCCTTATTTCACCTCTACTTACAAGGAAGCAAGTAATATGGCTATTTCTGCTAATGTTTTACTCATTAGCATGAAGTTAATAGAAATATAAGTTTTTTAAGAATAATTTGTTTCAGCGATATAGAGAAAGTCTTGTGAATGCAACACATCAGATTTTTCTTGCAGATTTCTAATATATTGTTTTAAGAAAAACGCTTGCGTTTAGTGCAAACCGCTTAACGGTCATCACTGTGATCTTTGCTCAGGCATTTCACGCTTTCCTGATGAGAACAGTAATGGCCCGAAAAATAGCCTGAGAAGTTATGTCGCTAGCAAGACGTCTGCATTAATTTATCACTTTATACTGGAACCTTGGAATATTAAACAAAACAAAGCGTAATGCGCGGCAAAGAGCCTCTTAGCATTAATCCTTTTTATCGCCGTTTTTGTATTCATTTAAGAGAACAACAGGGAAAGATACAAGGAAAGAAAAGGACATTACACAAAGAACGTTTCTGCAATTTAGTACATCCATTTTTTGCATCCCTAAGACATTAATTTCTTCCCAAAACTTGCTGTAGAAACGGACCGTAATCTACAAACACATGCCTGTATTTCTGCTACTAAAAGTTTGATCCACCACACTCGTAAATAGGTTAAAACGCTTGTGTGTTTCATTCACCTGATTTTCTCTGCATCAGTGTATCTGGATAGCTCAGTTTGTTAGGTGCTGATTTACTGGCATGTAAAAGAACTCCTGCAGGACGAAATTCCGGCACACGGCGGTGCTGATACGTCACAGGCAATTGACAGCATTGTTAACAAGCCCGGTCTCCATGGGCACATTGACTAAAGTGCCTCGCTTTGGTGCTTCGTGGTGCAGGGAATCATGGGTTCGAGTCCCACCTTGGGCATGGGTGTTTCTGTGTGTATGTGTTTAAATGTGTATATGTGTGTATTATAAAGCAAAACGCATCAAACCAACTAACTGTTGGGAAAATAAAAAAGGGTGAAAAACAACAAATTTCAAAATAAATAAATAAAAAAAAAGAAAAATCTTATGTGTTACATTCACATGATTTCCTCTACACCTCTGCAACGAATTATTTTTTTTAGGTTAAGGTGATAGTCAAAAACTGGTTGCTTTGTGATTGAAGTTCCTTTGTTTTTATGGACAGGAGTTGACAAATTCATGTATGGAAAAGGTATAGGATTTTAAAGGTGAAACCAAAAACAAGGAATATCTCCAAAATATTCAAGTCCACGAAAAAAATGCATATGACAAATTGTGTGTTTTAAGGTGAATTACATTTTTTGTGTGGTAAATTCTTGTCCATCTCTTACGGTTTAGTAGTTATGCAAAATTCCGTAAAATTCATCAGACCAAAGTAGTCTTCAGAGGCTATTCCCAGAAAATTCAAGCTATGCATTTTTTTGTCAGGTAAATATTGTTAATTACGATATTGTAATTAAAATCGTAAAGCCATTTTTGAGAAAATCAAAATGTTTGAAAAAAGTTCAATGTAAAGGGTAGTTTGGGGTGGAGGATTTTTCTGAAAATCTTCGTGTCGCATCTCTGGAAGACACTATACTTAAATACCAAGTTTGGTATTTTACCAACTGTTTTTTTTTTTTGAGTTATCGTGTTCACAGACACACGGACACACACGGATCTTTTTCTGAAAATGCTTTTTTTTGGATATAAGGGACCCTAAAACATATATTTCCGGTGGAATCTCTGTATCGAATATTTGGGTTGAATGCAATACCTTCTCTGTACACTATGTATATAGTACGTATAGAGAAATTAATAACATTTATTAATAAAGCCTCTATTATTTCAAATTTCAGTAAACGTATCCTTTTGGGATGTTTAGGAGATTTTAATTATTATAAATATAGTTTAAAACGCTAGTCTGCATTTCTTTAAAGTGTTATGCAATGCCCCTTTTTAGAACATTTGTACCTTTAAATTCAGTTTTCGCATAACAGCAATTTGAATACTTATGTAACTATTCCTCAGAAAGTCTGAGAGCTGAAAAGCTGACTTTTTCACCACATATACACAAAACATAGTTGAACTTTTTGAACCACAATCATGTTGTTATATATTGAACATATTAAGAAAGCAACAACATTGCAAATTTTCCACAGTTTTACATTTTTTAATTTGTAGATATATCTCAGTTTTAATCTCTACTGAAACTGTATCATAGCTAAATAATAGAGATTCAGAAGATAGCGGATTATACTAAGAACAAGCATGTAAAAGTGTGATTATGTATTGCAAATAGTATCAGAGAAAAAGGTACATGAATTCACATGTTTTAAGACTAAGTTTTATTACTTTTCTGCTGAATGAAATACTTTTTATAAACTCAACCAAACAAGCTATTAATGCAAACAACCAGTTGAAATAACTGTCATGATTTATAGAATAATTCATATAAATTTCCGGAAAAACAATTGAATACTTTAAGAACAGTGCTAATTCACCTCACTTAAGGTGTAATTTCCGTATGTTCGGACTACCTTGCTCCCTTAAAAGCGACAGCTCCATGCCAGTACATTTACTGCCATGTAAAAGTTCACCTGCAGGATGAAATTCCGGCACACGGCGGTGCTGATGTGATCCTGGTACTTCTCAGCATGACCCCCCCCACTAAAGTGCCTCGCTTTGGTGCTTCGTGGCGCAGGGGATTGTGGGTTCGAATACCACTTTGGGCATAGGTGTTTTGTGATTGTAAAAGTGTATAGGTGTGTATAATAAGGCAAAACGGCAATCAAATAGCAAAACCAAGTAAATATAGGGTAAATAAAGAAAAGGGTTAAAAATAGTAATTCAAAAATAAATAAATAAAAAAAAGAAAAATATGAAAAATATCGGAAATATCGGATGTGTTCCATCCACATGACTTTCTCGAGATTTTTTATTGTTTTATGGCCCTCTTTAACATCTAAGGTCATAATCGGGGGCTTTGCATTAGAAACAACTCGACGTCTAGGTTCTTTACGTTGGGTTTAAATCATTTTATTTTCCACACGCACACAAACACACACACGCACACACACATATATACTAATAGACTCTGTGGGGAATTGGGAATAATTCTCTTTAAAGAAAAATTCCACGCTTCCAGCCGGGAATCAAACCCCGGAGCTTTGGGTGGGAAGTCAACTGTTAAAAAGCTTATACTTCTATTAACTTTATGCTAATCGAGAAAAAAGTTGCAGAAATAGTCTACTTACAAGAAGCAAGTATTTAAGACAATTTCTGCTAATTACTTTCTCTAGCCCCGTATGTGTAATGTACATAGAGATAGAGAAGTATTGTATTCCACCCAAAAAACGGAGACCAAGGTTTCACCGGAAATACAAGTTTTACGACCCCCTGTATCCATAAAAAGAATTTTTAGAAAAAGGTCCGTGTGTGTGTCCGCGTGTCCGTGTGTCCGTCTATCTGTGAACACGATAACTCAAAAACGAATAGTAGCTAAAAAACCAAACTTGTTATTTAAGTTTAGTATCTTCCAGGGATGCGACACGAAGATTTTGAGAAAAATCCCCCCAACCCCAACTACCCTTTACATGGAACTTTTTAGGAAGATTTTGATTTTCTCAAAAATGGCACTAACGATTTTGATTAAAATTTCGTATATTAAACATATTTACCTGACAAATAAAATTTATATCTTGAATTTTTTGGGAATAGCTTCTGAAGACCTGTTTATTCTGGATGAATTTTGCTTAATTTGGTATAACTAGTAAACCGTAAGAGATAGACAAAAACTTACCATACAAAAAATTTAGTTTTTATTAAAATACACAAGTTATTTCATATACATTTTTCTCGTGGAGCTTACCGTTTTCGAGGTACTCATTGTTATTAGTTTCAGTTGTGAAGTACTTATACTTTTCTCAGAAGGGAGTGTCCGTTTTTCTTTTGTTCTACTCCTGACCAAGGAAAGAAGCGATTTGTAATGACAATCGCGTAACGACAGCTTTTAAAACATTTGACTATTCGTTTAGCCTAGTTTATTCTCTTATTTTCTTCCTACTTATACGGAACTAAGTAATAAGAACATTGTGCTAATGAGTACCTCGATTAGCAAGGTGCAGAAAGAAGAATTATCTTATGTAAGAAGTTTGTAGAACAGCTAGAGAAAGTCATGTGAGTGTAACAGATCAGATTTTTTTTATCTGGATTACCATAAAGTAGATAGCGGGGCATGCATTTTAAAAATAATTTGTTACAGTGATATAGAGACAGTCATGTGAATGGAACACATCATCTTTTCTTTTCAGTTTACTCTTACAGTTTTATTGAGAAAAAAAATAATAATTTTATTCAGACTGTTATAAAAATTTGTAAGTTACAAATTAATAACTATCACCAAATCACTAAGCTGATTCAATGCTATTATGAAAGAGAGAGGAGCTTTTCTCATCGTCTGAGAAAATTTAAAACCCTTTAACAATTTAAGAGCAGGCCCATGTTCCACTCGTTATTATGGGGATTTAATTAGGAAGTTTGAGGAGATTGCTTCTGTTGCTGATAGAAAGAAATCTCGAAGGCAAAACTAATCAAGATGTCACTTTTGTTCAGGTGCTTCAAGTAAGAAGAAATTGCTAATATTCCAAGACATTATCTGCAAAATGCTGTGCATGAAGGTGCAGAAAGAATGGTAGAAATTGCACAAGAGAAGGTTTTATAAAACCCCATTGTTTGCTGAGTATGCCATTCCTTTTGTTTGTTTTTACTTTCTCTACACTAAATATGTACAGTGTATAGAGACGATATTGCACTCCACCCAAAAATTCGATACCAAGATTTCACCGGAAATATGTGTTTTAGGGTCCCATATATAAAAAAAAAAGCATTTTCACAATAAGTTCCGTGTATGTGTGTGTGTGTCTGTGAACACGATAACTCAAAAACGAAAAGTAGGCAAAATACCAAACTTTGTATTTAAGTTTAGTATCTTCCAGGGATGCGACACGAAGATTTTGAGAAAAATCCCCCCACCCCCAACTACCCTTTACATGGAACTTTTTCGAAAATTTTGATTTTTTCAAAAATGGCTCTAACGATTCTGATTAAAATTTAGCATATTACAGATATTTACCTGACAAATAAAGAGTTATCTTGAATTTTCTGGGAATATCCTCTGAAGAGGTGTACAAAAAATGTAGAGCACGTTAAAACACACAATCTATGCTATACACATTTTTTCGTAGAGTTCATCATTTTTGAGACATTCCTTGTTTTCGGTTTCTGCTTTGAAAAACTTATACTTTCCTCATACAGGAATTTGTCAACTGCTACAAACAAAGGAACTTCAGTCACATAGCAACCAGATTTTGACTAACGCTTTAACCTATGGTATTCCCTCATTTCGTTTCTACTTACAAGGAAGTAAGTAATAAGAAAATTTCTGCTAATTGTTTCTGATTAGCATGAAGTAAGTAGAAGCTTTCTAACAATAATTTGTTGCAGAGATGTAGAGAAAGTCATGTGAATGGAACAAATCAGATTTTTTGTTTTCCATTTCAAATATTAAAACATTTATAACTGTTTTAATTTTTAGGTGACTTTGAGAGACCCTATAAATTTATTTTGCCATGTAAACAATTTTATCATGACCTTTTAATCAAAATTCTTAGAGCTATCTTTTCGAAAAATGTTCCATGTTAAGGGTAAGTTTGGGATGGGATAATTTTTCTCAAAAATCATCTATATATATATATATATATATATATATATATATATATATAGAGAGAGAGAGAGAGAGAGAGAGAGAGAGAAGGTATTGTATTGCACCCATAAATTCGATACAGATTTCACCGGAAATATAAGTTTTGTGATCACCTAATTCAATTAAAATATTTTAGAAACATGTGTCTGTGGGTAGCATAATTCAAAAACGATAACTCGGTTAAATACCTACCAAACTTGGTATTTGAGTTTTCTTCCAAGAATGCGACACGAAGATTTTCAAGAAAATCCTCCCACTCCAACTACATGAAAAATTTTTCGAAAATTTTATTTCTCAAAAATTGTTCTAACGATTTTGATTAAAATATATTATGTGTAACATAGTTTTATGATAAACGAATTGTATATCTTGAGTTTTCTGGGAAAAGCCTCTGAAGAACTTTTCATTCTGGATGACCTTTGTATAACTGGTAAACTATAACAAATAGATAAAAACTTACAAAAGAAAGAAATGTAGATCACGATAAAGCACACAGTTAATGTTATATACAGTTTTTTGTAGAGTTAACCGTTTTCGAGATATTCTGGAGTAGGTATCAGTTTTAGGCCACTTAAAACTTTTCTCAAACGGGAAAACATCTTTCTTCTCGTTTGTTTATTCCTGGGAAACAAAAAAAAACAAAACAAAAATCAATATAAAAAAATAGAACATTATATACTCGTATTTCAAATAGTGACTGGCTTTTAAAGGACTTGAGTATCGCTTTAGCTAGGTGTATATCCTTATTTCCCTCCTACTTACAAGGAATGAAGTGATAAGACTAATTCTGTTTATGCCTATCTTGAATTAGCATAATGTAGTTAAAATATTCATCTTTTGAATACAAGGTTTGTTTAGGGAACAGCTAGAGAAAGTCATGTGAATGGAAAACATCGGTTTTTTTAACACACATTTCTATTATTGTGTGTAACTAATTCTGAAATTTGAGACAAATGCCTCAAGTAAATTTTAAATAAAAATGCTTCTTTGTTTTAACTATTCTACCAAAAAACTCCTTGGGGTTTAGTTTTCAAAATTTTTTAACAAATCTTCATAATTACATTCCGGGAATATCACTTTAAAAATTATTAGAGAGTTTCAAATCAATTAAATATTACTGCAGGAAAACTTAGGAAAAAGTATTCGTTCATAAATCTATTATTTTTAAGGATTAATTAATTTTGTTGATGATTATAATAGATAAAACAACTTATGTGTTCCAATCACATGACTTTCTCTACATCTCTGTAATACATTATTATTAATAAACTTATTCTTATATTTCTTCATGCTAAACTGGATAAACATTAGCAGGAACGGCCTAATTACTTGCTTCCTTGTAAACAGAAAGGAAATAAGGGAGTACAATAGGTTAACTCAACAGTCAAATGTTTTAAAATGTGGTTGCTATGGGATTGAAACCCGTTTCTTTGCGTGGCCAAGCGTTGACAAGTTTGCGTATAAGAAAAGTTTAAGTATTTTAAAAAGTGAAAGAATATCTCGAAAACTTCCAACTCCACACATGACATTAATTGTGTGTTTTATCAATCTTCACTTTTTGTGTTTTAAGTTTTGTCTCGCTCTTAAAGTTTACCAGCTATGAAAAATTCAATAAAGTCATCCAGAATAAAGAAAATTCATGTTATACATATTATTTGGCATTTAAATATCTTAAATATAAGAAGTGAAGTGGAGTTTTATTTATGGACGCTCTTTAACTGCTGTAGTTCTCAACGTCCCATTCTATAGTGGACGTGAAAGACCGCTTAATTTTGCTCAGAGGTCTCTCTATCAGGCTTGAGGTTCTTTTACGCGCCGTAAATCTACGACACGGGACCAACGGCTTTAATTCCCTTCCGAAGGAAGCCATGCAAAGGATTTTGGCGCTCAAAAAATCCATCGTCCTCCGCCGGGTTTGAACCCGCGACCTTGAGTATATGAAGTTAGCATGGTAACCATTACACCACGGAGCGCAACTTTAAATATAAGAACTTTTAATTAAAATCGTTAGAGACATTTTTGAGAAAATAAAATTTTAGAAAATGTTTCCATGTAAAGGGTAGTTTGAGGTGGGGGAATGTTCTTAAGAGTCTTTGTGTCGCATCTTTGAAGATACTTAAATATCAAGTTTTTATTTTGAGCTAAGCTACACACACAGACACACACATACTCACACAAACACACAGATGGACAGATACACATACGGACATTTTTCTAAAAATGTTTTTTTTTTGTATTCAAGGCATCTCAAAAGATCAATTTCCTTGAAATCCCGGTATCGAATTTTTGGGTGCAATATAATAGCTTCTCTGTACACTATGTACATAGTACGTGTAGAGAAAGTAAAAATCAAATTAATTTTCTATGGAAGTAAAATTAATTATATATTTGTATTAAGCTTCTCTGGTAAAAAAAAATAAAATAAATGTTTGAAATGTACACCACAAGGTGTATTTTGAACCTTTCCATGCGTTGGAAAATGCATTTTGAGAAACATGGGTTTAATATATGATTTGGCAATTATTATCATTAAAACTTAAATTTAAAAAGGAAACGAGCCATGTGTTTAAATTTCAAGTGGCTGAAAATAACCAAGAACCATTGTATATTAATGTACTTAAATCCAAAAACTCAACATTTGAAAAAATTTTGATCAATGCTCACAGGCCCCTTAAGTTACAAATTTAGTGTCTACCCGACTTTTCGGTGAAATACAGTACCTTCTCTACCTAGTGTATTTAGTACGTGTAGAGAAACTAAAACTCTGATGTATTCCATTGAAATTACTTTCCCGACATCCCTGTAGCAAATTATTGTTAAAAAACTTATTTTTCTATGCACTTCATGCTAGTCGAAATGCGATATAATGGAATACACTAGGCTAAAACGATAGTTAAATATTTTAAAAGCTGATTGCCATTTGGAAAAAATCAATTTATTTTGCATGACCAGGAGTTGACAAGTTCCTGTATGTGGAAGGTATTTTAAAATTGTAACATGGGACAAACTCCACACGAAAGACTTCCACACCCTAGAGAGCGTCAAAGCCCGCTTCCTGAAGGCTACACTGGGAGTGTCGAAGCTCACTCTATCTAGATGGTCTATCTGCTAGCAAGAGAAACCTTCTTAATAGAAGAACTCAGGACAAGACTTGGACATCGCAACTGGAAGAAGGCGCTCGAGAAAGAACAATGAAGAGGGAGGACATCTGGCCAGAATTCTACTTAACGGAAGTCATGATAAACCGGTACTGGACTGGCACGAACTTTACCCGCCTGGGTAGTGTGGTGGTGGCATGTCTGCCTCATATTCAAAAGGTCGTTAGTTCGAATCTCGCTTAGGTGATTTACCCGGATAAGGTTTATCCGCCGATCCCGGTGGCTGCGCTCGCTAAAGTGTCTCACTGTGGTGCTTCGTGGCGCACAGGATCGTGGGTTCGAGTCCCGCTTTGGGCATGGATGATACTGTGTTTGTGAATGTGTATGTATAGGTAAAAGGAAAACTTAATAGGTAAACTAAGGACATGTAGGAAACTAGTAAAAACAGAGGAAAAAAAGAATACAGCGCCGGAGTCCTGACAAGTCTCCGGAACTGTATTTAAAAAATCTGATGTGTACCATACACATGATTTTCTCTATATCTCTGCAACAAATTATTCTTAAAAAGCTTATGCTTCTATTTACTTCATGCTAATCTATAAAAATTAGCAAAAATAGTCTTATTACCTTATTCCTTGTAAGTAGAAAGGAAATAAGGGAGTAGCATAGGTTAAAGCCATAGTCAAAAGTTGGTTTCTATGTGACTGAAGTTCCTTTGTGTTGACATGACAAATTCCTGTATGAGAAAAGTTAAGATTTTCGATCCTGAAAACATAAACAAGGAATATCTCAAAAACGATCAACTCCAAGAAAAAAATATATACAACATAAGTTGTGTGTTTTAGTGCTCTACATTTTCTGTATCGTAAGTTTTTGTCTATTTCTTACGGTTTAGCAGTTATACAACATTCCGGAAAATTCATCCAGAATAAAGTAGTCTTCAGAGGCTATTCCCAGAAAATTCACAGTATACATTTTATTTATCAGATAAATATCTTTAATATACGATATTTTAATCAAAATCGTTAGAGCCATTTTTTAGAAAATCAAAATTTTCGATAAAACTTCCATATAAAGGGCAGTTTGGGGTGGGGGGATTTTTCTCAACATCTTCCTGTTTCATCCCTGTAAGATACTAAACTTAAATACCAAGTTTGGTATTTTACCAAATTTTCGTTTTTGAGTTATCGGACACACGGACACACACACGTGACCTTTTTTCTGAAAATACTTTTTTTTAGATAAAGGGGACCCTAAAACATATATTTCCGGTAAAATCTCGGTATCGAATTTTTGGATGAAGTGCAATACCTTCTCTATACACTATGTACATAGTAAGTGTAGAGAAAGTAAAAAAAAACCAAAGCCTAGGCACTTCGATGACAGCACATGAATATCATCACAAAGCATGTAGGAACAAGGCACCTGTGTATCTGATACTTGTGGCAGACACCAGGTCCTGACGTGCTCAAAGCGGATCAGATCAGAGATCAACTTTTGCACAAAATAATTCCAAACTAATGTACAACTTATACGCGATATTATTATTATTATTATTATTATTATTAATTATTATTATTATTATTATTATTACTATTACTATTATTATTACTATTATTACTATAGGGAATATTTCAAAAATTGTCAAATACAACAAAAAAAAACTCTGGGTGACATAAATTGCATGTTTTAACGTGATCTGCATTTAATGTGTACTAAGTTTTTGTCCATCTCTTACTATTTATTAGTTAGGCAGAATTCATCTAGAATAAAGAGGTCTTCAGAAACTATTCCCAGAAAATTTAAGATATGCATTTTATTTGTGTGAATATCTTTAATATACGGCATTTTAATCTAAATCATTACACCATTTTTCAGAAAATCAGAATTTTCCAAAATTTTCCATGTAAAGGGTAGTTTGTGTTGCATCCTTGGAAAATGCTAAACTTATATGCCCAGTTTGGTACCTTACTGACTTTTCGTAATTGAGTTATCGTGTTCACAGATGTTTTTTCTAAAAATGGTGAAATCTCAGTACCAAATATCTGGGTGGAATGCAATATCTTCGCTATACACTATGCACATAATACGTGTAGAGAAAGTGAAAATGGCTGACAATCACAGGAGTTACCAGAATTTGACTGTTTAGCTAAACATCTGAGTGTATCACATGCTCCGACTATACGTCCTGAAAATTAGTTTCAGCCTGTATTCATGTTGTGTATGTTATTAACAACAGAATATATTCCCTTGAAAGCTTATCATAAAAGCATATGCGATTTTGATGTTTTATGAAGGAAGTTACGATCCACCGGAATATCATTTCCCCAGCGGATGAGAGGCAGGCAGTAATGGCGAAAATCTGAACCCTAAGTCTAGAATTATAGGCTAGCTAAACCCTGTAGGGAGGGTATTAAGTTGTAAAGTGTCTCTTCTGTGTCTATGAAGCTTACAGTAAAGGCTATTGTGTACTTGAAGTATCCCTTTAGATACGCCAATGTTCTTCTCAACGTGAGTTTAATGCAGAGGGCGTACAAGCCTCAGGAATGGTGTCCGCAGAGAAGCAACCCATAACAATAACTAAATAACAACAACAAAACACCAACAATAGCAACAAAAATAACAATAACCATAATAACAACAACATTAATAATATTGTTATTGTTTTTATTGCTATTATTATTACTATTATTATTATTATTATTATTATTATATTAGTAGCATTAGTGTCATTATTATTATTACTATCGTGATATTAACAATAATACCAATAACACGATAGTAAAAATAATAATAATAATAATAATAATAATAATAGCAACAAGAACAATAATAATAGCAATAATGAACTATAATAACGCCAACAACAATAACTGTAACAATAACAACAATAAAATGTCAATAATAACGACAATACCAAGAATTATAACAATAACAGCAACAATAATAATAACTACAATAGTTATAATAATACCAAAAACTATACCATATAAACCATTGTAGATATGTAAATATTCAACTTATTTATACTGTATTCTGGGAAGTACGCATACGTTTGGATGGATGGACGGACGGATGGATGGATGGATTTATTGTCTGTTGCTACACATTGTACAGATAGACTCGTTATAAAATGTACATGAATTAAACAATTCTCTTAAACAATAAAAAGTTTGTTCATGTAAAAATGAATGTAGTGAACTTTTAAATTTACACGTCACCTATTTGAAAAAGTTCATATGGGAGAACATCCACAATTTTACTTATGAGGCACTTTGGTGATTTGGAGTATTTAGTTGTTTTATATTTTTCTATATGGATGTCATTCATACTTCTAGTAAAATGATTATGAACGTCACAGCTGAGCGTGAATAAGTATGAGTTGTTTTTATAAAATAGTGCAGCTTTATATATTACTAAATCAGTAAAAGTAAAAATATAAAATTGTTTAAAAACCTCATAGGTAATAATTTAGGAGATAAATTAAATAACATGAAAGGAAACAATAAATGTTGAGCATATAGTAAAAAATATGATGTGTACCATTCATATGACTTTCTCCATATCCCTGCAACAAATTATTCTTAAAAAGCTTATACTTTTATTTACTTTATGCTAGTCAGAATAAAATAGCAGAAATAGCCATATTACTCGCTTCTTTGTAAGTAGAAGCGAAATAAGGGACAACTGTAGGTTAAAGTGATAGTCAAAAGCTGGTTGATATGTCAATAAAAGGAATGTCACAAAAATGACGAACTCCATGAAAAAAATGTATATAACATAAATTGAGTGCTTTAATGTGCTCTACATTTTTTGTGTAGTAAGTTTCTGTCCATCTCTTACGGTTTAGCAGTTATTCAAAATTTAGTAAAATTCATTCAGAATAAACTACTCTTCAGAGGCAATTCCCAGAAAATTCAGGATATACATTTTATTTGTCAGATAAATATGTTTAATATACGAAATTTTAATCAAAATCGTTAGAGCAATTTTTGTGAAAATAAAAAATTTCGAAAAAAGTTCCATGTAAAGGGTAGTTGGGGGTGGGGGGATTTTGCTCAAAATCTTCGTGTCACATCCGTGGAAGATACTAAACTTAAATACCAAGTTTGACATTTTACCGACTTTTAGTTTTTGAGTTATCGTGTTCACAGACACACGGACACACACACACACACACACACACGGACCTTTTTCCGAAAATGGTTTTTTACTTCTCTATACGTACTGTGTAAATAGTATATAGAGGAAGTATTGTATTACACCTAAAAATTCGATACCGAGATTTTTGCCGGAAATACATGTTTTAGGATCCCCTGAATCCAAAGAACATTTTTACAGAAAGTTGCGAGCGAGTGTGTGTGTCTGTGGACAACATAGCTCAGAAACGAAACGACCGTTAAATACCAAATTTGGTATTTAGGTATAGCGTCATCTAAGGATGAGTCACGAAGAGTTTTAAGAAAATCCCCGCACTACAAAATACCCTTTACATGGCAAATTTTTCGAAAGTTTTAATTTTCTTAAAGATCGATCTAACGACTATGATTATAATTACGTATATCTAAGCTATTTACACCCGAATAAAATGTGTATCTTGAACTTTCTGGGAATAGCTTCTGAAGACCTCTTTTGCTGAATTTTGCATAACTGCTATACCGTAACAGATGGAAAAAACTTACCCTACAGAAAATGTAGAGCATGTTAAAACTCACAATATACTTTATATACTTTTTTTCGTGGAATGGATCGTTTTTAAGACATTCTTTGTTATTATTTTCCACTTTGAAAAACTTATACATTTCTCATACAGGAATTTGTCAACTACTGTCTGTACAAACAAAGGAACTTCAGTCACTTAGCACCATCTTTTGACTATCACTTTAAATTATGGTACTCTCTTATTTCACTTCTACTTATAAGGAAGCAAGTAATAAGACTATTTCTGCTATTTTTTTCTCGATGAGTATGAAGTAAATAGAAGCATAAGGTTTTTAACAATAATTTGTGGCAGAGATATAGAGAAAGTCATATGAAAGCATCACATCAGAATGTTTCAGATTAAAGGGACCCTAAAGCATGTTAATCCGGTAAAACCTCGGTATCGAGTGCAGTACATTCTCTATACACTATGTACTTTCTCTAGTATGTGTGGAGAAAGTAGCAAGACAATAATTCAATCCTAAACGAAGTGTTTTAATTGCTTAAATAAATTAGAGGAGAAGAGATGAATAATAAATGCAGTGAGGAAATCCTGAAGCATTAATGAGAAGGAAATCGAAGAGCAAGCTGATTCACCTCTTTTAGATCAAGAAGCACACTGCACTTATCGGGATAAAGCAAGCTGAGTTATCCAAGGAAGAGCCCCGTCTCTAGGGAAATACTCCAGGCAGCAACACAGGAGGGCCCTGCTTCGATCTTGACGAAACTTTCCATGGTTGTTAGGTTCAAGAGCCGCATCTAGCGAGGGGTTGGCAGATTCAAGCCCTGTTTATACTCAAGAAATGCTGCTTTAACAAGGAGCCAAGTTTACTAAACCAAACATTTTTAATCTCTCGAATACCATAGTAAGCATGGTTAGCAGTTTACTCCAGTGAAAATGGAATAGCTATGAGCATCACCAAAATTTACTCTTTCAATTACCGAATCTAAAACATCTAACGTGTTATTCACACACCTTTCTCTACATCTCTGCAAAAAGAAATATGAAAAGCTTATGCTTCTACTTACTTCATGCCATTCGAGTAAAAATTAGCAGAAATAGTCTTATTACTTGCTTCCTTGTAAGTAGAAGAGAAATAAGGGAGTACCATAGGTTAAAGTGATAGTCAAAAGCTAGTTGCTATGTGACTGAAGTTCCTTTGTATGAGCCAGTTGACAAATTCTTCTGAGAAAGTTTTTCGAAGCTGAAACCAAAAAACAAGGAACATCTAAAAACGATCAACTCCAGGAAAAAATGTGTATAACATAAATTGTGTGTTTTAACTTGCTCTACATTTTTGTCTCGTAAGTTTTTGCCCATCTCTTACGGTTTAGCAGTTATGCAAAATTCTGTAAAGTTCATCCAGAATAAAGTAGTCTTCAGAGGCTATTGACAAAAAATTGTATATATACATTTTATTTGCCTGGTAAATAACTTTTATATACGATTTTTAATAAAATTGTTATAGTCATTTGTGAGAAAATAAAAATTTTCGAAAAAAGTTCCATGTAAAGGTTAGTTGAAGGTGGGGGGATTTTCTTGAAAATCTTCGTGTCGCATCCTTGGAAGATACCAAACTTAAATACCAAGTGTGATATTTAACGGTCTTTTAGTTTTTGAGCTATGGTGTCTACAGACACACACACACACACACACACACACACACACACACACACCTTTTCTAAAAATATATGTTTCTTTTTTTATTCAGGAGGTCCCAATATATATATTTTCGGTGAAATCTCGGTATACACTATGTACACATCACGTGTAAAGAAAGTAAAACTGAATATATCAGAATGCACTGTGCATTTTCGATAAACTAAAATATATTTGAATAAAAAACAAAACAGAAAGAAAACTAAGAAAGACGAATGAAAACAATTTAGGCAACAAGTTCTACATTATACAGGCTGTTTCAAAATAGCAGCAAATGAAGATAACAGTCAAATAGCTAATTCTATGACTTGTCCGAAACTTGAAGCCGCAGCTTTCAAAATCTACTATTTAAAGTTTTATGTGTGTTTAAAAATCGCACACATTTGGGATTAGGTAGCAAAGGAACAACTGTTGTCATACGCCACGTAAACAACCTCATGTTTATTCGAAAACACATAATACAACCCACATTCTATGTTTTCCATTACAAAGGTGACCTGTGCCGCGCCGGCGTGTCTATCAAAGCACGCGACTAGGGCCTTCCCTACCAACTGGCATCTTTCTTGGAGTGAGCTAGGCACGTGCCATTTGGTTATGTATGACTGCCTAATCCATGGTGATTTTATGGCAGTTTTAACAAGGTCCACGTCTTCGTTTCTTGTCGTTTTGAAATACCCTGTATATCTAGAGACAATCTCCTTTGAAGTCGGAGCAGGTATGAATATTTAAACTGTGAAAGAAGATAAACTTCGTTGTGTCATAATTTCAGGGATATTTAGATGGTATGGGAATCCATGAGAGGCCTCATGTAGGGAAAAAGGACTTTCGGATGAAAGCAATTCCTTTCTGTGTCTTCTGTCCTTGCAATTATTACCCTATCCGTTTAGTTAAAGGGAAAAGAGGGGTGGTGGGACAGAAATAAATGAGCTTTCGGCGTCCCATTCAGCAGGAGATGGAGTTGGATGGAACCTAATATCGGCACAGCGCGGATCTCTAAGAACTGCTTCCTCCAAGAGTGCACAAACTCTCTGTTACGTAACGAAATGGAAAGATTGAACTGATTGGCATGCTTCAATTTAAAATGAAAGAGATTCGGCAGCTGGCGGAAATCCCAATTATTCCCTTGCTGAAAATCGAATCCCTGAGCCGTCATTTGTTTGCGGACAAAATTAGTTAAGGAATGTAAAGCAGCGACAGCTCCGATCGATCAGAGCGAGTATGCATCCTGAATATCCTACCAGACTTCGCTCTCAGGTAGGAGTTGACGCTTCCCTGCTTTTTTAATGAAAAGACTTTTAAAGGTAAACTTCAACAAAGTTTCTTAACATACCTCGACTATCGCCTAATTAGAACTCCAAGACATTAAGATCCAACATCGGCCCTTGCAGATAAGCCATGCTGTCATGCGAATATGATTTAACGCTACCATAACCTCAACAATGACGTTTCTACAGCATTACTGAAAGAATGAAATACTAAACTAAACATGCTAGCATTTTGAAATGTATACCACAATTGTATTATGATGCCAATCAATTATATTGCCAATTTCATGCATGTTTACTTTCTCTATACGTGCTATGTATATAGAGTATAGAGAAGGTATTGCAGTCCACCAAAAAATTCGATACCAAGATTTCACCGGAAATATATATTTTAGGGTCCCCTGAACCCAAAAAAAAGTATTTTCTGAAAAAGGTCCGTGTGTGTGTGTTTGTGTCCGTGTGTCCGTGTGTCTGTGAACACGATAACTCAAAAACGAAAAGTCGGTAAAATACCAAACTTGGTATTTACGTTTAGTATCTTCCAGGGGTGCGACACGAAGATTTTGAGAAAAATCCCCCCAACCCAAACTACCCTTTACATGGGATTTTTTCGAAAAGTTTGATTCTATAAAAATGGCTCTAACGATTTTGATTAAGATATCGTATATTACAAATATTTACATGACAAATAAAATGTATATTTTGAACTTTCTGGGAATAGCCTCTGAATATTACTTTATTCTTGGTCAATTTTACGGAATTTTGCATAACTGCTAAACCGTAAGAGATGGACAAAAACTTACCACACAACAAATGCAGAGCACCTTAAAACACACAATTTATGTTTTATACATTTTTTCGTGGAGTTGATTGTTTTTGAGATATTCTTTTTTTTTTCAGCTCTAAAGACATACATTTCTCACACAGGACTTTGTGAACTCGTGTCCATACAAACAAAGGAACCAGCTTTTGACTATCACTTTAACCTAACGTACCCCCTTATTTTGCTTCTACTAACAAGGAAGCAAGTAATAAGACTATTTCTGCTAATTTCTGCTCCATTAGATGCAGTAAATGGAATAATTTGTTGCAGTGATATAGAGAAAGTCCTGTGTATGGAACACATCAGATTTTTCTCTAATGGAACACATTCGATTTTATTCTTTGTTTTTATTCATATTTTGTTACAGATATATTCGAGACAGTCAACCTTCTCGAAAATGTTTCCATATAAAGGGTAGTTAGGGGTGGGGATTTTTTCTTGAAAATCTTAGTGTCGCATCCTTGGATGATACTGAACATGAATACCAAGTTTGGTATTTATCGGACTTTTCATTTTTGAGCTATCCTGCCCAAAGACAGACAGACACACACACACACACACACAGGGACATTTTTCTAAAAATGCTTTCTTTGAATTAAGGGATTTTAAAAATATATATTTTCATTCAAGTGTTATAATCGAAGTTTTGTGTGGAATACAATACATTTTCTATACACCATGCACATAGTACGTGTAGAAAAAGTATTTTTTTTTTGGAAAAAGGATTCTTATATGTGTGTGTCTCTATTTTCATTTTCTCTCTCTCTTAGTACGTGTGTATGTGTGTGTCTGTGAACAGTATAAGCAAAAAACGAAAATTCGGTTTAACACCAAATTGATATTTAAGTTCAGTATCTTAGAGCTATGATACGCGTAGACTTTTAGAAAAATCCTCTCATCAGCTTCCCTTTACAAGAAACATTTTTTGAAAATGTTTATTTTCTAAAAAATGTCGAATGATGTCAATTAAAACTATCGTATATATTAAATATACTTACATGACAAATAAAATGTGTATCTTGAATTTCCTATTCCGGGTGACTTTTATATAACTGGTAAATACACTAAAATTGCAGAACTAGTTAAAACACACAATCAATATCATATATATTTTCTCTAGAATTAACCATTTCCAAGATATTTTTCGCCATTTGTTCAATTTTAAACTACTTAAACTTTCCTCAAACGGAAAATCGTCTGTCGTTTCATACCAATTTTTCACTCCTCACCACGCAAAGAGAATCGAATTTCAATTGTATCACATAGCGATATTTCTTAAACGTTTTAACTATCGTTGTAGCCCATTGTATTCCCTCATTTCTCTTCTGCATACAAGAAAGCGAGTATAGGACAATTTAAGCAAATGTTAATTTGTATGAAGTAGATAAATAATATTTGGTAAAAATAGTTTGTTGGCAAAGCAGATAGTGAAAGTCGTGTGAATGGAGCACATCAGTTTTTACTTTCTCCACACGTACTATGTACATAGTGTCTAGAGAAGTTATGGCACTCCACCCAAAAATTCGATACCGGGATTTCCCGGAAATTTTTGAATAAGGTACGTCACTGAGTGTATGTTTGTCAGTGCGTGCGTGTGTCAGTGTGTCTATGAACGTGATAACTCAAAAACGAAAAGTCTATAAAATAGTAAACCTGGTAATTTAGATTTGTAACCTGCAAGGATGCGACACGAAGATTTTGAGGAAAATCTCCCTACCCCAAAATTTCCTTTAGAATTAAAACAAATTCAAAACTGCTTATTTTCTCAACATTGCTCAAAAAATTTAAATAAAATACTCATATTTTTAATTTCCTGGGAATGCCCTCTGAAGACCTCTTTATTCCTGTTGAATTTTGCTGGATGTTGTATAACTAGTAAACCGTAAGAGATAGACAATAACTTAGTACACAAAAATTTAAATCTCATCAAAATACACAATTCATGTCCTTTACATTTTTGCGGTGGAGGTAACCGTTTCCGAGATATTCGTTGTTATTGATTTCAAATTTGACATATTTATATTTTTTCCAGTCCGGTTTCTTTTGTTCTGCTCCTGGCCAAGCAAAGAAGCGTATTGTAATAACAGTCGCATATCAACAGTTTTTAAACATTTGACAATCACCTTAGTGTAGTGTATTCCTTTAGTCCCTTTCTACTTATAAAAACTACGTAATGTTATTTTGCTAATGCTACTCTGGAATACCATGGTGTAGAAAAAATCTGATGTGTTACACTCATATGACTTTCTCTAGCTACTCTACAAACAAACTTCTTACAGAAGATAATTCTTCTTTCAACACCACGCTAATCCAGATAAACATTAACAGAATTTTATTACTTAGTTTCTTATAAGTAAAAGGGAACTAAAGGAATGCACTTGATTAAAGTTATAGTCAAATGTTTTAAAAGCTGTCCTTATGCGATTGTCATTGCAAATCGCTTCTTTGCTTGACCAGGAGTAGAACAAAAGAGAAACGGACACTCCCGTCGGAGAAAAGTATAAGTACTTCACAACTGAAACTAATCACAAGGAATACCTCGAAAACGTAAGCTCTACGAAAAAAATGTATATGACATAACTTGTGTATTTTATCAAGATCTACATTTTTTGTATAGCAAGTTTTTATCTATCTCTTACGGGTTACTTGTTATGCCTTATTAAGCAAAATTCATTCAGAATAAACAGGTCTTTAGAAGCTATTCGCAGAAAATTCAAGATATACATTTTATTTGCGATAGAAATGGCTTTTATATGTGGCATTATAATCAAAATCATTACAGAAATTTTTAAGAAAATTAAAATTTTCGAAAATTTTTCCATTTAAAGGGTAGTTAGGGATGGGGGTATTTTTTGCAAAATTTTCGTGTCGCATTCTTGAAAGATACCAAAATTAAATACCAAGTTTGGTATTCAACCGTGTTTTCGTTTTTGAGCTATGCTGTCCAGAAACACACAGACAGACATACAGACAGACAGACAGACAGACAGAGACAGGCAGACACACACTCACGGACCTGTTTCTGAAAATGCCTTTTTTGGACTCAGGGGTTCCTAGAACATGTATTTCCGGTGAAATCTCGACATCGAATTTTTGGGTAGAATATAATATTTCTCTATCCCTATGTACATTGTACATATGGGGTTAGAGAAAGTGAAAAAGAATAATCTTTTGTAGGAAGTTTGTAGAACAGCTAGAGAAAGTCGGGAGCATAAATACATCAGATTTTTACTTTCTCTTCACGCACTATGTGCATAGTGTATAGAGAAGGTATTGCACTCCAACAAAAATTTCGATACCGAGATTTCACCGGAAATATATGCTTTAGGGTCTCCTGTATTAAACAAAAATCTGATGTGTTACACTCACATCACTTTCTCTATATCCCTGCAACAAATTATTCTTAAAAAGCTTATACTTCTATTTACTTTATGCTAATCAGAAAAAATTAGCAGAAATAGTCTTATTACTCGCTTCCTTGTAAGTAGAAGCGAAATAAGGGACAACCGTAGGTTAAAGTGATAGTCAAAAGCTGGTTGCTATGTCAATGAAGTTCCTTTGTTTATATGGATAGGAGTTGACAAGTTTCTGTGTGAGAGAAGTGTACGTTTTTCATAGCAGAAACCAAAAATAAGGAATGTCACAAAAACGACGAACTCCACGAAAAAGATGCATATTACATAAATTGTGTGCCTTAATGTGCTCTACATTTTTTGTGTAAATTTTTGTCCATCTCTTACGGTTTAGCAGTTATTCAAAATTTAGTAAAATTCATTCACAATAAACTACTCTTCAGAGGCTGTTCCCAGAAAACTCAAGATATACATTTTGTTTTTCAGGTAAATATGTTTAATATACGAAATTTTAATCAAAATCGTTCGAGCCATTTTTGAGAAAATCAAAATTTTCGAAAAAAGTTCCACGTAAAGGGTAGTTGGGGGTGGGGGGATTTTTCTCAAAATCTTCGTGTCGCATCCCTGGAAGATACTAAACTTAAATACCAAGTTTAGTATTTTACCAAATTTTCGTTTCTGAGTTATCGTGTTCACATTCACACGGACAAACGGACACACACACACACACACACACACACACACACACACACACACACACACACACACGGACCTTTTTGTGAAAATGCTTGTTTTTGATATTGGGGACCCTAAAACATATATTTCTGGTGAAATCTCAGTATCGAATTTTTGGGTGGAGTGCAGTACTATCTCTATACACTATGTACATAGTGCGTATGGAGAAAGTAATTGTTTTCAGATAAAGTTCCGTGTGTGTGTGAGTCCGTGAGTCCGTGTGTCTGTGAACACGATAACTCAAAAACGAAAAGTGGGTAAAATACCAAACTTGGTATTTAAGTATAGTATCTTTCGGGGATGCGACACGAAGATTTTGAGAAGCATCCCCCACCCCAAACTGCCCTTTACATGGAACTTTTTTGAACATTTTTATTTTCTAAAAAATGCCTCCAACGATTTTGATTAAAATATCGTATATTAAAGATATTTACCTGACAAATAAAATGTATATTTTGAATTTTCTGGGAATAGCCTCTGAAGACTAGTTTATTCTGGGTCAAATTTACGGAATTCTGCATAACTGCTAAACCGTAAGAGATGGACAAAACCTTACCACACAACAAATGCAGAACACTTTAAAACACACAATTTATGTAATACACATTTTTTTCGTGCAGTTGATCGTTTTTGAGATATTCCTTGTTTTTGGTTTCAGTCCTGAAAAACTTATACTTTTCTCATACGGGAATTTGTCAACTCGTGTCCATACAAACAAAGGAACTTGTCACATAGCAACCAGCCTTTGCCTGTCACTTTTAACTTATCGTACTCTCTTATTTCGCTATTCTTACAAGGAAGCAAGTAATAAGACTATTTTTGCTTATTTTTTCTCGATTAGCATGAAGTAAATAAAAGTAAGAGCTTTTTAACAATAATTTGTTGCAGGAATGTAGCGAAAGTCATGTGAATGGAACACATCAGATGTTTTTTTCGTTCTTTCATTTTATTTGTTGTCCATCACAAGCCGCATGCTTTTGTTTTGTTCCTAAGATGGACTGAAGGGAAGGGATTTGTCACTTCAATAACAGTCAGTTGTTTTCATTATTCATTTTAACAGGTTACCGCTGTCGAAGGCACTTCCAAGCCAGTGCTGCACAACAAGCATACCAGCAATTTCTAACCTACAAGCTCACGTATAAATTATTCACTGACAGAATATCGTCATTCAATTAAGCAATTATGCTACGATACAGTGTATTCAGAAATTCCCCTTACAAATCTTTACTGCCTCTAACATGCATATACGAGGTACGTCCAGAAAGTAAGTTCCGTTTGGTAATAAAATAGAATTGTTTACAGATACAGAATAATTATTTATTGCACAAAATTCTACAACTATTAAACTACTTTTCCACTTAACTGCCGAAACTTTGCAGGCATTTGTCATAGCGTGGCAGACTTGAAATGTAAGAACAGATGAAAGCCGTTAGGAGTGAGGTCAGGGCTGTACGGAGGATGATCAAACACGTCCCAGCCAAATCCCTGTAGGAGGTTTTTCGTCACATTTGCAGTGTGTGGTCGTGCGTTGTCGTGAAGAAAAACAACACCTTTTGACAGCAATCCTCGGCGCTTATTCTGTATTGCGGGGCGCAATTTCCTAAGTGTCTCGCAATAAACATCTGCTTTGATTGTTTGACCACGCGGTAAGAAATCAATGAGTAAGATGCCTTCCCAGTACCAGAACACCGTGCACATCATTTTTCGAGGTGTCAAGATTTGTTTCGGCTTAGCCTTTGCTGGGGATGAAGTGTGCCCGCTTACTTTCAGGGGTGTCGTAATAAACCCAAGTCTCATCTCCTGTGACTATCTGTGTCAGAAGTTCTTCGCCGTCTTCATCATAACGGGTTAAAAACTGAAGTGCGCTACCCATCCGTTTTGTTTTGTGTTGCTCAGTAAAAATCTTTGGTGCCCAACGTGAGCACAGTTTACGAAATTTCAGTTTTTCGGAAACAATTTCATGAATTAGTGATCGTGAGAAATTCCATAGCGAGAGTACTAATTATAAACTTGCGGTTTTCCTGCATCTTGTCATCAATCGCGTGAACCAGTTCTTCTGTAACCAAAGATGGACGCCCACTTCGTTCTTCATCGTGCACTTCATTGAACTGAAGGACCCATCTTCTCACCATTGAATCACTCAGCGCATTTTGTCCGTAAACTTCGTAAATTTGCCGATAAATTTCAATTAGTTTCACTTTCCTAGTATTCCGAAAACGAATCACAGATCTGATTTCACAAGCGGCGGGATTTTCAATAAACACCGGCGTTGTAAACAAGCACAACAAAGCGTATGTGGCTGACAGCGATCTCAAAATGGCGCACGTTTCTTCTCCTTGATACAGAGCGTCTACCGCGCATGTGCGGAACTGCGATCGCAGCGCTGTAGCGGAGATAAATTGAAACGGAACTTACTTTCTGGACGTACCTCGTATAATGTACATAGTATATAAAGTGTGGTATTACACCAAACTATTACATATAGAGGTTATATTGAAAATACACGTCTTGGGGTCCCCTAAATAAAATAAATCTGATGTGTTCCATTCACATAACATTCTCTAAATCTCTGTAACACATTATTGTTAAAATAATTCTACTTCTTTATACAGGGTGTTTCAAAACGACACCAAACGAAGATGTGATCTTGGTCATACTGTACGTGATACGTTTATATAATTTTTTAGCTCTAAATTCAGCACATACAAAAACTGCCATAAAATCACCATGGATTAGGCAGTCGTACATAACTAAATGACACGTGCCTGGCCCACTCCAGAAAGACGCCGGGTGGTAGCGAAGGTCCCAGTCTCGGGGTAGTTTGATAGATACGCTGGCGCGGCACAGCACACCTTAGTAATGGTAAACGTAGCATGGGTTTTGTTATGTGTTTCGTATAACACGTTCTGAGGCTGTTTACGTGGCGTATGACAGCCGTTGTTCCTTCGCTGCCTAATCCCAAATGTGTGCGATTTTTAAACACACTTTAAACAGAAGAGTTTGAAAGTTGAGACATCAAGTTTCGGACAATTCAAAGTGTAAGCTAATCGACTGCTATCTTCGTTTGGTGTCGTTTAGAAACATGTATAGACCATGCTATATGAGATAAACATTAGCAGAAATTGATTTTATTACTTCGTTCCTTGTAAATAAAAGGGAAAGTATATACTGTGCTCCATTCAAGGATGTCCTCTAGTAGTTCGATAAACAAACATTTTATTCAAAACGATAATCTGTTATCCATTTCATACTAATCAAGATAAACATTAGCAGAATTGGTCTTATTGCTAGCTTCCTTGTAAGTATAAGGGAAATAAGAAACTGCAGAGGCAAACACGATAGTATCCTCCTTTAAAATACGGGCCACCCTCCGTGGTGTAATGCTTACCATTTTGAATTCATATGCCCAAGGTCGCGGGTTCAAAAAATCCTTAGCATGGCTAACTACTGAAAGGAAGTAAAGCCGCTGGTCCCGTGTCATAGAGTTACGGCACGTAAAAGAACCTCAAGCCTGATTAAGAGTCCTCTGAGCAAATTTAGCGGCCATCCACGCCCCATTTAGAATGGGACGCTCAGAACAACAGTAGTTAATACGCCATTTTATTACTTTCTCTATACGTACTACGTACATAGTGAATAGAGAAGTTATTGCAGTGCACCAAAAAATCGATACCAGATTTCACTGGAAATATATGTTTTAGGGTCCCCTGTATACAAAAAAAGGATTTTTAGAAAAATATCCGTGTCTGTGTGTCTGTGAACAGGATAGCTCAAAAACGATTAATCGGTAAAACATCAAAGTTGGTATTTAAGACTACTTTATTCTGGATGAATTATAAGGAATTGTGTATAACTGCTAAACCGTAAGACATGGACAAAAACTTGCCATTCAAAAAAAGTAGAGCACGTTAAAACACACAATTTATGAAATATACATTTTTTTTCGTGGTTGGTCGTTTTTAGATATTCCTTGTTCTTAGTTTGAGGTTTGAAAAACTTATACTTTTCTCATACAGTAATTTGTGAACTCCTGTTTATAGAAACAAAGAAACCTTAGTCACATAGCAACCAGATTTTGACTGTCACTTTAACCTATGATATTCCCTTATTTTGCTTCTACTTACAAGTAATAAGCCTATTTCTGCTACTTTTTTTCTGATTAGCATGAACTAAGTCAAATCATAAGCTTTTTAACAATAATTTGCTGCAGAGATGTAGAGAAAGTCATGTTAAAGGAGCACATCAGATTTTTACTTTCTCTATACGTACTAATCAAATAGTGTATAGAGAAGGTATAGTATTGCACCCAAGAATTCGATACCGAGATTTCACCGGAAATATACGTTTTGAGACCTCCTGTATAAAAAGATAGTATTTTTTTAGAAAAATGTCCGTGTGTGTCTGTCTGTCTGTGTATGTGTGTGTATGCGCGCATGCCTGTAGGCAGCATAGCTCAAAAACGAAAAGACCGTTAAAAACCAAACTTGGTGTTTAAGTTTGATATCTTCCAAGGATGCGACAGCAGATTTTCAAGAAAGTCCCCCCATCTGCACTACCCTTTACATGGTAACATTTCGAAAATGTTGAGTTTCTTAAGAATAGCTCTAACGATTTTGATTAAAATATCGTATATTACCTGACAAATAAAATGTATATCTTGAATTTTCTGGGAGTTTCCTCTGAAGACTTCTTTATTCTGGATGAATTTTACAGAATTTTGCATAACTGCTAAACCGTAAGAGATGGACGAAAGCTTAAAACAAAAAAAATGTAGAGCACATTAAGACACACAATTTATGTTATATAATTTTTCGTGGAATTGATCGTTTTTTAGATATTCATTGTTTTTGGTTTCAGCTTTGAAAAACATACTTTTCGCATACAGGAATTTGTCAACTCCTGTCCATACAAACAAAGGAGCTTCAGCCACATGGCAACCAGCTTTTGACTATAACTTTAGCCTATGGTACTCCCTTATTTTGCTTCTAGTAACAAGGAAGCAAATAATAAGACTATTTCTGCTAATTTTTTCTGATTTTATGAAAGCATAAGTTTTATAACAATAATTTGCTGCAGAGATGTAGAGAAAGTCATGTGAATGGAACACATCACATTTTTTAAAATACGTTCGCTATGTGAAATACTTGAAATTCTAATCCGTTTAATTGAAAGCAGTAAACAAATGAAGAACGAGAAGAAAGATGTCTTCCCGTTTGATAACAAATTTTAAATGGCTAAAATTGAAACCTTTAACCCGGAATATCTCGAAAAGAGTTAGCCCTACAAAAATGTATATAATATAAATTATGTGCTGTAATCAGATCTACATTTTTTGTGTAGTAAGTTTTTATATATCTTTTACGGTTTGCAAATTATACCAAAGTCATCCTGAAAGAAGAGGTCGTCAGAGGCTAGTTCCAGAAAATCCAGGTATACATTTCCTTTGTCTTAAAAGTTGCTTAAGCACATCTACGGTATTTAAATCAAAATTGAGAGCCATTTTTGAGAAAATAAAACTTATTCTAAAATGTTAGCTGGCGGTGGAGGGTTTTCTTGAAAATCTCCCTGTAGTATCCTTGGGATATACCAAAATTAAATACAAAGTTTAGTATTTAACGGTCTTTTTGTTTTTGATCTATGCTACCCACAAGCGCGCACACACGTACACACAAGTGGACATTTTTCTAACAATTTTTTTTATTAAAGGGTCTCAAAACCTGTATTTTCGGTAAAATCTTGATTAACAATTTTTTGGATGTTTGAAAACGGCCCACTGTGGAGGAAAAAATGTAATATGTTCCATTCACATGACTTTCTCTACATCTCTGCAACAAATTGGTGTTAAAAAACTTATGCTTCCGTTTACTTCATGATAATCGAGAAAACACTGCAAGAAATAGTCTTACTACTTGCTTCCATTCAAGTAGAAGGGTAATAAGGGGGGGATTTTAAATCTGAAACCAATAACAAGGAATTATTCAAAAACGCTCCTCTCCATGAAAATTGTATGTAACATAAATTGTGTGTATTATAGAGCTCTCCTTTTTTTGTTAAGTAATTTTTTTCTATCTCTTGTAGTAAAGCAGTTTTGCAAAATTTCATATAATTCATTCAGAATAAAGTAGCCTTCAGAGGCTATTCCCCCATATTCTTTAATATACGTTATTTTAATCAAAATAATTAAACAACTTTTTGAGAAAAATTTCGAAAATTTTACCATATAAAGGGTAATTTGGGAAGGAGGTATTTTCTTGAAAATCTTGGTGTCACATCCTTGGTTGATACTGAACTTAAATACCAAATTTGGTATTTAACAAACTTTTTGTTTTTGAGTTATGCCCCTTTTTTTTTTCTACTTACATGGAAGCAAGTAACAATAGCATTTGTGCTACTTTTTCCCAATTAGCATAATGTAAATAGAAGACAAACTTTTTACCAATAATTTGCAGAGGTGTAGACAAAGTTAAAGTCTGATCACATGAGATTTTTTCCCCTTCTACGTACAAGGAAGCGATTAATAAGAACATTTTCTGCTAATGTTTGTGTCTAGTTACTAATTACTACCCACATGGTCGAAAAAGTAAACAATCCGCCGCTGACCATTGCAAGTCTTTGTGAAGGGAATTTTCCAACAGTCAGCTTTCGACTTGACAAGAAATTGAAGATGATTGACCATAACAGTGTGGATTTTCTGCAAAGATTTGCTGACCCACCAACGGCTTCAACATCATTATTTCATAATGATGCTGTAGTTTCTCGGAATGGGTTTGTAACACATTATTGTTAAAAAGCTTATGCTTCTATTCACTTCATGCTAATCCAGAAATAATTAGCAGAACTAATCTTATTACTTGCTTCCTTTAAATACAAGCGAAATAAGGGACATCCTACTTCTTATTTTTCATTTGTTTACTCCTTTCAATCAAAGGATTAGAATTTCAAGTGTTTTACATAGCGGCCGTATTTTAAAAAACCTTATGTGTTCCATTCACATGACTTTCTCTACATCTCTCCAACAAATTATTGTTAAGAAGCTTATGCTTCTATTTACTTCATGCTAACCCAAAAAAAATCTGATATGTTCCATTCACATGACTTTCTCTATATCACTGCAACAAATTATTCTATTTACTTCATCTAACGGAGCAAAAATTAGCAGAAATAGTCTTATTACTTGCTTCCTTGTTAGTAGGAGCGAAATAAGGGAGTACCATAGGTTAAAATGATAGTCAAAAGCTGGTTGCTCTGCGACTGAAGTTCCTTTGTTTGTATTGACACGAGTTCACAAAGTACTGTATGAGAAAAATATAAGTTTTTATAGCTGAAACCAAAAACAAGGAATATCTCAAAAACAATCAACCCCATGGAAAAATGTTTATAACATAAATTGTGTGTTTTAACGTGCTCTACATTTGTTGAGTGGTAAGTTTTTGTCCATCTCTTACGATTTAGCAGTTATGCAAACATCTATATAATTGACCCAGAATAAACTAGTCTTCAGAGTCGATTCCCAGAAAATTGAAGATATACATTTTATTTCTCTTTAATATACGATATTTTAATCAAAATCACTAGAGCCATTTTTTTAGAAAATTGAAATTTTCGAAAAAAAATCCATGTAAAGGGTAGTTGGGGGTGGGGGATTTTTCTCAAAATCTTCGTGTCGCATCCCTGGAAGATACTAAACTTAAATACCAAGTTTGGTATTTTACCGACTTTTCGTTTTTGAGTTATCGCGATCACAAGCACACGGACACACTCTCTCTCACACACACGGACCTTTTTCTGGAAATACCTTTTTTGGATACAGGGTACCCTAAAACATATATTTCCGGTGAAATCTCGGTATCGAATTTTTGGTGGAGTGCAATACCTTCTCTATACACTATGTACATAGCACGTATAGAGAAAGTAAAAATCTGATGTGTACCATTCACATGACTTTCTCCATATCTCTGCAACAAATAATTCTTAAAAAGCTTATGCTTCTATTTATTTTATGATAATCAGAAAAAAAAAATAGCAGAAATAGTCTAATTATTTGCTTCCTCGTAAGTATAAGCGAAATATGGGACAACCGTAGGTTAAAGTGATAGTCAAAAGCTGGTTGCTATGTCAATGAAGTTCCTTTGTTTATATGGATAGGAGTTGACAAGTTCCTGTAAGAGGAAAGTATACATTTTTCATAGCAGAAACCAAAAATAAGGAATGTCACAAAAACGACGAACTCCACGAAAAAAAATGTATATAACATAAATTGTATTTTAATGTGCTCTACATTTTTTGTGTAGTAAGTTTTTGTCCCTCTCTTACGGTTTAGCAATTATTCAAAATTTAGTAAAATTCATCCAGAATAAACTACTCTTCAGAGGCAATTCCCAGAAAAATCAAGATATACATTTTATTTTCAGGTAAATATGTTTAATATACGAAATTTTAATCAAAATCGTTCGAGGCATTTTTGAGAACATCAAAATTTTCGAAAACAGTTCCATGTAAAGGGTAGTTGGGGGTGGGGTGATTTTTCTCAAAATCTTCGTGTCGCATCCCTGGAAGATACTAAACTTAAATACCAAGTTTGGTATTTTTAAGACTTTTTATTTTTGAGTTATCGTGTTCACAGACTCACGGACACACGCACACACTGATACACGGACACACGGACGCACACACACGGACCTTTTTGTGAAAATGCTTTTTTTTTGTATTTGGGACCCTAAAATATATATTTCCGGTGAAATCTCGGTATCGAATTTTTGGGTGGAGTGCAATACTTTCTCTATACACTATGTACATAGTGCGTATGGAGAAAGTAAAAATAGCAGAAATAATAATGTTACTTACTTTCGAAGTAAGCACTATAAGTTTCTGAAGTTCTGAAGTTTCGCAGCACTTCGTCTGGAATGATAATAATAATAATAATAATAATAATAATAATAACAATAATAATAATAAACATTTACTCAATGAAAGGAATCAAACTCATGACCTTTGGGATACAGCTTCCCGCGGTACGCATTAAGCCACAGAGCAGTTGGAAAACCCCCTTCGGAGTAGGCTACATAGCTCCAGAACGTAGTTAATGAATGCTAAGAGTCGAGATTTTACAGATGTTTGCGACATTAAATCTTGAGAACGCTAGTAACGAGCTGCTAAAAATCGATATTTCTATACTCGGGCAGCACTAAAGACATTCTAAGCCATTTTTGCACTCTCTATACTCACTATGTACATAGTGTATAGAGAATGTATTGAACTCCACCAAAAAATTCGATACCGAGATTTTACCGGAAATATATGTTTTAGGGTCCCCTTTATCCAAAAAAAGTATTTTCAGAAAAAGGTCCGTGTGTGTATGTGTGTGTCCCTGTGTCCGTGTGTCTGTGAACACGATAACTCAAAAACCAAAGTCGGTAAAATACCAAACTTGGTATTTAAGTTTAGTATCTTCCAGGGATGCGACAAGAAGATTTTGAGAAAAATGGAATTCTTTTCGAAAATTTTGATTTTCTAAAAAATGCCTCTAACGATTTTGATTCAAATATGGTATATTAAAGATATTTACCCCACAAATAAAATGTATATTTTGAACTCTCTGGGAATAGCCTCTGAAGACTACTTTATTCTTGGTCAATTTTATGGAATTTTGCATAACTGCTAAACCATAAGTGATGGAAAAAAACTTACCACACAACAAATGTAGAGCACTTTGCAACACTCAAGTTATATTATATACATTTTTTTCGTGGAGTTGATTGTTTTTTTATATATTCCTTATTTTTTGTTTCAGCTATTAAAACTTATACTTTTCCCATACAGGACTTTGTGAACTCGTGTCAATACAAACAAAGGAACTTCAGTCGCAGATCAACCAGTTTTGACTATCACTTTAACCTATGGTACTCCCTTATTTCGCTTCTACTTACAAGGAAGCAAGTAATAAGACTATTTCTGCCTGTATTGCTCCATTATATGAAGTAAATAGAATTATTTTTTGCAGTGATATAGAGAAAGTCATGTGAATGGAACACATCAGAGTTTTGTGTTTTCTTTGTTAGGTCTGGTAAGAGTCTCTGTCTAGAAAAAAATGTCAGCCAAGAGCAAAAAGAATAGAAAGGTATTTCTATCAAGGGGTAGGTGTTTGTTACAACGAAATATCGCAGTACGTGACTATGTAGCCGAAGGGTTAGATGCCGAGAGAGGAAAATGGAAATCCTTGTGTCCAGGATCAGGTAGAAATGTCTGTCCATCGATCCGCTCCAACACAAGCTGAAGAGCGTCACATGAAATATGCAACGCTAACCATGCTGCATGGATTAAAGGCACACGGAAATGAAATCTTCAGATGATATTTTAAGGCGAAGCATCTATGAAATTTGGAAAACCCACAGTGTATAAGACATCTTGTTGAAATTAATACCAGTTATTAAACACCATAATACAGTTTAGAAGTTGATGGATTGTGACCATGTAGTCTCCGACCTCCCCCAAAATGTTATCGGCATCAGATGAATTACATAGAACATCCTAAATGGTGGGTGGGGAGCTACAACGGGGATTATCAAACGTTCGCCTAAACGATATTTGGCAAAGGGGTAACGAAAATAGTTATAACGACGTTAATAAAGTAAGAAACACGACTACGGTATAAACATGCAATAAAGTAAACACATATCTCAAAATTAGGTATAAACAAAATTCGGGAATAGCGTGGCTCAGGTTGGGAGGATGGAAAACCCGTAAGGTAGTTGATAAAACTGGTAGGTGGTTTTGCCCATTATGCGGGTATCAGGAACACTGATAGCTTATTTTGACAGATTGAGTGCAGGTGGAGGATGTTAGGAAAATATTGCCGGAAGTATTTTTACCTTCAAACATACGAAGGACAGCGCATTCTGGGATTTGATTCTGAACAGCTAAAACTGGCCAAGCCTGGACACATACTTATTGGAAGTTCGTGCATTAAGAGATAAAATATTTGTGTAAATATTGTATAGACTTATTTGTTGTTTGATTTATATATATATATATATATATATATATATATATATATATAAATACATGCGTAGTTATGAGTGCAAGTGTGTGTGGGTGTCTGTATTTCTAATGTAAAGATATAAAATCTGATGTGTTCCATTCACATGCCTTTCTCTATATCTCTGAAACAAATTATTGTTAATAAGCTTATCTTTTGTATATTTCATGCTAACCGAGAAAAATTAGCAGAAATTGTCTTATTTCTTGCTCTATTGTAAGTAGAAGCGAAATAATGGAGTACTATAGGTTAAAGTGAAAGCCAAAAGCTGGTTGCTATGTGACTGATGTTCCTTTGTTTGTATGGACAGGAGTTGACAAATTCCTCTATGAGAAAGCTTTCAAAGCTGAAAACAAGAAAAAGGAATATCTCAAAAACGATCAACTCCTCGAAAAAAATGTATAAAACATAAATTGTGTGTTTTAACGTGCTCTACATTTTTTGTGGGTTAAGTTTTTGTCCATCTCTTACGGTTTAGTGGTTATGAAAAATTCATCCAGAATAAAGTATTCTTCAGAGGCTATTCCTAGAAAATTCAAAATATACATTTTATTTGTCAGGTAAATAACTTTAATATTCGATATTTTAATCAAAATCATTAAAGCCATTTTTTAGAAATTAACATTTTTCGAAAAAAGTACTATGTAAAGGGTAGTTTTGGTTGGGGGGATTTTTCTCAAAATCTTCGTGTCGCATCCCTGGAACATACTACACTTAAATACCAAGTTTGATATTTTCCCGACTTTTCGTTTTTGAGTTATTGTGTTCACAGACACACGGACACACTGACTCACGGACACATACACGCACACGCGGACCTTTTTCTGAAAATACTTTTTTTGAATACAGGGGACCCTAAAACATATATTTCCGGTCAAATCTTGGTATCGAAATTTTTGGTGGAGTGCAATACCTTCTCTATACACTGTGTACATAGTCCGTATAGAGAAAGTAATAAAAATAGATATGTAGGTAATATTTTAAAGTCAGGTATTTTTAGATAGCATGTACGGTCACCCGATCCATGTGATTTGAGATGCAAGTATTTTATTATTTTAAACTTAATAATAATAATAATAATAATAATAATAATACCACTACCACTACCATAATAGTGATATTCTTGCCATAAATAAAAATAAAAATCCGATGTTTCATTCACACGACATTCTCTAATTATTCTGAAATAATTAATTGTTCAAAGCACTTTTTACTTTCTCTAGCCCGAATGTACGATGTACATAGCGGGTAGAGAAGGTGTTGTATTCCACCCAAGAATCCGATGGTAAGATTTCACCGAAATATATATTTTGGGGTTCCATGAGTCGGAAAGGAGCATTGTTAGAAAAACGTCCGTGTGTGTGCCTGCATGTGTGAGTGTCTTTGGACAGCATGGCTCAAAAGTGAAAAGTCCGTAAAATTCCAAACTTGGTATTTATGTTTAGTATCTTTCAAGGATGCGATACGAATATTTTCAAGAAAATCCCCCCGCCATCAATTACCCAAATTATCCAAATTTTTGTTTTTCTCAAAAATGCTATAACGATTTTGATTAATATCTCTTATATTTAAGATATTAGATGACAAACAAAAATAAATATCTTGAATTTTCTGGGAGTATCCTCTGAAGACCTCTTTATTTAAGATTAATTGTTTTGAATTTTACACAACTCGTAAGAAATAGAAAACCTTATTACAAAAAAATCTGATGTGTACCATTCACATGACTTTCTCCATATCCCTGCAACAAATTATTCTTAAAAAGCTTATACTTTTATTGATTTATGCTAATCAGAAAAAATTAGCAATAATAGTCTAATTACTCGCTTCCTTGTAAGTAGAAGAGAAATAAGGGACAACTGTAGGTTAAAGTGATAGTCAAAAGCTGGTTGCTATATCAATGAAGTTCCTTTGTCTATATGGATAGGAGTTGACTAGTTCCTGTATGAGAAATGTATACGTTTTTCATAGCAGAAACCAAAAATAAGGAATGTCACAAAAACGACGAACTCCACGAAAAAAATGTATATAACATAAATTGTGTGTTTTAATGTGCTCTACACGTTTTGTGTAGTAAGTTTGTGTCCATCGCTTACGGTTCAGCAGTTATTCAAAATTTAGTAAAATTCATTCAGAATAAACTACTCTTCAGAGGCTATTTTCAGAAAATTCAAGATATACATTTTTTTTGTCAGGTAAATATGTTTAATATGCGAAATTGTAATGAAAATCGTTAGAGCCATTTTTGAGAAAATCAAAATTTTCGAAAAAAGTTCCATGTAAAGGGTAGTTGGGGGTGGGGGGATTTTTCTCAAAATCTTCGTGTCGCATCCCTGGAGGATACTAAACTTAAATACCAAGTTTGGTATTTTACCGAATTTCCGTTTTTGAGTTATCGTGTTCACAGACACACGGACGCACGGACACACACACACACACACACACACACACACACACACACACACACAGGGACCTTTTTGTGAAAATGCCTTTTTTGGATATTGGGGACCCTAAAACATACTTCCGGTGAAATCTCGGTACCCAATTTTTTGGTGGAGTGCAATACTTTCTCTATACACTATGTACATAGTGCGTATAGAGGAAGTAAAAATTGTAGAGTTATTTATTTTACTGATTTCAATTTTGTACAAGTTAACCTTTCTCAAACGGGGCTATACGAAGCGAACCTCAACTTTTTCACATAGCGAGCAGCGTTTAAAAGATTTGACTATCGCTTTAGCCTTGTGTATTTCTTTATTTCTCTTCTACTTACAGGCAGCAAGTAATAAGACAAATTCTGCTATCGTTTGTTTAGATTAGCAAGACGTAAAATAAAAGAAACATATTTTGTAAGGAAAGTTTCTTTGTGTAACTGCTAGAGAATGTTGAGTGAATGTGGCACATCATAATTTTGTTCTAGCTACTTCATGCTACCTGAAACAAAACAAAAATCTGATGTGTTACACTCACATGACTTTCTCTGGCCGTTCTACAAACTTCTTACATAAATTTATTCTTCTTTCTGCATTTTGTTAATCGAGGTATTCAGTACAATGTTCTAATTACTTAGTTCCTTATAAGTAGGAAGAAAATAAGGGAATACACTAGGCTAAATCGATAATCAAATGTTTTAAAAGCTGTCGTTATGCGATTGTCATTACAAATCACTTCTTTTCTTGGCCAGGAGTAGAACAAAAGAAAAACGGACACTCCCGTCTGAGAAAAGTATAAGTACTTCACAACTGAAACTAATAACAATGAATATCTCGAAAACGGTAAGCTCCACGAAAAAAATGTATATGACGTAAATTGTGTATGTTAATAAGGCCTACATTTTTTGTCTTGCAAGTTTTTGTCAATCTCTTACGGTTTATTAGTTATGCCAAATTAAGCAAAATTCATCCAGAATAAACAGGTCTTTATAAGCTATTCCCAGAAAATTCAAGATATACAATTTATTTGTAAGGTAAATATCTTATATACGATATTTTAATCAAAATCGTTAGAGCCATTTTTAAGAAAATCAAAATTTTCGAAAATAATTCCATGTAGAGGGTAGTTTGGAGTGGGGGGATTTTTCTCAAAATCTTCGTGTCGCATCCCTGGAAGATACTGAACTTAAATACCAAGTTTGGTATTTTAGCTACTTTTCGTTTTTGAGTTATCATGTTCACAGACACCCGGACACACGGGCACACACACCTTTGTTTAGAAATGCTTTTTTTGAATTCAGGGGGTCCTAAAACATGTATTTCCGGTGAAATCTCGACGTCGAATTTTTGGGTGGAATGCAATACTTCTTTATCCCTATGTACATTGTACATACGGTGCAACAGAAAGTAATTAGCGTAAATGGTCTTCATAAGTATATCCTATTGACTATGTTCAAAAGGAATAAGCAAATTTGTTAGAGTACAGAATGGTCATATCTTTTAAAACCTCCCATTTAAGGAAAGTATATGTATTGATAAATTGAAATCAAGAATTAGAAATTCCTCGGAAACGGTTATTTGCACAGCAAATGTATGCGACATAAATTGTGTATTTTAACAAGATCTACGTTTTGTGTACCATTATTTCCCTTTTACTTATAAGAAACTAAGTTTTAGCACAATTTTAGCAATGTTTACCTTGGTTAGCTTAGATATAATAATATTGTTTACTTTCTGTATACGAACTATGTACATAGTCTATAGAGAAGGTATTGCACTCCACCAAAAATTTCGATACCGAAATTTCACCGGAAATATATGTTTTAGGGAACCCTTTAACAAAAAAAGTATTTTCAGAAAAAGGCCCGTGTATGTCTGTGTGTCTGTGTGTCTTTGAACACGATAACTCTAAAACGAAAAGGCGGTAAAATACCAAACTTGGTATTTAAGTTTAGAATCTTCCAGGGATGCGACACGAAGATTTTGAGAAAATCCCCACACCCCAAACTACCCTTTATATGGATTTTTTTTCGAAAATTTTGATTTTTTAAAAAATGGTTTAACGATTTTGATTAAAATATCGTATATTAAAGACATTTACCTGACAAATAAAATGTATATTTTGAATTTTCTGGGAATAGCCTCTGAAGACTACTCTATTCTGAGGGATTGTTTTTGTATAACTACTAAACCGTAAGGGATAGACAAAAACCTACCACACAAAAAATGTAGAACACATTAAAACACACAGTTTATGTTCTATATAATTTTTTTCTTGGAGTTGATCGTTTTTTAGATATTCCTTGTTTTTGTTTTCAGGGTGGAAAATCTTAACTTTTCTCATACAGGAATTTGTCAACTCATGTCCATACAAACAAAGGAACTTCAGTCACATAGCAACCAGCTTTTGATTATTGCTTTAACCTATGCTATTCCCTTTCTACTTACAAGGAAGAAGGTAATAAGACTATTTTTGATAATTTTTCTAGATTAGCATGAAGTAAATAGAAGCATAAGCTTTTTAAAAATAATTTGTTGCAGGGATATAGAGAAAGTCATGTGAATGGTACACATCAGATTATTTAGGAATAGTTTGTTTGTGAAAGAGAGAGAAAATATGTGAATGGAACACTTTAGATCTTTTACATACATATTAGCATTCAGGCGTAACCTATTTGGCCATCAGGAGCATAGAATGATTTAGTACATAAACACACAAACACGCTATACTAAACATCTATGACCATAACGGGATTCGAACCCGCGAACTTTCCACGGCAAAGCATCAACGTTAAACTACCCAAAACTCCGAAACCGCGCATACCTGTGAAATAATATAGCTAAAACACCAAAGGTGTTTAAATACCGAACCAGCTATTTTACTTCATCATATTCCAAGAACACAACACGGTGATTTTCAAGGAATGTACTTCACAGATATTAACCCTTCACATGAAACATATTTCGAAAAATGTAACTTTCCCAAAAATGATAGTAATAGTTTTGGTTAAAGTACCACATGTTTAGCGTTAGTGAAAATGCACATCCTGAATTTTCTGGGTGCCACATCTGAAGTTGTCTTAACTTTTAATGACTTTAGCATAGATTATCTTACAATGCGAAAGATATAGATCCCCATAAAGCACAATTTATATCAAATATTTTTATGAAAGTAAGCATTTTCAAGAAATTCCTTATTTTTATTCCGAGTTAGCGACGTGAGCACATTGCCTCTGAAGATGTCCCTCACAGACAGGGACGAAACGTTAGGTAGAAATATTTTAACTAAACATTTACAGACCACGGCAATACAGCCCGAAAAGTTTAAATTTTAGAACTATGCACACCGGCCGTGAAAGCTTACGCATATATTAAATTCTTTATTGTTGGTTTTCTACATCCTAAAACTTATACAACTCTTAATAGGAAATCGATATTAGTTTTTCTATCCATTTTGCAACCAGTTCTTAAAATATTTGACTATGGCTAAGTCAGGCGTACTTCTATATTCCCCTTGTAACTAACAGAAACATGTAATAAAACTATGTATACAAATATTTGTCTCAATCTTCATACAATGAATAGAAGAATAAACTTTAAAGAATTAAAGTCATACGAATATAATATGAATTTTTTACAGCACAGATTTTTGTATTTTAGTAACAGTGTTTATGGAATAATAATGATAGTAATAATAATATTAACAATACTTATATAATACTAGCATAATAGTTAATATTCGCATTTAACGTCAATATTGTAAATAATAATGGACAAAATCTACAATAAAGCTCTTCATTAGAAGAACATATCTGAAGGGCATTAACACTCGACATGTTCATTGTCTGACTATTTTTATTACGTATTTGCGATGAAAATATTGTTGAAATTATAGTTTATTTTGCTCAGAAGTTATTCGCCCATATTCTCTGCAATATTTCTGCGTAGCATATTGCAAGCGATACATTTTTATATTTCTTGTTTGTCTTTTGAACACGAAAATCACCCTAGTGCTGATAATACGAAATGATCAGCTGAGAGGAAAATTTGAATGACAGGCGGGATGACAATTCAGGCATAAGAATAATGATAACAACACATTGTTGACACTTTTAGAACAGCAGAGACTTGCTTTCATTTTAACAAAGAAGAACAGCACTGCTAATAAGTCCACTGAAAATGTAGAGTAATAAATATGAGCTTTATAAAACACAATAACAGAACTAACGCGAGGGCAGTTTTTGGTTTCAACCTCCCATAGGTTATAAATAAAATACAAGTTCATAGAAAACAATTATTTTATTACTAAAAGTGTTGTACACTTATGGTTACTTTTCAACATATTCACCAAAAATATTGGCATTTATCGTACCTGTGCACAAGCTTTGCAATACCCGCTTCAAAAAATGTTGCCGCCAATGATTTCAAATGAGCATTGACGTTGTTTTTAAAATCTTCGTTGGTTTGAAAGTGCTGCCCTCCTAGCCCCGTCTTCAGTTCAGAGAAAAGGTGAAAGTCGCTGGGCGCCAGGTCAGGTCTGTACGGCGGATGATCGAAAATATCCCATTGGAATTGTTCAAGGAGCCGATGGGTTGTGCCAACAGTGTGTGGACGAGCGTTGTCATGGACCTACACAATTCTTGAATTCCTCTTCGTTTGTTTTGAATGTCTCTCCGTAAACGTCGTAAAATACAAGGATTTTGCATAACTGCTAAACCGTAAGAGATGGATAAAAACTTACTGCACTAAACATGTAGACTACGTTAAAACACACAATTCATGTAATATACATTTTTTTTGTGGAGTTGATTCTTTTTTCGATATTCCTTGTTTTTAGTTTCAGCATTAAAAGCTAATACTTTTTTCATACAGGAATTTGTCCACTTCTGTCCATACAAAGGAGCTTAATCAAATAGCAAGCAGCTATTGACTATTACTTTAACCTATGGTACTTCCTTATTTCAGTTCTACTTACAAGGAAGCAAGTAATAAGACTATTTCTGCTAGTTGTTTCTCGATTAGCATGAAGTAAATAGAAGCATGGGCTTTTTAACAATAATTTGTTCCAGAAATATAGAGAAAGTCATGTGAATGGAACAAGTTTGATTTTTATATGTACATTTTCGTGTTTATTTAAAATATCTCTTGGTAAGTCCTCTATTCGCGAGAAATAATTACTATCAAATAATGTGATATCAGGAAGGTGAGAATAGGGGGCGTGTTCCTCGGACTCGGAATACATTGATACTTATTGCAATATTCCTTGACCGAAATTCTTGATTAATATAACATATTCTACTAAAGCTTTAAACCTATGATGTAATACGAGGTACGTCCAGAAAGTAAGTTCCGTTTCAATTTATCTCCGCAATCTATCGCAGTTCCGCACATGCGCGGTAGACGCTCTATATCAAGGAGAAGAAACTTGCGCCATTCTGAGATCGCTGTCAGCCACATACGGACAAAATGCGATGAGTGATTCAATGGTGAGAAGATGGGTCCGACAGTTAAATGAAGGACTTAGTGAAGTGCACGATGAAGAACGAAGTGGGCGTCCATCTTTAGTTACAGAAGAACTGGTTCACGCGATTGATGACAAGATCCAGGAAAACCGCAAGTTTACAATTAGTGCTCTCGCTATGGAATTTCCCCAAAGCTCACGACCACTAATTCATGAAATTTCGTAAACTTTGCTCACGTTGGGTACCAAAGATTCTTACTGAGCAACACAAAACAAACCGGATGGATAGTGCACTTCAGTTTTTAACCCGTTATGATGAAGACGGCGAAGAATTTCTGACACAGATAGTCACAGGAGATGAGACTTGGGTTTCTTACGACTCCCCTGAAAGTAAGCGGCAATCAATGGAATGGAGGCACACTTCATCCCCAGCAAAGGTTAAGCCGAAACAAATCTTGACACCTCGAAAAATGATGTGCACAGTGTTCTGGGACTAGAAAGACATCTTACTCATTGATTTCTTACCGCATGGTCAAACAGTCAAAGCAGATGTTTATTGCGAGACACTTAGGAAATTGCGCAGCGCAATACAGAATAAGCGCCGAGGATTACTGTCAAAAGGTGTTGTTTTTCTTCACGACAACGCACGACCACACACTGCAAATGTGACGAAAAACCTCCTACAGGGATTTTGCTGGGACGTGTTTGACCATCCTCCGTACAGCCCTGACCTCGCTCCTAGCGACTTTCATCTGTTATTACATCTCAAATCTTTCCTTGGCGGTCAACACTTCAACAATGACGAAGAGCTGAAAGAAAATGTTTCCAACTTTTTGAAGACACAGGCGGCAAACTTCTATGAAGAAGGTATACAAAGACTTGTGCCACGCTATGACAAATGCCTGTAAAATTTCGGCAGTTATGTGGAAAAGTAGTTTAAGAGTTGTAGAATTTTGTGCAATAAATAATTATTCTGTATCTGTACACAATTTAATTTTATTAACAAACGGAAGGTACTTTCTGGACTACCTCGTATATGGTACTAAGTTTTCTTACATTAACAGTATTTTTAGACCATAAATTAGAACAAAATTAAGTCATGACCTTGCTACGATGTTTACTGCAATAATGCCAGTAGTTTCTGATAGGCCAAAAATGTTATTGAAATAAACGTTATTTCGAAATAGAGATCTGTCCCCTCCCATTGAATTTTATTCTTTACTTCAATTATTTTGAGATGACATACCCCAATTTCGATTTACTATGTAATGATTACTCTAAGTCCTAGAATTGATAGTATAGCCAACTTCTGTGATGAAATAGTGTTGATGTAATTTTAAGTCGCCATTGAGGTTGTCATCTCAAAATAATTTGAGATCAGCTTGTGGTTAACCGGGAACCATCCGTGTCAGTTGAGAAGTTTAATGCCGTGATCCGTGGTCCAAATCCCAGCTATGGCATTAAATTTTTACTTTCTCTATAGGCACTATGTACATAGTGTACAGAGAAGGTATTGCACTCCACCAAAAAATTCGATACCGAGATTTCACCGGAAATATATGTTTTAGGGTTCTCTTTATCTAAAAAAAAAACATTTTCGGAAAAAGGTCCGTGTGTGTGTGAGTGTGCCCATGTGTCCGTGTGTCCGTGTGTCCGTGTGTCTGTGAACACGATAACTCAAAAACGAAAAGTAGGTAAACTACCAAACTTGGTATTTAAGTTTAGTATGTTCCAGGGATGCGACATGAAGATTTTGAGAAAAATCCCCCCACCCCAACTACCCTTTACATGGATTTTTTTTCGAAAATTTTGATATTCCTAAAAATGGCTATAACGAGTTTCGTATATTAAAGATATTTACCTGAAAAATAAAATGTATACCTTAAATTTTCTGGGAATAGCCTCTGAAGAGTAGTTTATTCTGGTTAAATTTTACTGAATTTTGAATAACTGCTAAACCGTAAGAGATGGACAAAAGCTTACTACATAAAAATATAGAGTACGCTAAAGCACACAATTTATGTTATTTACATTTTTTTCGTGGAGTTCATCCTTTTTGTGACATTCCCTTATTTTTGGTTTCTGCTATGAAAAACTTATACATTTTTCATACAGGAATTTGTCAACTGCTGTCCATACAAACAAAGCTACTTCAGTGACATAGCAACCAGCTTTTGATTATCACTTTAACCTATGGTACTACCTTATTTCACCTCTGCTTACAAGGAAGCAAATAATATGGCTATTTCTGCTAATGTTTTACTGATTAGCATGAAGTTAATAGACGCATAAGCTTTTTAAGAATAATTTGTTGCAGGGATATAGAGAAAGTCAAGTGAATGGTACCCATCAGATGTTTTAGTCTGACTCTACCTATCCAAGTTCTGTCCGACACATGAAACAAACCTGATGTGGTCCATCAGACTTCCTCTACATCTCTGTAACAAAATAGTGTTAATAAGCTTATTCTTCTATCTATGTAATGCTAAATCGTTAGCAGAAACCGTCTTATTACGTATTTCCTTTATAAGATGAAGCGAAATAAGAGAATACACCAGGCTAAACCGACAGTCAAATGTTTTAAAATGTGGTTGCTATGGGATGGATATCCGTTTCTTTGCGTGGCCAAACGTTGACAAGTTGTCGAAAGAGAAAGGTTTAGTATTTTAAAGCTGAATTCTATAACAAGGAATATCTAGAAAACGGACGACTCCACGAAAAATATGTTGATTACATAAATTGTGTGGTTTATCGTTATCTACATTTTTGTGTAATAAGTTTTTGCCTATCTCTTATAGTTTACCAGTTATACAAAATTCAATAAAAATCATCTAGAATAAAGACACATTCAGAGGCTGTTCCCAGAAAATGCAAAATACAAATTTTATTTGTCATGTAAGTATCTTAAATATAAGAGATTTTAATCAAAATCGTTAGAACTTTTTTGAGAAAATCAACATTTTCGGAAGTTTTTCCATATAAAGGGTAGTATTTCCTTGAAAATCCCCGTGTCGCATCCTTAGAAGATACCAAATTTTTATGCCAAGGTTGGTACTTAATGTTCTATTTGTTTTTAAGCTATGCTGTCCACAGATACACACACGGACCTTTCGCTGAAAATGCTCTTTTTGGATTCAGCGGGACCCATAACATATATTTCTCGTGAAATTTAGATCAAACTTTTGGGTGATTACAATACCTTTTCTATGCCATAGTATGTGTATAGAAAGTAAAAAAGAATTAAATCATAAGTAATATAGTTTAGATAAGAAGAAATTATTTTGTAAATAATTGAAAATTATTGTTATTATTGTTATTATTATTATTATTATTATTATTATTATTATTATTATTATCATCATCATCATTAACATACTGTGTACATACAAAGATATAATGTATATTAAGATAAACGTAATTGTTTTCCTGCTAAGGTCTTTGCCTCTGTCCTCAATGAACATTTTCGTATTCAGCAATATTAGATTTCATTAATTTTACCGCTTCTGACATTACAGCGTTAAGTAAACCTCACTGCGCTTCACTGGACATCATTTGTTTTGATTTCACTGCTCCCCACACAAATGTATGCATCCTTTGGATTTTGTTATTAAAATAATGAAATATTACTTTAATTACTGCGCCATAGAAGAAACCGCTAAACACATTTTGATGTGGTGCTAACAATTCATTTTCAGTTACAGGTCTTCCTTTGTTTCAAATTATTTTCAGTTAAATGAATATCTGTTGTCGAAAAAGGAAGGGCAAAAAACCTTATGTGTTCCATTCATATGACTTTATCTACATATCTGCAACAATTTATTGTTAGAAAGCTTATGCTTCTATTTATTTCATGCTAATCGTGAAAAAAACAGAAATTGTCTTATTATTTGCTTCCTTGTAAGTAAAAGCAAAATAAGGGGGTACCATAGGTTAAAATGATATTCAAAAGCTGACTGCTATGTTACTGAAGTTCCTTTGTTTTTTATGGACAGGAGTTGACAAATTTCAAAGTTGAAAGGAAAAGCCAGGAATAAGTTAAAAACGATCTACTTCACGAAAAAAAAAAAATATATATATGACATAAATGTTATGTTTTAATGTGCTCTACATTTTTTGTGTTGTAGGTTTTTGTCCATTTCTTACGGTTTAGCAGTTATGCACAATTCCGTAAAATTCATCCAGAATAAAGTAGTCTTCAGAGGCTATTCCCAGAAAATTCAAGATATACATTTTATTTGTCAGGTAAATATCTTTAATATACGATATTTTAATCAAATTCGTTAGAGCCATTTTTAAGAAAATCAAAATTTTCGAAAAAAGTTCCATGTAAAGGGTAGTTGGGGGTGGGGGGATTTTCTTGAAAAACTTCGATTCGCATCCTTGGAAGATACTAAACTCAAATACCCAGTTTGGTATTTAACGGTCTTTTTTTTTTAGCTAAGCTGTCCACAGACACACACACGCACACACGGACCTTTTTCCAAAAATGCTTTTTTTGGATTCAGGGGGGACCCAAAACATGTATTTCCTTTGAAATCTCGGTATCGAATTTTTGAGTGCAGTACAATACCTTCTCCATACACTATGTACATAGTACGTGTAGAGAAAGTAATAAAGGAGTTCAACTATATAGGGCGTTTAATAAGTCGTTAGAAAATCCAAGAAAATACACGCGTAGTATCGAAAAAAGTTTCTATTTAATAACTTTTGTGACTTAGTAGATAGCTATTAGAACGAAAATATTGTCAGTAGTCGAAAAGCCTTCTCTGCATCCTGCTTGACCCAACATTTAACTCTTTCGTATAATATTGTAGTGTATATTGTTCCAAATATAGAGAGCAACGAGATACCCTATAATTTTATGGATGCTTTAGCTCCGTTAGCCCTTGGATAGTGACGGTTTTCCAGGTTTCTCCCACTTCAAATATGTTATTGAAACTGATTGTATACAAATATGTCACTTTATTAATTTCTACACAGCTCTTGAAGAACTCAGCTGACAGGCCTTCTATACCGGCATGCCTGTCCATTTTTATTTTCTCTACACGCACTATGTACAAAGTGTATAGAGAAGGTATTGTAATGCACCCTAAAAGTCGATACCGAGATTTCGCCCGAAATACATTTTCTGAGACCCCCTGAATAAAAAAAAAAGTCTTTTCAGAAAAACGTCCATGTGTGTGTGTCCGTGTACACGATAACTCAAAAACAAAAAGTCGGTAAAACACCAAACTTGCTACTTAAGTTTACTATTTACCAGGAATATGACACGAAGATTTTGAGAAGAATCCTGCCACCACAAAGTACCATTTACATGGAAAAAAAATTCGAAAATATTGATTTTCTTAAAAATGGCACCAATGATTATGATTAAAATATCCTGAATTTTTTGGGAATATTCTCTAAAGACTACTCTATTGCGGATGAATTTTATATAATTTTGCATAACTGGTTAACTATAAGAGATGGACGAAACCTTACCACGCAAAATATATAGAGCACTTTAAAACACAATTTATGTTATATACATTTTTTCCTGGAGTTGATCGCTTTTTGGGATATCAGCTTTGAAGAACTTATACTTTTCTCATACAGGTATTTGTCAACTCCTGTCCACACAAACAAAGGAACATCAGTCACATAGCAACCAGTTTTTGGCTTTCACTTTAACCTATGGTAGTCCCTTATTTCGCTTCTACTTACAAGGAAGCAAGTAATAAGACTATTTCTGCAATTTTTTTTTCTCGATTAGCATGAAGTAAATAGAAGCATAAGCTTTTTAATACTATTTTTTGTAGAAATGTAGAGAAAGTCGTGTGAATGGAACACCTTTTAATTCACGGACTACCTTTGCTGTGCTAATTTTTCGATCCTGCAATTCCAAAATTGGAGCTCTAGTAATTGCTTCAACAGTCAAAGGAATTAATTCTATGTCTACCTCCCCTCATTCATAGACAGTTTTGAAGTGTCTTATCCATTCCTAAGCAGGAATACTTGTATGTGCCTTATTTTCAGCTATATCCATCTTGTGGTTTCGTTGCCACAGGCTATTGAATCAACAATCTTGTACTTATTCAGAAAGATGGAAAAAAACGAGTTTCGTGTGGTGTTTAATATTTGTATTTATAAGGCTTAGTATGGAATGATATAAAAGCAGAGTTGGACGAAGTTCATCGCACATCTACTCCTGCGTTTGTAAAAATTTACAATTGGATAAATGAATTTAAACTATCGTTCCGGATGTTCAGTAGAAGTGACTTCCCCCGAAATGATTGGGAAATCCAGGATATTGTTTTGAGTGATCGACGACTGAAAGTTTGTGAAATAACAGAGGACACAGGCATATCACAAGGTAATGTATTTTCATTATTTTGCATCAAAAATAAGGTCTGACAAAGGTCTCTGCAAGAGGAGTGCCACGTTTGCCCTCAAAGGAGAATAAACGCAATCGACTCATAGATTTGGAAGCTGGTTTGGCACTTTTCCGTCACAATCCTGAGTTTCTGCATCGATACATAACTGTGAATGCACTACTACAGTCCAAAGACAAAACACAAGTCGTAACAGTGGGTTTTAAAGGTGGAGAAATCTGCAGACAAGGTGATGGTCTCGGTTTTTTTAGGATGCACACAGAACCATCTATATTGATTACTTGCAGAAAGGAAGAATTATAATAGGAGAGTATTATGCACCGCTATTGCACCGGTTGGACGTAGAAATCGAGAAAAATCTTCATCTTGCAAAGGAAAAGATAATGCAAGGAGGCACAACTGTGCAGTTTCGATGGCGAACGTTGTATAATTAAAGTTAGAATTAATAAACATACACCGAATTCACCAGACTTGTCCCCCTTGACTCTTTTACTTTCTCTATACGCACCATGTACATAGTGTATAGAGAAGGTATTGCGTTCCACCCAAAAATTCGATACCGAGATTTCATCGGAAATATATGTTTTTCACAAAAAGGTCCGTGTGTGTGTCCGTGTGTCCGTGTCAGTGTGTCTGTGAACACGATAACTCAAAAACGAAAAGTCAGTAAAATACCAAATTTAAGTTTAGTATCTTCCAGGGATGCGACACGAAGATTTTGAGAAAAAGCCCCCACCCCAAACCACCCTTTACCTGGAACTTTTTTCGAAAATTTTGATTTTCTTAAAAATGGCTATAACATTTTAATTAAAATACCGTATATTAGAGATATTTACACGACAAATAAAATGTATATCTTGAATTTTCTGGGAACAGCCTCTGAAGCCTGGATGAATTTTACGGCATTTTGCATAACTGCTAAACCGTAAGAGATGGACAAAACCTCACAACACAAAAAATGTTGAGCAACTTAAAACACACAATTTATGTTATATACATTTTTTTCGTGCAGTTGATCGTTTTTGAGTTACTCCTTGTATTTTGGTTTCAGCTTTAAAAACTTACTTTTCTCATACAGGAATTTGTCAACTCGTGTCCATACAAACAAAGGAACTTCAGTCACATAGCAACCAATATTTGACCGTTATTTCAACCAACTGTACTCCCTTATTTCGCTTCTGCTTACAAGGAAGCAAGTAATAAGACAAATTCTCCTCTTTGTTTCTCGATTAGCATGAAGTGAATAGAAGCATAAGCTTTTTAACAATAATTTGTTGCAGAGATATAGAGAAAGTCATGTGAATGGAACACATCAGATTTTTTATTTCTATATTTAAAAATCTGATGTGTTCTATTCCCAGTACCATAGGTTAAAGTGATAGACAGAAGCTGCTATGTGACTGATGTTCCTTTGTTTGTATGGACAGGAGTTGACAAATTCCCGTATGAGAAAAAGTATATTTTTCAATGCTGAAACTAAAAATAAGGAATATCTCAAAAACCATCAAATGTACGAAAAAACGTTTATAACATAAATTGTGTGTTTTAACGTGCTCTACAATTTTTGTGTGGTAAGTTTTTGTCCATATCTTTCGGTTTAGCAGTTATGCAAAATTCCTTAAAAGTCATCCATAATAAAGTAGTCTTCAGAGACTATCCCCAGAAAATTCAAGATATACATATTATTTTTCAAGTTATACATATGTAAATATATTTAATATATGACATTTCAATCAAAATTTTTGAGAAAATCAATTTTTGAAAAATGTTTCATGTAAATTGTAGTTTGTGGTGGGGGATTTTCTTGAAAATTTTCGTGTCACATTCTTGGAAGATACAAAGCATAAATACAAAGTTTTATATTTGAACTACGCTGTCCACGGATACACCCATGGACGTTGTTCTAAAAATACTTTATTAAACTCAGGGAACCTCAAAACATATTTCCGGTGAACTTTCAACATCGTATTTGTGAGAGGAATACAATATCTTCTCTAGCTACTATGTGCATTGTAAACACGTGCTAGGGAATATGAAAATCGTATATTAATAACATGTGCATGTGTGTGTGAACAGCATATAAATTAAAATCCGAAAATCTGTTAAAAACTAAACTTGACGTTTAAGATCAGCATCTTCCCGACACGAAGATTATCAAGAAATTCACCCCACTCCAAAATAAGTCTTTTTCAAAAATTTGATTTGCTCAAAATTCTAACTATTGTGATTTAAGGGTACTTTGTTGTAGAGAAAATAAATGGCGTGTTATTTATGGACACTCATTAACAGCGTCCCATTCTAAATAGGTCGTGAAAGACCACTTAATTTTGCTCAGAGGCCTCTCTGTCAGGCTTGAGGTTCTTTTACGTGCCGTAAGTCTAAGACACGGGACCAACGGCTTTACTTCCCTTCCGAAGGAAGCCATGCTAAGGATTTTTACTCCCGAAAAGATCTATTGTCTTCCGCCGGGTTTGAACCCGCGACCTTGGGTATACGAAGTTAGCATGGTAACCATTACACCACGTTGGGCGACTGTTGTATAAACGTAAAGTAAGTTATGTGAATGGAAAATATCAGATTTCTTTTACTTTCTTTGTCACGTATGTGCATAATTGATAGAGAAAATATTGTATTCCACCAAAAAATTCGTTACTGAGATTTCATCAGAAAGACGTGTGTGTGCGCGCGCGAATGTGTGTGGACAGCAAAACACAAAAACGAAAACTCTGCAAACGCTTATGACCTAATGTCAAACATTGTAAGATTCTATAGTTACCACCTACACACAATGACATCCCATTACATAAATCATGAAGAGAGAATTCTTATAGAGATTTTCTGCTATAATATTATCATACAGCTGTGTTCTAATGTCCAAGCTTAGACACGAGTTCATCATCTCTTATCTCCCTATTTTGGTATAGTAACCTGACCGACCTGCGCACCAAATTAATGACCATGCTTAAAAACTCTTATGTGTTCCTTTCACACAGCTTTTCTCCATATATCTGTGACAAATTATTGTTAAAAAGCTCATTTTTCTATATTACTTTATCTACACGTACTACGTATATAATAGAAGGTATTGCATTCCACCCAAAATTTGATACCGAGATTTCACCGGAAATACATGTTTTGGATCCCCTGACTCCAAAAAGTGCATTTTCAGAAAAAGGTCAGTGTGCGTACGTGTGTGTGTGTCTTTGTATTTAAGTTTGGTATGATCAAAGAATGCGACACGAAGATTTTGAAGAAAATCCCCCACCCCCAACTATCCTTTACATGGACTTTTTTTTCGAAAATTTTGATTTTCTTAAAAATGGCTCTAACAATTTTGATTAAACTATTGTATAATAAAGATGTTTACCTAACAAATAAAATTTAATGATCCTTGCCCAAAATATTCAGCTCTAGGAGTCGTACCAACATCTCACCTTATCCTCGAGTGCCCTGCCTTACTCAACGACACATGGAACTTAAACCTCAAGAGCGATCTATATTCCATCTTTAACACCACCAAAGGATGTAAAAAAGTTATCAAGTTAATGGAGATATCACAGATGTAGTCTTTTATATAATGTAATTTAATTGTTATAACCACAGTTTGATACTACTATAATTGTTTACTAATTTACATGTACTATACTTTACTGTTACCAAAGTTCAAATAGTTAAGTTTATGACCACAGTTGTAATATATTTGTATTAAATTTTGCATATACATTGATCTTGTAAGAATATTGGGGTCGCTAATGACCTTAGTTGTTATAAAGTGAGCTTAAGTAAATGAATTAAAAAAAATAAAATGTACATTTTAATCTTTCTGGGAATATCCTCTGAAGACTACTTTATTCTGGATGAATTTTACGGAATTTTGCATAGCTGCTAAACTGTAAGACATGGACAAAAACTTACTACATAAAAATGTAGAGCATGTTAAAACACACATTTTATGTTATATACATTTTTAGTGGAGTTAATCGTTTTTTAGTTATTCCTTGTTTTTGGTTTCACCATTTCTCATACAGGAATTTGTCAACTCCTGTCCATACAAACAAAAACTACAAACAAAAACTGCAGTCACATAGCAAACAATTTTTGTCTATCACTTTAACCTATGCTACTCCCATATTTCGCTTCTACTTACAAGGAAACAAGTAATAAGACTATTTCTGCTATTTTTTTCTCGATTAGCATGAAGTAATTAGATGCATAAGCTTTTTAACAATAATTTGGTACAGAGATGTAGAAGAAGTCATTTGATGGAACACAGTAGATTTTTTAATGCTAATCGATGTAAACATTAGCAGAGACCACGTTATAATGGCATTATTCATCCCATTAAAGGGAAAGGAGCATTTGGGATTACGGAATAACTCTAAGGGGGTCATTGTATTATGGAGAAGGTTTATTGCAGAGTGTTTTATATTCGGAATCTAAATTTGATAAACTTTCAAGTTTTCAAATGCATTTCAGAGAAAATGTTAATTAAGCTGGGAAAACTTGATTGTGCTGTTGTGGATTATAAGCAGGCATTTGACTATCAACCGAAATGCACATTGGCTTAAACTATGCAGAAAAAGGATTATCAGCAAAGTGATTAGAGCGTTGCAAGCAACCTATCAAAATGTAGACTCCTTTATAAGTACCTCCTTATGAGAAGAAGGCAATAAGGGCGTATTCTAGGCTAAAGTGATAGTCATATCTTTCAAAATCAGCTTGCTATGCGGTTAAAACCCGTTTCTTTGTGTGCCTAGGAGGTTATAATTTCGCATGTGAGAAATATGTATTCAAACTGAGACAGTACAAGTCTTGTTCCGGGGAAAAATTATATTTTTAGGAGAGAAAATATAAATGTATAGTGAAAATGGGAAAGGTAGAAAGACTTTTAACACGTATAAGTCACGAGGTACAAGATCCGTTACCTGCCGCGTATTGACCCGAGAGAAAGGGCTGAGAATGCCTTGCCTAAGGAAAACTAACGGGACACAAGACAATGCTCTCCGCTGGTCAGGCGATAGTGTGAGACACTTGGTGAAGGACCTTCGAACAACCAAGATGTGAAACTTAGAATTCGTGAAGGAGCCGAACAGGCAATCTTTTAACTGTGAGGCACTTGACGAAGAACCCCAGCGCGACCAAGCGTGGTGCTACGCTTAGTTGTGACGGAAGTAAGTGACTTTAAGACCGATCATAGTACGAGATATATCACTGCATCAAACGAATAAATTATAATAGTCGCGTGCGGGTAAAGTGAAACGTCACAGTAGAAAATTAAGAAGGAAACGCGTGTGTTCTCCAGCGGAAAAAGGCCGGACCCAATTAACAAAGCACTGTGTCTCACCACAACCTGAAAGAGTTTACATGCTAATAAATACCCAGAGCAAATCCAACCATAATTCTACACCATTCCAATACATATAACGACCCCCGGATTCGAACAGTACCGCCCCAAAACCAATAAGGAGGAATATCTAAGAAACGCCCAGCTCTACAAAAAACTTGGCATATGTTTTCAAGGGATCAATACTTTTGTTGTTGTAAGTCCCTGTCTATGTCTTGCGGTTAACCAGATATGCAAAATTAAAAAATCTTATGTGTTCTATTCACATGGCTTTCTCTACAGCTCTGCAACAAATTATTGTTAAAAAGTTTATGCTGCTATTTACATAATGCTAATCGTGTAAGTAGAAGCGAAAATCAGTGAGTATCATAGGTTAAAGTGATAGTCAAAAGCTGGTTGCTATGTGACTGAAATTCCTTTGTCTATGTGGACAGGAGTTGACAAATTCCTGTATGAGAAAAGTGTAAGTTTTTAAAGCTGAAACTAAAAACAAAGTATATCTAAAAACCGATCAACTCCACGAAAAAAATGTATACAACATAAATTGTGTGTTTTAACGTGCTCTTCATTTTTTGTGGTTAGTTTTTCCCATCTCTTACGGTTTAGCAGTTATACAACATTCAGTAAAATTGATCCAGAATAAAATAGTCTTCAGAGGTTATTCCTACAAAATTCAAGATATACATTTTATTTGTCAGGTAAATATCTTTAATATACGAAATTTTAATCAAAATCGTTAGAGCCGTTTTTGAGAAAATCACAATTTTCGAAAAAAGTTCCATGTAAAGGGTAGTTGGGGGTGAGGGGATTTTTCTCAAAATCTTCGTGTTGTATCCCTGGAAGATACTAAACTTAAATACCAAGTTTGGTATTTTACCGACTTTTTGTTTTTGAGTTATCGTGTTCACAGACACGCGGACACACAGACACACGGACACACGGACACACACATATACGGATCTTTTTGTGAAAGTGCTTTTTTTGGATGTTGGGGGTCCTAAAATATATATTTCCTGCGAAATCTCGGTATCGAATTTTTGGGTGGAGTGCAATACTTTCTCTCTACACTATGTACATAGTGCGTATAGAGAAAGTAAAAGTCTTATGTATTCCATTCACATGACTTTCTCTATATCTCTGCAACAAATTATTATTAAAATGCTTAGGCTTCTATTTACTCCTTGCTAATCGACAAAAAATAGCAGAATTATTCTTCTGAGTTGCTTTCTCGTAAATATAAGCGAATAAGGGAGCACTACGGGCATAAGTGATACTCAAAAGCTGGTTGCTATGTGACTGAAGTTCCTTTGCTTGTATGTTCCTTTGTTTCAAAACAACGTCATTGCTGATTTGAAATAGTTCGCGGCAACATTTTTTGAAGAGGGTATTGCAAAGCATGTGCACAGGTACGATAAATGTCTCAATCTTTTCGGAGATTATGTTGAAAAGTAACCATAAGTGTACAAAACATTTAGTAATAAAGTCTTTTTTTTCTTGAGTTTGTCTTTTATTTATAGCCCTCGTAATTCAAGTGATTCAAAGTGGAATTTCTTATTTGCAAAAGCTAGAGTTGATTCCTTACCAAATTTGTTTGTAGTTGTTCAGTATACACTTTCTATTTTTGTGAATAATGCATTTACAGAACGAGTGTATTGCATACTATGAAATGTTTGGACTGACAGTCGTTATAGCGTGGATATAAATGTGGTTAAAGCAGAAATTCAATGTAAAATCAACTTGGAATCAATGAAAAATTGTGGTTTTTATGATTTACTTCCATTTGTATGTATGTATTTATTCTCTGCAATTGGGTGCTGCTCGGTGGCAGAGTGAAATGTACAAAATTCACATATATATGTATATATTAATGATATTAAGTTAAACTAAGAATAGTAATAGAACTAACATATTACATATACATATTTTTTAAATGGCTAATTACTTAAGTATGTCGAATACCAGTTAGTTAATAAACATTTATTATGAAGCCTCAGCAGTAATACTATACATTAATAGTAATATACATTAATGCAGTTTTTGACACCCTTAATTGCTTCACAACATTTATTCCAATTTACTAACATTTATTCTCTTTAAATTATCCTTAAACGTCTTTAAGGTTAGAGGGCAAACCTGAAAGGCTGCTACAGGCAATTCATTCCATTCTTCAATGGTCCTATTAACACAAGAAAGTTTTCCTACGTCGGTTCTGTACCTTCTACCCTTAATTTTATGCAAATTATGTTTCGTCCGTAATATGATGGGTTTTCTAACCTCTTTCTAATGTTCAACTATACATTTAAACCAGTATAAGCTTTAAATAGTGTGACTAACCCATGTGTTTTACGCCTAACTTTAAGCGGCTCCCATTTATTCCCTTGCCTTTCGTAAGCCCAAAATCTTTGCCTCTCTTTATGAATTTGACCGCCCGTCTCTCTATCTTTTCCAGCGAAGCAGTTTGATAAACCCTGTATGGTCCCAGCTTGCTACTCCATATTCCATAACTGGCCGCACCAAGGACTTGTAGGCAATTTCCCTGCACTTTGCGCTCCCCTTCTTCAGAGTTATCATTAACAGAGTTAAAGCTTTACTTGTTTAGGCTGAAAAATCAAACAAGAATTATGCATTTAAATTTCAATGATCAAAGACACAGTTGTTGTACTTAATAATATGCAGTATAACAGACACAATTTGTAAATATAAGAAATGAATAGGAAGAGTTAGACTGAGAAATTCAATTCCATAGCCTGGATTTGAACCACGGATCTCCCGATCTCTAGCCGGATGCTCTGCCACTGAGCTACCATGGCAACATGCCGACATGGCATTGAATTTCTCGACTGACTCGCATGTTTCCCGGTAAAGCACAAGGTGATCTAATACTATTTTGAGATGGCAACCCCAATTGTGACATACAATGTTGTAAATGTTTTAAGCTATGGTCAATGGGCATTGGCTAAATTGTTTTTTACTTTCTCTATACGTACTGTGTACATAGTGTATAGAGAAGGTACTCCACCAAAACATTTGATACCAAGATTTCAACGGAAATATATGTTTTAGGATCCCCTGTAACCGAAAAGTATTTTCAAAAAAAGGTCCGTGTGCCTGTGATTACGATAACTCAAAAACGCAAAGTTAGTAAAATACCAAACTTGGTATTTAAGTTTAGTATCTTCCACGGATGCGACACGAACATTTTGAGAAAAATCCATCCACCCCAAACTACCCCTTACATAGAACTATTTTTGAAAATATGGATTTTCTAAAAAATTACTCAAACAATTTTGATTAAAATATCGTACATTAAAGAAATTTACCCGACAAATAAAATGTATATTTTGAATTTTTGGGAATAGCCTCTGAAGACTACTTTATTCTGAGTGAACTTTTCGGAATTTTGTATAACTGATAAACCGTAAGAAATAGACAAAAACTTACCACAAAAAAAATTAGAGCACATTAAAACACACAATTATGTTGTATACATTTTTTTCTTGGAGTTGATCCTTTTTGAGATATTCCTTGTTTTTGTTTTCAGGGTCGAAAATCTTAAAACTTTTCTCACACAGGAATTTGTCAACACATGTCCATACAAATAAAGGAACTACTTCAGTCACATAGCAATCAGCTTTTGACTATCGCTTTAACCTATGCTACTCCCTTATTTCCTTTCTGCTTACAACGAAGAAGGTAATAAGACTATTTCTGCTAATTTTTCTAGATTAGCATGAAGTAAATAGAAGCATAAGCTTTTTAAGAATAATTTGTTGCAGGGATGTAGAGAAAGTCAAGTGAATGGTACACATCAGATTTTTCACATAAGCAGAGTGTAGGACAGAACTTGGATAGATAATTACAGACTGAGAAATTCAATACGTAGCCGGGATTTGAACCACGGATCTCTGGGTCTCTAGCAGCTGCTCTACATTGACCTACATACCACGGCAACATGCCGACTTAACATTCAATTTCTCAACTGACTCGCATGTTTCCTGGTAAACCACAAGGTGATCTCAAATTATTTTGAGATGGCAACCCCAATGGTGACTTACATTGTTGTAAGTACTTTAAGTCTCAGGATTCGTAGTATAGCCAACTATTACTATCAATGGGCATTGGTTAAATTGTTTTTTGCTTTTTCTATACGTACTGTGTACATAGTGCATAGAGAAGGTATTGCACTCCACCAAAAAATTAGATACATAGATTTCACCGGAAATATATGTTTTAGGGTCCCCAGTATCCAAAAAAAAAATATTTTCAGAAAAAGATCCGCGTGTTTGTCCGTTTATCAGTGTGTCCGTGTGCCTGTGAACATGATAACTCAAAAATCAAAAAGTTTGTAAAATACCAAACTTGGTATTTAAGTTTAATATCTTTCAGGGATGCAACACGAAAATTTTGAGAAAAATTTCCCCCACTCCAAACTACCCTTTACATAAAACTATTTTTTAAAATATTGATATTCTGAAAACTGGCTCTAACGATATTGTTTAAAATATGGTATATTAAAGATGTTTACCTGACAAATAAATGTATATTTTGAACTTTCTGGGAATAACCTCTGAAGAATACTTTATTCTGGGTAAATTTTACGGAATTTTCCATAACTGCTAAACCGTAAGAGATGGACAAAAATTTACCACACAATAAATGTAGAGTACTTTAAAAACACAATTTATTTGATATACATTTTTTTCGTGGAGTTGATTGCTTTTTAGATCTTCCTTGTTTTTAGTTTCAGCTATAAACAACTTATACTTTTCTCATTCAGGAATTTGTGAACTCGTGTCCATACAAACAAACGAACTTCAGTCACTTAGCAAACATATTTTGACTACCATTTTAACCTATGGTTCTCCTTTATTTCCTTTCTGCTTACAAGAAGGCAAGTAATAAGACTATTTCTGCTAATTTTTTCTCGATTAGCAGGAAGTAAATAGAAACGTAAGCTTTTTAACAATAATTTATTACAGAGTTGTAGAGATAGCCATAGGTGTTATATGTTTGTGTATGTGTGTGTAAAAAGTAAAACAGAAATTCAGTAACCATACAGTAATCAAAGTAAACAAATTAGGTAAATAAAAAGTAGGGTATACAGCGCCGGAGTCCCGATCAGACTCCGGAACTGTATTAAAAAAACAACAACAACAAAAAAAAAAACAACACGGATCTCCCAATCTCTAGCTGGTTGCTCTGCCACTGAGCTACCATGGCAACATGCTGACACAGCATTGAATTTCTCAACATATTCGCATGTTTCCCGGTAAACCACAAGGTGATCTCAAATTCTTTTTTGGAGCTTGACAAACCAAATGGCGAATTACAATGTTGTCAGAACTTTAAGTCCCAGGACACTTAGTACAACCGGCTAGAGACCGGGAGATCCGTGGTTCAAATCCCGGCTATGGCATTGTATTTTTCAGTTTGACTCTACCTATCCAACTCCTGTCCTGCACATGGCTTATGTGAAAAAACAATTAAATCAATAAGAAATGTACTTTGTAAATATCCATTATTTTTATAACTTTACTGAATATCATAACATTAAGTTGAGAGTTGATTGAAAGTAGTATACAAAAAATGTCTTCCCTGCATCCTGTGTCCAACCCCCTCAAAAAGTGTTCGGGAATGTGAAAAAAAATCTGATGCGTTCCATTCACATGACTTTCTCTATATATCTGCAACAAATTATTGTTAAAGAGCTTATGCTTCTATTTACTTCGTGTTAATTCAGAAAAATTAGCAGAAATTATCTATTTACTTACTTGCTTGCTTGTAAGTAGAAGTGAAATAAGGGAGGCTAAAGTGGTAGTCAAAAGTTGGTTGTTATGTGACTGAAACTCCTTTGTTTGTAAGGACAAGAGTTGACAAATTCCTGTATGACAAAGGTATAACTTTTTCAAAGCTAAAACAAAAAACCAGGAATATCTTAAAAGTGATCACCATCACAAAAAAATTATGTACCATAAATGTGTGCTTTAATGTGCTCCACATTTGCTGTGTAGTAAGATTTTGTCCATCTCTTACGGTTTAGCAGCTATGCAAAATCCCGCAAAATTCATCCAGAATAAAGTAGTCTTCAGAGGCTATTTCCAGAAAATTCAAGATATAACTTTTATTGCTCAGGTAAATATCTTTAATATACGATGGTTTAATCAAAATCGTTAGAGCCATTTCGGAAAAAATCTAAATTTTCGAAAAAATTTCCCTGTAAAGTGTAGTTTGGGGTGGGGGATTTTTCACAAAATCTTCGTGTCGCATCCTTGGAAGATACCAAACTTATATACCAACACACACACACACACGTACACACATTGACATTTCTCCAAAAATACAACAGTATAATACAATATACTTGGCTTGATTGTTGACTATGGTTGAAGGAAGCCAAACAAACGCAGAGTTAGATTCTACAGTAACGGTTTTGGACATAATGAGCCCATAACACTTGCGGAACACTAACTATGAATTATTTTAATGCAGCTAGCGAGCACACCAATATTTCTAAATTAAAAATGTCGGTAATAAATCAGGGTGTGCAAATGAACCTGCAGAAAATGGCCCTAAAAGTTCACTCATAAAGGAGCAAGTTGGGACTCTCATATCCGTGGTGCTAGAAATTCATTGTCACTAGTGCGTCGTAAATTTTACAATATTATTATTATAATTATTATCATTATTATTACTTTTATTATTATTACTATTATTATCATCATCGTCATTATTACTATCATTATTATAATATTTATCATTATTATTATTATTTATTATATTTATTATTATTATGATAATTATATTTATTATGATTATTATTATTTTCATTATTATAATTATTATAATTACTACTATTATAATTATTACTATTATTATAATTATTATAATTATTATTATTTTTCCAAAATCTTCTCGGGCTTCTAGCCAGGTAAAAACTTGGCTTGACACCAACGTTTCGAAGAAGTGCATCTTCCTCGTCTTCAGGGTGAACCGAGAAGATTTTGAATTAACACGTCGCCAGGAAAGCTTTAGTTCTTATATTATTATTTTTATTATTATTATAATTATAATTACTATTACATTTCAGTAATATTATTATATATAAAATAATATTTCCTTTTAATAATTTATTTGTTTTCTCGCATAAACCGTGAGTTGGACAGGAGTTAGATAGTCAGTCAGGCTGAAAACTTCATTTAACTAATGTCCATAAAAGGTCATCTTCCTAGCGCAGTGGTAGCGTTGCTGCTTGTCAAGCGGGAGCCCTGGGTTATATTCCCAGTATAGGCGTTGGGATTTTTCCCCCACTGGAATCCTGGAACGGGGTGCACTCAGCCTCGTGAGGTCCCTGGGGGGCCAATTAAGGAGCTAAATGAGGACCACATTAACCGGCCGGGGAGGGGGGTTCGAGGTGCTGACCACGTCTCACCCTCCAATATTGCACCCCAAAGTCCAAGATGGGGGACTTAGCGGCCGGCTAAAGACCGGGAGATCAGTGGTTGACATCCCAGCTATGGCATTCAATCTTTCAGTCCGACTCTACCTATCCAACGACTTGTGTGAGAAAACAAATTGTCACAACTTCTAAGGACTTATAGAACGCCCTTCTCGTAAGGGTAATTCTGTTATTGCTTGTCTCAATTAGCAGGATGAGATAAAAAAATAATCTTTTGTAAGATTAATTTATTTGTAGAACAGGAAAAGCAAGTTATGTGAATGCAACACATCAGATGTTAACTTTCTCTACACGTGCTATGTTCATGGTGTATAGAGAATGTATTGTATTCCTTACAAAAATTCGATACCGAGATGTCACCGGAAATATGTTTTGAGACCCCCTTTAAAAAAAAGAATTTTTAGAAAAATGTCCGTGTGTGTGTGTGTGTGTGTGTGGGCATCATAGTTCAAAAACGAAAAGTCCAAACTCAATATTTAAGTTCAGTATCTTCCAAGTATGCGACACGAAGATATTCAAGAAAAAACCCACATTTTTGAAATGTTTGATTTTATCCAAATGGTTCTAACTATTTTGATTAAAATTCTACAGCAAATATATTTACATGACAAATAAAATATATATCTGGAATTTTGAGAATACTCCCTGAAATCATCTTTATTCTGAATCAATTTTGATTTACTGGTAAACAATAAGAAATAGACTCAAAAAATGTAGAGTTCATTAAAACACACAGTTTGGGTTATATACATTTTTTCGTGTAGTTGACCGTTTTTGAGGTATTCCTTGTAATTAATGTCACTTACTTTTCTCGTACGGTAAGAGAAGGATTTCTATATCATAACAACCACGTTTTAAAACATATGACTGTCGGTTTAGCCTAGTATATTGTAGGAGGACATGCCATACGCTCACAAAGCATATAAAAGTGAAATTGTACATAATATTATAATTGTATAGAAAGAAATGTAAAATAGTTGTGAAAATTTAGTGTTAGAAATATACATAAAAGCGAGTTGTGATAGCTTAGGTAATTAAGGCAAGGCAAGCTTGCTTATTTACAGGTATCATTCCATCAACCACCCCTTGGTAATGAGCACAGGTTTAGGTTAAAGAATGTAAAATAGAAAAGGAAAGAGATAGCAATGGGTGAGAAGAGCGTATTGACTTGTTCTCCAGCAAGCACATGGAATTAGAGAAATATACACAATTAGCAGGAAGTTAAAGTGAGAGGGAAGCATTGGGTTTTCCCAAACGCGTCTTGTGGACGCGATTGCAGCAAAACTGGACACAATTTATTTTCATAGCATGTGAAGTGATGCTACCAAGAGACCAACCAAAGATACTGTTACATGTTATGGCGCGAAGGTTGGCGTCACCCAGTGGTAGTATAAAAGAGAAAGCATCTCTTATGTGGTTACTCTTATGTTGTTACTCTTACATAGTCACTCTTAATTCTGTTGTGTGTACGTCCACGAGCTCAAGTGGTGGGGGAACGATGTGCAGATGTCACCCTCCGTGGTGTAATGGTTACCATGCTAACTGCATATACCCAAGTTCGCGAGTTCAAACCCGGCGGAGAACGCTGCATTTTTCGGGCGTAAAAATCCGAAGCGCGGCTTCCTTCGGAACGGAAGTAAAGCCGTGGGTCCCATGTCGTAGATTTACGGCACGTAAAAGAACCTCTAGTCTCTGAGCAAAAATAAAGTGGTCTTTCACGCCCAGTATAGAATGGGACGCTGAGAACCACAGCAATTAAAGAGCGTCCATAAATAAAACGCCATTTCGAAGTACAGACGGTTAGATTAGGCTCTCGATATATTGATTTAAGTAGTGGGAAAGTATTAATGGAAACATATTTTGTAAAGAAAACAAGCTAGCTCCCGTTAAACCTTTGAAATAATAAATTCAAGTAGAAGGGAGAATGCAGGGTTATTTAATATTTGCCTCTCCCACACAAAGCACCCTGAGATAGAACTAGGAGTGGAATCTTCAACAACTGCTGAGCAGAGCTAGCCGGAGAAGGGCGAAAACAAGAGTTCAATATTCCTTTATCTCGCTTCCACTTATAAGGGACCAACTTAATAATACGGTTTTCCTTAAGTTTTAGAATGAAATAGAAGTACAAGCTTATTAACAATAATTTGTTATATAGATGTAGTGAAAGTCATGGGAATGAAACATCATGTTGTTTGTACAGCTAGTCGTTTAAGACATTCCTTTTTAATTGGTTTCGGTTTTAAACTACGTATATGTTTCTCAAACGGAATCCATATTTCATTTCGAGTATATTTTGGTTTAATCCTGGTCATGCAAAGAGTATTGAATTTTATTTTTACTTTTCTATATGAACTATCTACATAGTGTATAGAGAAGTATCGCACTCCACCAAAAAATTCGATACCGAGATTTCACAGGAAATATATGTTTTAGGGTCCCCTTTATCTAAAAAAAGTATTTTCAGGAAAAGGTCTGTGTGTGTGTGTGTGTTTGTCCGTGTGTCCGTGCGTCTGTAAAAACGATAACTCAAAAACGAAAAGTCGGTAAAATACCAAACTTGGTATTTAAGTTTAGAATCTTCCAGATATGCGACATGAAGATTTTGAGAAAAATCACCCCAACCCCAACTACCCTTTACATGGAACGTTTTTCTAAAATTTTGATTCTCTAAAAAATGGCTCTAACAATTTTGATTAAATATCGTATATTAACGATATTTATCTGTCAAATAAAATGTATATTTGAAATTTCTGGGAATAGCTTCTGAAGAGTAGTTTATTCTGGATGAATTTTACTGAATTTTGAATAACTGCTAAACCGTAAGAGATGGACAAAACTTACTACACAGAAAATCTGATGTGTACCATTCACATGACTTTCTCCATATCCCTGCAACATATAATTCTTAAAAAGCTTATACTTCTATTTACTTTATGCTAATCAGAAAAAAATAGCAGAAATAGTCTTATTACTCGCATCCTTGTAAGTAGAAGCGAAATAAGGGACAACCGTAGGTTAAAGTGATAGTCAAAAGCTGGTTGCTATGTCAATGAGGTTCCTTTGTTTATATGGATAGGAGTTGACAAGTTCCAGTATGAGAAAGGTATACGTTTTTCATAGCAGAAACTAAAAACAAGGAATGTCACAAAAACGACGAAATCCACGAAAAAATGTATATAACATAAATTGTGTGTTTTAATGTGCTCATCATTTTTTGTGTAGTAAGTTTTTGTCCATCTCTTAGGGTTTAGCAGTCATTCAAAATTTAGTAAAATTCATCCAGAATAAACTACCCTTCAGAGGCTATTCCCAGAAAATTCAAGCTATACATTTCATTTGCCAGGTAATTATGTTTAATATCCGAAATTTTAATCAAAATCGTTAGAGCCATTTTTGAGAAAATCAAAAATTTCGAAAAATGTTCCATGTAAAGGGTAGTTCGGGGTAGGGGGATTTTTCTCAAAATCTTCGTGTCGCATCCCTGGAAGATACTAAACTTAAATACCAAGTTTGGTATTTTACCGACTTTTCGTTTTTGAGTTATCGTGTGCACAGACACACGCACACACGGACACAAGGACACACACACACACACAAACACACGCGGACCTTTTTGTGAAAATGCTTTTTTTTGGATATTGGGGACCCTAAAACATATATTTCCGGTGAAATCTCGGTATCGAATTTTTGGTGGAGTGCAATACTTTCTCTATACACTATGTACATAGTGCGTATGGAGAGAGTAAAAATGAACATCACGACAAAACATACAATTATGTTCTTTACGTTTTTTGTTGTGGAGGTAACCGTTTGCGAGATATTCCTTGTTATTGGTTTCAACTGTGAAGTACTTAAACTTTTCTCAGACAGGAAGTGTCTGTTTTTCTTTCGTTCTACTCCTGCTCAAGCAAAGAAGTGATTTGCAATGACAATCGCATAACGATAGCTTTTAAAACATTTCACAATTACTTTAGCATAGCACAATAACTACTTACAAAGAAGCATAATAAGACTATTTCTGCTCATGTTACTCTCAACTAGCATGATGTAGATAAAAGAATGATACATAAGCAGGTCATGTGAATGGAGCATATCACATGTTTTATTTTTTACTTTCTCTATACGTGCTATGTATATGTATAGTGTATAGAGAAGGTATTGCACTCCACCAAAAAATTCGTACCGAGATTTCACCGGAAATATATGTTTAGGGTCCCCAGTATCCAAAAAAATTATTTTCAGAAAAAGGTCCGTGTGTGTGTGTCCGTGTGTCCGTGTGTCCGTGTGTCTGTGAACACGATAACTCAAAAACGAAAAGACGGTAAAATACCAAACTTGGTATTTAAGTTTAGTATCTTCCAGGGATGCGACACGAAGATTTTGAGAAAAATTCCCCTACCCCAAACTACCCTTTACATAGAACATTTTTCAAAAATTTTGATTTTCTAAAAAATGGCTCCAACAATTTTGATTAAAATATCGTATATTAAAGATATTTACATGAAAAATAAAGTGTATAATTTGAATTTTCTGGGAATAGCCTCTGAAGACTACTTTATTTGGTCAATTTTGCATAACTGCTAAACCGTAAGAGATAGACAAAAATTTACCATACAACAAATGTAGAGCCCTTAAAACACACAATTTATGTTATATACATTTTTTTCGTGGAGTTGATTGTTTTTGAGACATTCCTTTTTTTTTTTCAGCTATAAGGACTTATCCTTTACTCATACAGGACTTTGTGAACTCGTGTCCATACAAACAAAGGAAATTAAATCACAGATCAACCAGCTTTTGACTATCACTTTAAACTATGGTACCCCCTTATTTCATTTCTACCAACAAGGAAGCAAGTAATAAGACTATTTCTGCTAATTTTTGCTCCATTAGATGAAGTAAATAGAATAATTTGTTGCAGTGTTATAGAGAAAGTCATGTGAATGGAACACATCAGATTTTTTTTTTTTTTGATCTGAAATGTGCAAGGTATCTGAAAAATGACTGAAATACAATATCGCTTTAATGTGAGAGGTACGTCATGTGCCAGTTTAGCACTGAACGCATATAAATGACAAGCTAATGAGGTTAGATGCGGAAGCTCGTTTTGATGGCAGGAGGGTACTTTACTAGAGGAAATCAGTCCAACGGCTTTGATGCAAGTATTTGCACTGCCTGCTAAAACTAGCGTTGTGTGCAGTTGACCGTTGCACTAACCAACACTAATTTCGTCCTAAATTTGCGGTTGCTAAGGGAATTGTGCGATAGATACTCGAGTTGTATTCATCAACAAAGCCTCTTTAATATAAACTGCATAGTTAACAATACATCAAAGAAAAATCTGATGTGTTCCATTTACATGCCTTTCTCTATAGCTCTGCAACAAATTATTGTTAAAAACCTTATGCTTCCATTTACTTCATGATAATCGTGTAAGTAGAAGCGAAATCAGTGAGTACCATAGGTTAAAGTGATAGGCAAAAGCTGGTTGCTATGTGACTGAAGTTCCTTTGTTTGTATGGACAGGAGTTGATAAATTCCTGTATGAGAAAAGTGTAAGTTTTTTAAAGCTGAAACTAAAAACAAGGAATATCTAAAAAGCGATCAACTCACGAAAAAAATGTATACAACATAAATTGTGTGTTTTAACGTGATCTACATTTTTGTGTGGTAAGTTTATTTCCCAACTATTACGTTTTAGCAGCTATACAACATTTAATACAATTGATCCAGAATAAAATACTCTTCAGAGGTTATTCCTACAAAATTCAAGAAATACATTTCATTTGTCGATATTTTAGTCAAAATTGTTAGAGCCATTTTTAAGAAAATTAAAATTTCGAAAACGTTCTATGTAAAGTGTAGTCAAGGGTAAGGGAATTTTGTTGAAAAATTTCGTGTCGCATCCTTGGAAGATACCAAACTTAATTACCAAGTTTGGTATTTAACGGTCTTTTCGTTTTTGAGCTATGCTGCCTACAAACATACACACACACAACACACACACACACACACATTGATATTTTTCTAAAATTGCTTCTTTTGGATTCAGGGGGACCCAAAATGTATTTATGGTGAAATCTCGGTATCGAATTTTTGGGTGCAATACAATACCTTCTCTATATACTATGTACATAGTACGTGTAGAGAAAGTAATAATATTTTTGTCTTAATTACATAAGGTAATGCTTTTAGTTCAATTGTCTGTTGTTTTTATTAACATTCGGCGCTTTAAACCGTATCACGTGACGATTTAAATGGATAACTGTAGGTGGGGTGTGGTGCTTTAACCTTTTCGGGTGAAAAATTGGTAAAAATCCGAAATTTGGTTTGACCAATAGCACTTGGCCTTAAATAAGTCTATTTCAAGTTGAAAATACAATAATATGCACTAGTAACTAAAAAATCTGATGTATTCCATTCACATGACTTTCTCTACATCTCTGTCTCAAATTATTATTAAAAAGTTTATGCTTCTGTTTACTTTATGCTAATTAGCAGAAATAGTCTTATTACTTGTTTCCTTGTAAGTAGAAACAAAATGAAGGAGCTACATACGTTAAAATGATAGCCAAAAGCTGGTTGCTATGTAACTGAAGTTCCTTTGTTTTTATGGACAGGAGTTAAGAAATTCCTGTATGAGAAATGTATAAGTTTTTCACAGGTAAAAAAAAACAAAAAAAAAATGTATATGATATAAATTGTTTGTTTTATCGTAAGCTACATTTTCTGATTGCTAAGTTTTTTCCATCTCTTATGGTTTAGCAATTACGCATAATTCCGTAAAATTCATCCAGAATAGTCTTCAGAAGCTATTCCCAGAATATTCAAGACATACATATTATTTGTCAGTTAAATTTCTTTAATATACGACATTTTAATCAAAATCGTTACAGCCATTTTTGAGAAAAACAAATTTTTCGAAAAAAAAGTTCCATGTAAAAGGTAGTTGGGGGTGGGGAGATTTTCTTGAAAATCTTCGTGTCACATCCTTGTAAGATACCAAACTTAAATACCAAGTTTGGTATTTAACGGTCTTTTCGTTTATGAGCTATGCTGTCCACAGACACACACATACACACAGACAGACAGACAGACAGACAGACAGACAGATACACACGGAAATGTTTCTAAAAATGTATTTTTTTTTTGTATTCAGGGAGTCTCAAAAAATGTATTTCCGGTGAAATCTCGGTATCGAATTTTTGGGTGCTATGTACCTTTGGTATACACTACGTACATAGTTCGTATAGAGAAAGTAAAAAATCTGATGTTTTACACTCACATGGCTCTAGCTACCCTACAAACTTCTTAAACAAGATTATTCTTCTTTCTACACCATAATAATCGAAATAAAAATTAGCAGAATGTTCTTATTACTTAGTTCCTTATACCTTATAAGTAGTAGGGAACTAAAGGTTTGTTAAAGTGATTGTCAAATGTTTTAAAAGCTATCGTTATGCAATTGTCATTGCAAATCACTTCTTTGCTTGGCCAGGAGTAGAACAAAAGAAAAACGGACACTTCCCTGCGAGAAAAGTATAAGTACTTCACAATTGAAACCAATCAAAAGGGAAACCTCGAAAATGGTAAGCTCCACAAAAAAAATGTGTATTTTACGATCTACATTTTTTGCATACAAAGCTTTTGTCTATCTCTTTCGGTTTACTAGTTATGCCAAATTAAGCAAAGTGCATGAAGAATAAACTGGTCTTTAGAAGCTATTCCCAGAAAATTCAAGCTATACATTTTGTTGGTGTTATAAATGGCTTTAGTATGTGATATTTTAATCAAATTCGTTGGGGCTATTTTTAAGAAAAACAAAATTTTCGAAAAATTTTCCGTGTATAAGGTAGCTAGGGGTGAGGGTACTTTCTTGAAAACCTTCGTGTCGTATCCTTGGAAGATACCAAACTTAAATACCAAGATTTTGAGCTATGTAGTTCACACACACACACACACACACACACACACACACACACACACACACACACACACACACACACAGGGACGTGTTAGTGAAAATGCCCTTTTTGGATTCAGGGGGTCCTAACACATATATTTCCGGTGAAATCTCGACATCGAATTTTTGGGTGGAATAAAATACTTCTGTATCCCTAGGTGCGTTGTACATACGGGGCTAGAGAAAGTAAAATGTGAGTATTCTAAAGAAATAGTATTAAATTGTATGTTAAACTTTAAAATCCTATTTTCTCGTGTTTTTATTCTTCAGCGTTTTCAAAACTTCAAATTGTTCCACACGATGCAGTTTTCCGAACAGAAGCTTGAAAATGTTTATGCTTGTATAAAAATAGTACAAAAGAAAATTGATATGATTTTTTCCTAATATCACCAGTGCTCTTTTAATTAAATAAACTTCATATTTCCATAGGAAAAATAAATAAAAAGTAATAAAATGACAAGTAATTTTTTTCTCCTAAACCAATAGTCAAATAAAAATTTCGTCTCACCAATTTAATAATACTGTATTTATCAGTATAACTGCAAAGTATTATATTTCTCTAACTGAAATTGCATCGTGTGGAATGTATTCATTAAATGACAATAAAGTACAATAAATATGTTAATATCACAGGAACTATTTTGAACAAAAGTCTGAAAATGAGCATGTAAACTATTCTTAATACTGCAATTGCTATGTTAAAGTTTCAAACCAATCCAAGCAAAATTGTAGATTTTAGGTTTATCATTAATGGGTATCCTTAACATTCGATCAGTAAATATTTCAAGCCGTGTTATAATTGCTTGGGTGTTTTCATAATATACATATATAGAAATTAGTTAGAGTAATCTTATACATGTAATAATTTGTAATTTATTCATAATTATCTAAATAGTTTTGCTTATGTGAAAGTCTCGTAAGTAATTTTTACTTTCTCTATAAGCACTATGTACATAGTGAATAGAGAAAGTATTGCACTCCACCAAAAAATTCGATACCGAGATTTCACCGGAAATATATGTTTTAGGGTCCCCTTTATCTAAAAAAAAAAAAAAAAAAAGCATTTTCACAAAAAGGTCCTTGTGTGTGTGTGTGTGTGTGTGTGTGTGAGTGTGAGTGTGTGTGTGTGTGTGTGAACACAATAACTCAAAAACGAAAAGTTGGTAAAATACCAAACTTGGTATTTAAGTTTAGTATCTTCCAGGGATGCGACACGAAGATTTTGAGAAAAATCCCCCCACCCCAAACTACCCTTTACATGGAACTTTTTTCGAAAATTTTGATTTTCTAAAAAATGGCTATAACGATTTTGATTAAAATATCATATATTAAAGATATTTACTTGACAAATAAAATGTATATTTTGAATTCTCTGGGAATAGCCTCTGAAGATTACTTTATTCTGGATGAATTTTGCATAAATACTAAACCTTAAGAGATGGACAAAAACTTAACCCACAAAAAATGTAGAGCACGTTAAAACACACAGTTTATGTTGTATACATTTTTTTCGAGGAGTTGATCGTTTTTGAGATATTCCTTTTTCTTGGTTTCAGCTTTGAAAAACTTATAGTTTTCTCATACAGGAATTTATCAACTCCTGTCCATACAAACAAAGGAACATCAGTCGCATAGCAACCAGCTTTTGGCTTTCACTTTAACCTATGGTACTCCCTTATTTCGCTTCTACTTACAATAAAGCAAGAAATAAGATTATTTCTGCTAATTTTTCTCGATTAGCATGAAATAAATAAAAGATAAGCTTATTAACAATAATTTGTTACAGAGAGATAGAGAAAGTCATGTGAATGGAACACATCAGATTTTTGTTCTCCGAAAACAGCACTGCGTTATTATCAGTGGCTTGTTTTGTTGCGACGAGAAGGCCGGTCGCAAACTAATTGCGGTACGGCGAACGGTACCAACTTCCTAGCCCTGCATATTACGTATAGAGAGGGTAAAATTGTTCAGCAACGTAGGAGAATATCCTTAGAATCATTGGAGTATATACCAATAAAAGATTCACGAGAAAGGGAAGTAAATGGGAATAAATTAAATAAAGATCAAAGAGAGTTTTTCTGGGGTAGAGGGCAGTGTGTGGAGGCTGAAACAGAAGAGAAAAGGACTAACAGAATCAGTGTCCATGAGCATATAGTTCTTAAATGTAATGGGACGGGGCTTTGGAGGAAAGAGTGTATAAATAGGAAATGCTTAAAATTAGCCATAAAGGTAACCTTAATTAAATTGAATGGTAAAGATAATAATAAAATAGGTCAGTGCTTGACTAAAATCAACAAGAAATCTGCGTGGTCCTTAAAAAGAAATGCAAATGAAACATAACTTTTGAAAATTGGCCGACTTGAACATGCACTTTTTACTTTCTCTACGCGTACTATGTACATTGGGTATACAGAAGGTATTGCATTTCACCCAAAATTATTTCACCGGAAATAGAAGTTTTAGGCTCCCCTGTATCCAAATAAAGCATTTAAAAAAAAAAAAAGGTCCAAGTATGTGAACACGATATTTCAAAAACCAACACTCGGTAAAATACCAAACTTGGTATTTAAGCTTAGTATCTTCCAGGGATGCGATACTCCTAGCTACCCTTAACATGAAAAAAATTCCAAAAATTTTGATTTTCTCAAAAAATACCGTATATTAAAGTTATTTATATGGCAAATAAAATGCATATCTTGAACTTTCTGGGAATAGCTTCTAAAATCCTCTTTATTCAGAATGAATTTTGCTAAATTTTCCGTAACTGGTAAACCGTAAGCGATAAACAGAATATTAATGCACAAAACATATAGATCATGTTAAAAACACACAATTTATGTCATATAGGTTTTTTGGTGGAGTTGACCATTTCTGAGGTATTCCTTGTTATTTATTTTAGATTTAAAATACTTAAATTCTTCTCACAGGGAAAGATATAAACTCCTGGCAATGCATTGAAACTGATTTCAATCACATGACAAGCAGCTTTTAAGAGATTTTAAATTGGTTTTAGCCTAGTGTATTCCACCCATTACTTTCTCTAGCCCCATATGTACAATACTCGTACATAGGGATAGAGAAGTATTGTATTCCACCCGAAAATTCGATACCGAGATTTCTCCGGAAATACACGTTTTAGGACCCCCTGTATCCCAAAAAAAGCACTTTCAGAAAAAGGTCCGCGTGTGTCTGTGTGTGTGTGTGTGTGTCCGTGTGTCCGTGTGTCTGTGAACACGTTAACTCAAAAATGAAAGGTAGCTAAAATACAAAACTTGGTATTTAAGTTTAGTATCTTCCAGGGATGCGACACGAAGATTTTGAGAAAAATCCCCCCACCCCAAACTACCCTTTACATGGAACATTTTTCGAAAATTTTGATTTTCTTAAAAATGGCTCTAACGATATTGATTAAAATATCATATATTAAAGATATTTACCCAATAAATAAAATGCATATCTTGAATTTCCTGGGAATAGCTTCTAAAGACCTGTTTATTCTGGATGAATTTTGCTTAATTTGGCATAACTAGTAAACTTTAAGAGATATACAAAATCTTACTATACAAAAAATTTAGGGAATCGAACCCGGGACCTCCGAGTCAGAAGTATAATTAGTTTTTCCTGCTTTTTCTAAGGACTTATTGAATGCTCCTCGTAAGTATTGCAAGATAACAGCATGGGATGATGTATAAACAGTTTGTATGGCTGCTTAGTATAAGTAAACAAATTAAAATTGTCTGAAACTGCCGTGCGGATTTACATTAATCGAGAAAGTAAGACAGCAAAATTACTTGATATTGCTATTGGTTATTTAATTCAAGTAATATGACTCCATGGTTCCGTATGTTGAACCACCTTTAAAGTAGTTTATTGATGAGGGAGTTTTTGGTTCAGGGATCAACTCATCGCCCATATATGACATTATAGGATGAGTTCACGACTTGGGGATGTAAAATATGGTGAATTTAGTTCAGGAACCTATTCTGTTAAGGTATGGAGGTTCTTTAGGAGCAAATAAATACTACAAAGAAAGGCATGCTAAGGAATTTTACCTCCGAAAAAATCCATCACACGCAACTTTGGTTTTGCAGGCTAACATAGTAACCAGTACATTCGGAGTATGATAGGTTTCCAACTTCTATCGGGGCCAAAGGATTGAGTGGGGAAGTTCCATTTGGCACTTAAGCCTCACTCTTGATTAGATCTTAACTTTTCCTGAAGATGTGCAGGGAGCAACGAACAAAGCTCTATACCCTGTTCTTGTCTCCCAAATGCCAGGTTTCAAAGCGCTCATAGTCTCCCTGATGCTCTATGCCAGCTAAGTATGGGGCATGGCAGCAGAAATCTGGCTTCTCTGGTTACTACTCTGTATTTCCACGTTTTCAAGTGAGGCTACTTCATGAAGCTTCGACCCTCCCATATGTGGAGTATGTAATTAGGCGCCGGGCTCAACAATTCAGGCCAACATGAAAACGTATTTGTCAGATCACTGGGAGAGTACTTGTATGCTTGCGGAAACCCCGGTAACAACGGCTTCAATCCAGCCAATAGCAAACAATCACTTTTCCCTCCCAAACTTGGAAGTGGTCAACTAAAAATCAACTCGAAAAAAAAAAAATTAAACTACAAAAGAGCGGAGGAAAAGGATGCTGGTCCTGAAAATAGCAACCGTTGAGGCACCTGTCAATAGCATATTAACATCAACACCCGAAATTCCACTAAAAATTACCAAACCTCTGCCATCCATCATTCCTGGTTAAGTTCTTACCGGAGTATGTATACATCAACACAAGCACCACGAGATTACATCTCGCACGCACGCACGCACGCATATAACAGGTTCAAGTTATTAGTTGGAGAGAAATAAACGATTGTTTAATGAAGTGTCTACTTTCTCTACACGTACTATGTACATAGTATATAGAGAAACCATTGTATTGCAACCGAAAATTCGATACCGAGATTTCATCGGAAATAAATGTTTTGGGCCATGCTGACTACCAAAAAATCATTTCTAGGAAAATTCCAGGTGTGTGCAGGTGTGTGTGTGTGTGTGTGTGTGTGTGTGTGTGTGTGTGTGTGTCTGTGGGCTGCATACCTCAAAAACAAAAGACCGTCAAATTCCAAACTTGGTATTTAAGTTTGGTATTTTCCAAGGATTCGACACGGAAGATTTTTAGAGAATCCCCCCACCCCCAACTACCTATACATAAAACTTTTTTCGAAGCTTTTGTGTTTATCAAAAATAGCTCTAACAATTTTTATTATAATCTCTTATATTTAAGATATTTACATGCTATATAAATGTACATCTAACATTTTCTGGGAATAGCCTCTGAAGACTACTTTATTTAAGATGAATTTTACGAAATTTTGCATACTGCTAAACCGCAAGAGATGTACAGAGACTTACCACGCACAAAAATGTAAAGCACGTCGTTGTGAGCTACTTAATTTAAATGCCAAATTTATTATTTAACGATCTTTACGTTTTTGAGCTATGCTGTCCACAAACATACAGACAGGCTCACACACACACATGAGTCTTTTTCCAAAAATGCTATTTTTTGGATTAAAGTGGACACAAAACATGTATTTCCGATGAAATCTCGTTATTGAATTTATGGATGGAATACAATACCTTCTCTATGCTCTATGTACATAGTAAGTGTAGAGAAAGTAAGTAAAAAATCTGATGTGTTCCATTCAAATGACTTTCTATACATCTTCGCAACAAATTATTGTTAAAAAGCTTCTGCTTCTATTTATCTCAGTCTAATCGAGAAAACATTAGCAGAAATGGTCTTATTACCTGCTTGCATTTAAGTACACGGAAAATAAGGGAGTACCATAGGTTAAAGTGATTGTCAAAAGCTGGTTGCTATGTGACTGAAGTTCTTCGTTTGTGTAGACAGGAGTTGAAAAATTCCTGTATAAGAAAAGTGTTGGTTTTAAAAGCTGAAACAACGAATATCTGAAAAGCGATCAGCTCCACGAAAAAAAAGTTATGTTATAAATTGTGTGTTTTATCTTGATCTACATTTTTTGTGTAGTAAGTTTTTGTCTATTTCTTGCGGTTTGACAGTTATGCAAAGTTCAGTAAAATTCATCCAGAATAATGTAGTCTTCAGAGGCTATTCCCAGAAAATTCAAGATATAAATTTCATTTATCAGGTAAATATCTTTAATATATGATATTTTAATCAAAAATTTTAGAGCCATTTTTAAGAAAATAAAAATTTTCGAAAAAAGTTCCATTTAAAGGGTAGTTAGGGGTGGGGGATTTTCTTGAAAATCTTCGTGTCGAATCCTTGCTAGATACCAAACTTAAATACCAAATTTGGTACTCAACGGATTTTTCGTTTTTGAGCTATGCTGTCCACAGTGACCCAGACACATACACGCACACATGGACCTTTTTCTGAATTTTTAATGAAATACAATACCTTCTCTATACACAATGTACATAGTACGTGTAGAGAAAGTAAAAAGTACCAATATTATTTCGTTTTCTATCTTTTTCTATGGGCCTATTAAACGCTCCTAAACGTAAAACCTATAGTACTAGCGATATTATAACAACAGTACACATGCAATACATGGTGTAAGTACATGTGTGTGTGGTGAAAGCAGAAAATGGAGGCAATGAGGGAAGGAGAGAGTGAGAGGGGAAACAAAAGCTTAATTGTTTGCTGGTTGTATACCTACTGTGCTTGACGTACTTTATACACCACTTACTCTGATGTGATTTGTAACCTAGCAACTATTCTGCTGTTAACTCTGATAATGCAATACAGCTGTTCATCGTCGAAAGTTAGTTCTTTTACTTTCTCTAGCCCCATATGTACACTGTGCATAGGGATACAGAGGTATTGTATTCCACCCAAAATTTCGATGTCAAAATTTCACCGCAAATACACGTTTTAGGACCCCCTAAATAAAAAAAAAAAAAAAAAGTATTTTGTGTGTGTGCCTGATATTTATATTTAGCATCTTCCAGGGATGCGACAAGAAGATTTCGAAAAAAAAAATCCCCCACCCCAAACTATCCTTCACATGAAACTTTTATCGAAAATTATGATTTTCTTAAAAATGGCTCTAACGATTTAGATTAAAATATCGTATATTAAAGATATTTACCTGACAATTAAAATGTATACCTTGAATTTTCTGGAAATAGATTCTAAAGATCTGATTATTCTGGATGAATTTCGCTTAATTTGGCATAGCTAGTAAACCGTAAGAGATAGACAAAAACTTACTCTACAAAAAATATAGGTCTTGTTAAAATACACAAGTTATGCCATAAATATTTTTTATTTTGTGGAGCTAACTATTTTCGTGGTAATCATTGTTACTAGTTTCATTTGTGAAGTACTTATACTTTTCTCAGACGGGAGTGTCCGTTTTTCTTTTGTTCTACTCCTTGTCAAGAATAAAAGTGATTTGTAATGACAATCGCAAAACGACAGCTTTTAAAACATTTGACTATGGGTTTAGCCTAGTGTATTCCCTTATTTACTTCCTACATTATACGGAACTAAGTAATAAGAACATTGTGCTATTGAGTAACTCGATTAGCAAGGTGGAGACAGAAGAATACTCTTATGTAGGAATATTGTAGAATAGCTAGAGAAAGTCACGTGAGTGTAACACATCAGATTTTTACTTTCTCTAGCCCCATAAGTACAATGTCATAGAGACAGAGAAGGTATTGTATTGCACCCAAAAATTCGATGTCGAAATTTCACCGGAAATACACGTTTTAGGACCTCCTGAATCCAAAAAAAAAAGTATTTTGTGTGTGTGTGCCTGTGGACAGCATAGCTCAAAAACAAAAAGCCCGTTAAAAACCAAACTTGGTATTTTGGTTTGGTATCATCCAAGGATGCGACGCGAAGATTTTCAAGAAAATACCCCCACCACCATCTGCCCTTTCCATGGAATTTTATAAAAAAATTTTGATTTTCTTAAAAATGGATGTAACGATTTTGGTTAAAATATCGTATATTAAAGATATTTACCTGACAAATAAAATATATATCTTTAATTTTCTGGGAATAGCTTCTGAAAACAACTTTATTATGAAAGAATTTTACGGAATTTTGCAATATGCTAAACCGTAAGAAATGGACAAAAACATACCATACAAAAAATATAGAGCACACACAATTTTTGTTATGCACTTTTTTCCGTGGAGCTGATCGTTTTTGACACTTACTTTTTTTGGGTACGGGAATTTGTCAACTCCTGTCCATACAAAGGAACTTCAGTCACATAGCAGGCAGCTTTTGACTATCACTTTAACCTATGGTACTCCCATATTTCGCTTCTACTTACAAGGAAGCAAGTAATAAGACTATTTCTGCTATTTTTTTTTCTCCATTAGCATGAAGTAAATAGAAGCATAAGTTTTTTAATAATATTTTTTGCAGAGATGTAGAGAAAGTCATGAATGGAACATATAAGAGGAATACAAAACCTACCTCCCTTCGTTACTCTAATAATACAGAAAGTAAACATTTAATAATAATTTTTCATGGTAGTTATTACTATCATGAAATATGAAGCCCTTTTTGAGGTTATAAGGAATGTTTACACTACATTCACTTTTTTTAGGGCCTCGAGAGCCATCTCTAAAAGTTTACACTAAACGTTTGGTTAGCTGAAACAAAAGCATCCTCTAGCACATCGCGGAAAGCATTCATTCAATTTCACGGCAGTATATTTTAAGGGTTCCCGCATGCATGCTTGATTCTAGCATTATAACCCAATGGAGATGGTCTGCTTTATAAAAGGCTTGGACGTGTTCTGGAAATAACAGCTGCTTTATACGACAAAATGGCTTCCTCCACATTGATTCCCGCTTTCTCTAGAAAATCCCTATTTATACATCGCTGTTAAAGTACGAAATGCCATTTCTATTTCCTCTATTTCGTTCCCTCTATTGTATTTCCGATTCAAACACACCCATTTGCAGCCAAACCCTCTGCTTGTAGGTATTTGCTTCATTTAGCAAAGCTAAAGCTAATGGCATTACCGCGCATGCGATTTATATGCCCTTAGTACCGAGAACATTATTTAACATTCCAGTACAATCACTTATTAATTAACTTTACTCTCCCTATGTACATACCGTAAAAAAAAAAATGGTTACCAACATTTCACAGGAAATGTATGCTTTTAGGTCCCCTCAGTCCAAAAAAGATATTTTTACTTTCTCTACTATATAGAGAAGGTGTGCGTTCCACCCAAAAACTCGAGATTTCACCGGAAATACATGTTATGCCCCCCTGAATAAAAAAACGCACAAACGGGCCTTTTTCCAGAAATACTTTACTTCCTCTATACGTACTATATACATAGTGTATAGAGAAGCTATTGTATTGCACCCAAAATTTGATACCGATATTTCACCGGATATGTTTTAGACCCCTTAAATCCAAAAAAAGCATTTTTAGAAAAGTGTCCGTGTGTGCGTGTGTGTGTGTGTGTGTGTGTGTGTGTCTGTGGGCAGCATAGCTCAAAATCGAAAAGACCAAACTTGGTATTTAAGTTTGGTATCTTCCAGGGATGCGACACGAAGATTTTTGAGAAAAATCCTCCCACACCAAACTACCCTTTACAAAGCACTTTTTTGGAAATATTTTATTTTCTTAAAAATACCTCTAACGATTTTTATTAAATTATCGTATATTAAACATATTCACCTGACAAAGAAAATGTATATCTTGAATTTTCTGGGAATACCCTCTTAAGACTACTTTATTCAGGATCAATTTGAATGAATTTTGCATAACTGCTAAACCGTAAGAGATGGACAAAAGCTTGCCACACAGAAAATGTAGAGCATGTTAAAACACACAGTTTATGTAATACACTTTTTATTCGTGAAGTTGATCGTTTTTAAGATATTTCTTGTTATTAGTTTCAGCATTGAAATTCGTACAGGAGTTTGTCAACTCATGCCCATACAAACAAAAGAACTTCAGTCACATAGCAACCAGCTTTTTTCTTTAACCAATGGTACTCCCTTATTTCGCTTCTACTTACAAGAAAACAAGTAATAAGACAATTTCAGCTGTTTTTTCTCAATTAGTAGGAAGTAAATATAGGCATAAGCTTTTTAACAATAATTTATTGCAGAGATGTCGAGAAAGTCATGTGAATGTAACACATAAGATTTTTTGCATATTCAATTGCCTATGTCAACGCAACTTTAACTGCCATCTTGTAAAATCCACGGTTACTAAATACCAACTTTGTTGGATACTGCGAGTGTAATTTCTTGGATTTTCTAAGGACGTATTGAACGCCCCTAGTGCTGTAAATTTCCCAGATACACTAACATAAGGAAAACTATTCTGCTTGTATACGACAAATTTATCCACATTGTCAATCCTTTATTTATTGGAAATCTTCATAGTTTTTACTTTCTCTACACGCACTATGTTCATAGTGTATAGAGAAGGTATTACACTCCACCCAAAAATTCAATACCAAGATTTCACCGGAAATGTTTGTTTTAGGGTCCCTTATATCCAAAAAAAAAAAGCATTTTCACGAAAAGGCCCGTGTGTGTGTATGTGTGTGTCCGTGTGTCTATGAACATGATAACTCAAAAACGAACTGTTGGTAAAATACCAAACTTGGTATTTAAGTTTAGTATCTTCCAGGGATGCGACACGAAGATTTTGAGAAAAATCCCCCCACGCCAAACTACCCTTTACATGGAACTTTTTGAAAATTTTGATTTTCGTAAAATTGGCTCTAATGATTATGATTAAAATATCATATATTAGAGACATTTACCTCACAAACAAAATGCATATCTTGAATTTTCTGGGAATAGCCTCTGGAGAGTACTTTATCCTGGACGAATTTTACGGAATTTTGCATAACTGCTAAACCGTAAGACTTAGATAAAGACTCTCTAAACAACAAATGTAGTGCACGTTAAAACACACAATTTATGATATATACACTTTTTTCGTGGAGAAGATCGTTTTTGAGATCTCATTGATTTTGGTTTCAGCTATGAAAAACTTGCTTTTCTCATATAGGAATTTGTAAACTCCTGTCCATATAAACAAAGGAACTTCAGACGCATAGCAACCAGCTTTTTGACTATCACTTTAACCTTATGGTACTCCTTTATTTCGCTTCTACCTACAAGGAAACAAGTAATATATTTCTGCTTATTTGTTCTCAAGTAGCAGGAAGTAAATAGAGGCATAAGTTTTTTAACAATAATTTGCTGCAGAGATCTACATGTCATGTCATGTGAATGGTACACATCAAATTTTTTAAATCTTCGACTCAGTTAACTTAATTCTAATACACTAACCTCTCCTCCTCCAAACTTCGTAACGGTGAATCTCTACTTTCCACCTCGTTTGTCGAGCCTTTGTTTTCCCAACGCTATGCAGGCTCATAAACAAGAGCGTAAGAGCCTACCCGCTAACTATGAGCTACAAGTTTTAAGGATTACTTTACTCGGGATTTTCTTTATATTGTAAATAACGAGAAACTCAGCTCGGTTTACCTGGCTTTTGTTTTTCTTTCTTTCCCAGCCTCACTTCATGTCTTTCAACTTCTCTGAATTACTGAGGTGTTTAAAAGAGACATTTCACAGCCCAAAGAATCCTGATGTGTTCCATTCTGAAGAATTTCCTCAGGGCCGCCTGGGTAGTGTGGTGGTAGCGCGACTTGCCTCACATTCAACAGGTCGCAATTTCGAGTCTCGCTTATCTACGCGGATAAGGTTTTTTTCCGGAGTTTACCCTTATTCTGTGAAGACGAATGTCGAGTAAATTTAAGCTCAATGGAACTCAAGACCATTTAGGCAACATTTCACCAATTCCATTCACCAGGTTAAAGGACATTATGCTAAAAAATCTGATGTGTTCCATTCACATGACTTTCTCCATCTCTCTGTAACAAATTATTGTTAAAAAGCTTATCTTTTATTTATTTCACGCTAATCGAGAAAAATTAGCAGAAATAGTCTTATTTCCTGCATTATTGTATGTAGAAGCGAAATAAGGGAGTACCATAGGTTAAAGTGAAAGCCAAAAGCTGGTTGCTATGTGACTGATGTTCCTTTGTTTGTATGGACAGGAGTTGATAAATTCCTGTATGAGAAAACTTATAAGTTTTTGAATGCTGAAACCAAGAAAAAGGAATATCTCAAAAACGATCAACTCCACGTAAAAAATATATATAATATAAATTGTGTGGTTTAACGTACTCTACATTTTTTGTGGGTTAAATATTTGTCCATCTCTTACGGTTTAGTAGTTATGAAAAATTCATCCAGAATAAAGTAGTCTTCAGAGGATACTCCCAGAAAATTCAAAATATACATTTTATTTGTCAGGTGAATAACTTTAATATACGATATTTTAAACAAAATCGTTAGAGCCATTTTTTAGAAAATCAAAATTTTAAAAAAAAGTTCCATGTAAAGGGCAGGGGGATTTTTCTCAAAATCTTCGTGTCGCATCCCTAATACCAAGTTTGGTATTTTACCGACTTTTCGTTTTTGAGTTATCGTGTTCACAGACACACGGACACACGGAAAATACTTTTTTTTGCAAGCAGGGGACCCTAAAACATATATTTCCGGTGAAATCTCGGTATCGAATTTTTTGGTGGAGTGCAATACATTCACTATACACTATGTACATAGTGAGTATAGAGAGAGTAAAAATGGCTTAGAATGTCTTTAAAACTGCTGCCCGAGTATAGAAATATCGATTTTTAGCAGCTCGTTACTTGCGTTCTCAAGATTTAATGTCGCAAAAATCTGTAAAATCTCGACTCTGAGCATTCATTAACTACGTTCTGGAGCTATGTAGCCTACTCCGGAGGGGGTTTTTCAACTGCTCTGTGGCTTAATGCGTACAGCGGGAAGCTGTATCCCAAAGGTCATGAGTTTGATTCCTTTCATAGAGTAAATGTTTAGTTTTATTTTTATTTTTATTATTATTATTATTATTATTATTATCATCATCATCATCATCATCATTCCAGACGAAGTGCCGCGAAACTTCAGAGCTTCAGAAACTTATAGTGCTTACTTCGAAATTTCAATAAACAGGCCATAAGTCTCCTATCTCAAATTTAATTAATGTATATACTCTGTGAAAATATTTCGGTATAGTTCATTAACACCCTGTATATGTATGTGTGTGATAAATAAAGAGGAGTGAGAAGGTATTGCATGGTTGAAAGCAGGACTATGGAGGTTAAAAGGTTTAAGGAAGGGTATTTCACAAAATCAAAGTCCGATATGTAGCGGAATTGAAGACATACAGCATGGCACAAGGAAACGGGAAATTATGAAGTAACGTAATTTGCGTGAGTGAATAAAGGAAACAACACATTTATTGATGAAAGTTTATGAATACAGAATGCCATTTATGTTTTCATTACAAAATGTCACTATACTTTATTTTTATTTCTTCAAGATGACATCGGAAAGAAGTGCTCCATTTTTGCGTTGATATTCTAATAACCTGTTCTGAAAACTCTGGAATACTCGCTGTGTCATTTTATGCGGAATGACATTGATTTCGCCTCCAATCTAGTGTTTAAGTTCTTGAATTGTTGCAGGATGTGAGTAGTACACTTTATTACTTTCTCTATACGTACTACGTACATAGTATATGCAGTAGGTAAAATACCAAAGTTGGTATTTAAATTTATTATCTTCCAGGGATGCGACACGAAGATTTTGAGAAAAATCCCACTCACCCCAAACTACTCTTTACATGGAAAAGATTTCGAAAATTTTGATTTTCTTAAATATGGCTCTATCGATTTTGATTAAAATCTCGTATATTTAAGATATTTATATGACAAATAAAATTTATATCATGAATTTTCTGGGAATAGCCTCTGAAGACTACTTTATTCTTGTTGAATTTTACGGTTTTTTCCATAACTGCTAAACCGTAATAAATGGATAAAAACTTACCACACAGAAAATGTGGAGCACATTAAAACAAACAACTTATGCTATATACATTTTTTCGTGGAGTTGATCGTTTTTAAGGTATGCTTTGTTTGTAGTTTCAGCTTTGAAAATCATTCTTTTCTTATACAGGAATTTAACAATTCCAGTCCATACAAACAAAAGAACTTCAGTCACATAGCAACCAACGTTTGACTACCACTTTAACCTATGATACTCCCTTATTTCGCTTCTACTTACAAGGAAGCATGTAGAAGACTATTTCTGCTGATTTTTTTCTCGATTAACATGAAGAAAATAGAAGCATAAGCTTTTTAACAATAATTTGTTGCACAGATATAGAGAAAGTCATGTGAATGGAACACATCTGATTTTTTAAGATGTTCTCACAGGAAGAAGTCCAAAACACTGAGGTCAGGTGACCTCGCAGGCTTTGGAATGTCACCGTCACGAGAAATAACGCGCCTTCCAAACAATTGGCGAACGGCTTCCATCCATTTTCGAGCAGTATATGAAGTGACTCTGTGCTGCTCAAACCATGTTTTCGATGTTCAGAACGTGCAGTAATGGAATTAAGAATAGTTTAAGCATATCAACATCCTCACTTTTAAAAATGTGATATGTTCCATTCATAAGCCTTTATCTACATCTCTACAACAAATTATTGTTAAAAAGTTTAGGCTTCTATTTACTTCATGCAAGTCGAGAAAATATTAGCAGAAATAGTCTTATTACTTGCATCCTTTTAAGTAGAAGCGAAATAAGGGATTATCATAGGTTAAAGTGATAGTCGAAAGGTGGTTGCAGTGTGACTGAAGTACCTTTGTTTGTATGGACAGGAGTTGGCAAATTCCTGTATGGGAAAAGAATAAGTTTTTCAAAGCTGGTACTAAAAACAAAAGAATACCTTAAACACGATCAACTTCACGATAATATGTGTGTAACATAAACTGTGTGTTTTAATGTGCACTACATTTTCTGTGTGGTAAGTTTTTGTCCATCTCTTACGGTTTAGCGGTTATGCAGAAGTCCGTAAAATGTATCCAGAATAAAGTAATCTTCAGAGGTTATTTCCAGAATATTCAAGATATACATTTTATGTGTCAGGTAAATATCTTTGCTATACGATTATTTTAATCAAAATCGTTAGAGCCATTTTTTAGAAAATCAAAATTTTCGAAAAAAGTTCCATGTTAAGGGTAGTTGGTTTGGGGGATTTCTTTGAAAATCTTCCTGTCGCATCCTTGGAAGATACAAAACTTAAATACCAAGTTTTGTATTCAACGGTCTTTTCGTTTTTGAGCTATGCGGTCCACACACACATACACCCAGACAGGCAGACACAGAGACATGTTTCTAAAAATGCTTTTTTTGGATTCAGTGGTCTCACAACATGTATTTCCGGTAAAATCTCGGTAAGAATTTTTGGGTGCATTACAATACTTTCTCCATACACTGCGTACATAGTACGTGTAGAGAAAGAAATAAATTAGTATGGACAGAGGCAAAATGGTGTAACAAACAAGAAGTAAGGAAGTATGGGTATGACCGGTTCATGTTCAACTTTTATACAGCTTAGTATAAATAAATAATAAACACACAGTTAATAAACCAAACGAATAAACTGTTAACAGGGTATATGATAGATACGTAACTTTCGCCAGTCTTTATACGAAAACCTCATATAATATAATTTACCTCTGAAAGGAACCTTGTGTATTCTACTATGAGAAAAGTTTGGGAACCATTTCCTGAATCACCACCGCGCCCCGAAGTACGACCATTTGGCTCCACTACAACATCGTAGTCCTGGAGGTGAAACCGTAAAATGTTCACCCTACTTCCCATTTAAAGTACGTTGTCAGTGCTACTTCCAAAACCCATTGAGACAGCGTCTTCCAGCTGAAGAAAAGAGAAAACCTGAGGAATATAATCAAAGTATCTCTTATTTTTCCTTTTAGCCGAAGATGCTTTTCCTGTTCTCGTAAAAACACACAAAAACACACACACATACGCAGACAAACACATAGACACACAGACACAAATATCTTGGTATTATGATAGATAAAAAATTCAACTTCAATGAACATATAGAGTATGTTACTCAAAAATGCACCAAATTAATTCATGTCTTAGCTCGATCAGCTAAGATCAACTGGGGTCTGAACCATGATGTACTAAAAGTCATATATAAAGGAGCTATACCACCCCTTTTAACATACGGAGCACCTATATGGTTAGAAGCATTAAACCGGCCTTACAATAAAGCAGCAATCAAGAGAGTACAATAATTCATTAATATAAAAATCTGATGTGTTCCATTCACATGACTTTCTCTATATCACTGCAACAAATTATTCTGTTTACTTCATCTGATGGAGCAAAAATTAGCAGAAACAGTCTTATTACTTGCTTTCTTGTCAGTAGAAGCGAAATAAGGGGGTACCATAGGTTAAAGTGATAGTCAAAAGCTGGTTGCTCTGCGACTGAAGTTCCTTTGTATGGACACGAGTTCACAAAGTCCTGTAGGAGAAAAGTATAAGTCTTTATAGCTGAAAAAAGCAAGCAATATCTCAAAAACAATCAACTCCACGAAAAAATGTATATAACATAAATGGTGTGTTTTAAGGTGCTCTACATTTGTTGTGAGGTAAGTTTTTGTCCATCTCTTACGCTGTAGCAGTTATGCAAAATTCCGTAAAATTGACCCAGAATAAAGTAGTCTTCAAAGGCTATTCCCAGAAAATTCAAAATATATATTTTATTTGTCATGTAAATATCTTTAATATACGATATTTTAATCAAAATCGTTAGAGCCATTTTTTAGAAAATCAAAATATTCGAAAAAAGTTCCATGTAAAGGGTAGTTTGGTGTGGGAGAAATTTTCTCAAAATCTTCGTGTCGCATCCCTGGAAGATACTAAATTTAAATACCAAGTTTGGCATTTTACCGACTTTTCGTTTTAGAGTTACCGTGTTCACAGTCACACGGACACACGCATACACACACGGACCTTTTTCTGAAAATACTTTTTTTAGATGGAGGGGACCCTAAAACATATATTTCTGGTGAATTCTCGGTATCGAATTTTTTGGTGGAGTTCAATACCTTCTCTATACACTATATACATAACGCGTATAGAGAAAGTAAAAATGGTAAAGGCATTCCGCACTGTATCTCATAAAGCACTATGTGTCCTCGGAAAGACTACTCCCATTTTAATAGAGATTGAGAATACAGCAATGTGGTTTGAAGTCAGAAAAGAACAAGGATCTACCATAGAAAGAGCACTTCATTACTTAAAATGGCACATCCTGCAGATATCGTCAATATCACAGATAAACAAGATAATACCGAACAGGAACTGGAAATCTATACAGATGGAAGTAAAGGAGACTTCGGCGTTTAATCTGGAGTAGGTATGTTCATGGAAAATGACTTGTGTCACCAAATGCAATTCAAACTTCATAATAGCTGTTCAAACAACCAGGCCGAGCAGGTAGCCAGCCATTTTGAAAGCACTGGAAAAAATAAAATCACTTGAAAATCAGCACATCAGGTAAATATAAGCTGTACTCTACACCGATAGCAGAATGACTTCTAGATTCACTGAAGAACACGAGCAACATTAGATGTCTTATAGAGGAAATCAGCACATGAGGCAAAAATCAGCTGTACTCTACACTGATAGAGGAATGACTCCTAGATTCACTGAAGAACACCAGCAACCATAAATATCTCATAGAGGAAATCAGCACATGAGGTAAAAATCAGCTGTACTCTACACTGATAGAGGAATGACTCCTAGATTCACTGAAGAACACCAGCAACATTAGATGTCTCATAGAGGAAATCGGCTGTACTCTACACTGATAGAGGAATGACTCCTAGATTCACTGAAGAACACCAGCACAATAAATGTCTCATAGAGGAAATCAGACAACAGGCAAAACTCAGCTGTAGTCTACACCGAGAGCAGAATGATTCCTAGGTTTACTGATGAACACCAGCAAACATAATTATCTGATAAAGGAAATCAGACAACAGGCAAAAATCAGCTGTACTCTACACTGATACCAGAATAACTCTAAGTTTACTGAAGAACACAAGCAACCATGAATATCTCATATAGGAAATCAGACAACAGGCAAAAATCAGCTGTACTCTACACTGATAGAGGAATCACTCCTAGATTCACTGAAGAACACCAGCAACAATAAATGTCTCATAGAGGAAATCAGACAACAGGAAAAAATCAGCTGTACTCTACACTGATAGAGGAATGGCTCCTAGATTCACTGAAGAACACCACCAACAATAAATATCTCATAGAGGAAATCAGACAACAGGTAAAAATCAGCTGTACTCTACACCGATAGCAGAATGACTTTAGATTCACTGAAGAACACCAGCAACAATAAATACCTCATAGAGGAAATCAGACAACAGGCAAAAATCAGCTGTACTCTACACTGATAGAGGAATGACTCCTAGATTCACTGAAGAACACCACCAACAATAAATATCTCATAGAGGAAATCAGACAACAGGAAAAAATCAGCTATACTCTACGCCGATAGCAGAATGACTGTAGATTCACTGAAGAACACAAGCAACCATAAAAATCTCATAGAGGAAATCAGACAACAGGAAAAAATCAGCTATACTCTACGCCGATAGCAGAATGACTCTAGGTTTACTGAAGAACACAGGCAACCATAAATATCTCATAGAGGAAATCAGACAACAGGAAAAAATCAGCTATACTCTACGCCGATAGCAGAATGACTCTAGGTTTACTGAAGAACACAAGCAACCATAAATATCTCATAGAGGAAATCAGACAACAGGCAAAAATCAGCTGTACTCTACACCGATAGCAGAATGATTCCTAGGTTTACTGATAAACACCAGCAACCATAAATATCACATAGAGGAATTCAGACACCAGGTCAGGAAACTGCCGAAAAAAAAAAAAACTGGAATATCCATTTCTCTTGGGTGAAAGCTCAAGCAAGAAACTTCGGCAACAAATTTGCAGACAAACTGGCAAGAAACAGCGAGATACTGATATGCTACGAGAGAAATCTGAAAGTGAACTGCTAAGAGATCTTCAAGAAAAAAAGTGTAGTGAATTGGGAAAGTGAATGGCAAACAACTCCAAAAGGAGAAATAACCAAATCCTATTTTCCGAGTGCAAAAGACAAACTTAAAATCAACATACCGTTAACAGGCAATGTAACAACTTTTCTAACAGGTCATGGTAGATTAAAATTCTATTTCTACCGTTGTAAAATGACGGGCACCCCGACTTGCCTCTGCAGGGATGGAAGCGAAACAGTAGACCATTTGATTTACGATTGTAAAAAACTAGAAAAAGAAAGAACTGAATTCAGAAATAATATTATTAAAATCTAATGTGTTATGTTATGTAGAACACGCAATTTGTTCCACATGCAATTGGCCGTTTTTAAGATATAGGTTCCAGTTTTAAAATACTTAAACTTTTCACATACGGGAATTTGGCCTATCTTGGCAATGCAAAGAAACGGATTTTATCCACTTGACAGTCAGCTTTTAAAAGAATTGACTGTTGTTTTAGCGTATGGTACTCCCTTATTTCCATTCTACTTACAAGGAGGCAAGTAATCAGACTATTTCTGCTAATTTTATCTCGATTAGCATGAAGTAAACAGAAGAATAATCTGGATTAATTGTTTATTTTCACACACGCCGTATGTAGGACAGGATTTAGATAGAGTCAGACTGAAAAACTCAATGCCATAGCCGGGATTTGAACCACCAATTGACCATAATAGTTGGATATTCTTTGAATCCCGGGACTTAAAGTACTTACAACATTGTAAGTCGCCATTGGGGTTGTCATCTCAGAATAATTTGAGAACACCTTGTGGTTTACCAGGAAATTCAGTGTTATACCGGCATGTTTTCATGATAGCTCAGTGGTAGAGCAACCGGCTAGATACGGGGAGATCCGTGGTTCAAATCCAGCCGATGCCGGGGGCCGCACTCGCTAAAGTGCCTGCGCTTCGTGGGTTCAAGTCCTGTCTTGGGCATGGGTGTTTCTGTGTTTGTAAATGTGTCTATGTTATGTGTGAAAGGAAAACGTTAAGAATAATAAGGTCTACTAAGGAAATATAGGAAACTGGAAAAATGAATACAGCGCCGGAGTCCTGACAAGCCTCCGGAATTATATTTTTTCTTTATCTAAAAAAAAAAAAAAAATCCCGGCTATGGCATTGCATTTTCCAGTCTGACTCTACATGTCCAAGATGAATAAGCTTTTTAACAATAATTTATTGTAGAGATGCAGAGAAAGTCATGTGAATGGAACACATCAGACTTTTTCCCCTTTTACTCGTAGATGCTTTTCCTGTCCTCGTAAAACACACACACACACACACATACACATATAGCGTTCTTATGATATTGCACGTTGTAATGCTTATAAACATTGTATTATTTATCGTATAAGATAAAATTCCAAGAATACCTATTGTGCATTATCCTATAATATAGCCATAGAGAAAGTAGTGTCTTAGGAACAATTTTATACATTTTGTACACTGCTGACATACCAATAAACCCAAACACAACCTTAGCAACATATACTATTTGCCAACTTGTACAGCCTCATTTAGAGTTAGAAGCATGTTGGACGCCACTGGCAGGCACGGACTAAGTAAATTTCTACCTAAGGCGAGACAGCTGAGATCTGAGTAAGGCTGATAATAGGGAAGAGGGGGGGGGGCGATAAGAAGAGCCAAAAGTAATGTGATTATAATGTTTTACATACATTTTATGTCATACTTTTGGGCCATTGTTTTGTTTTGGAGAAGTATATTTGACTACTATAATAGGATACATCACTACATCTGAATACGGTCTATTTGTGTTATAAATTTAAGTTGCATTTGAATATCTTTTTCGTTTTATTTTCGTGTTTACTCCTATATTTTTTTTTTCTAATTTTTTTTTGTGTATTTCAAAAGTACATATCCTCGGTGGATTTCGTGTGATTGCATATTTCAATTGTGTAGAGTTGAAAGTAAATGAAACCGAAAGTTACAACTTAGCGTTCACACTCAGAAAAAGGTTCCTGTCCATCTGTTAGTTTAAATAATCACACCATTCCAGAACAACATGTGAAATATCCGAGTATACATCTTGATCGACGACATACTTGGAGGAAACACAATGGATTGAACGCAAACATAATTAAAATACAGTATTTTTACTTTCTCTACACGTACTGTGTATACAGAATGTTTCAAAAATACGGGGCATAATTTCAGGTATGAATTTCCCACATGAAGAAAATCAAAATAGTTCATTATAACATGTGTCCGGAAATGCTTCAATTCCAAGTTATGGCCTTTACAACATTGAAATTCCCACCTGCAGACAATCAAAATAGTTCATGTCCGGAAATGCTTCATTTCCGACTTATGGCCTTCATAACATTGGCATTCCCTGGAACGTTTTCCTTTCCGCAGGTCTTTGCCGTCAAAGGAGACATTAGGAGGGCGCTCTGATAGTTCATTCTGAGGAAGGTTACATTCAGTGTTCTTTAGGCGTTAAGAATGTGCGACATGTATTCAAATCAAGAGCTGGCAGAGATACACTTCATGTACGGTAAGGCGGACGGCAATGCTGCGCTGGCTCGTCGTTTGTACCAGGAGAGGTACCCACAGCGACAATGTCCAGATCGGAATACATTTGTACGTCTCCATTCCCGTCTGTGCGAGTATGGAACATTCACCTCTCCTGGTTTGGGAAGGGGATGACCAAGATCTACAACTCCAGAAGTGCAGGAGGAGATTCTGGAGGCTGTGGACAGGACTCCTTCCTTCAGCACACGACGGTTAGCGTTGCAAGTCAATGTTCCTCATACGACTGTCTGGAGACTGTTGAACGAGTATCAATTGTATCCTTATCATTTGCAACGTGTACAGGCCCTGTCACCAGCAGATTACCCTGCACGAGTTAGGTTCTGTCAGTGGTTCTTGCAGCAGTGTGGTGTAAATCCGAACTTTTCTGCCGTCGTATTATTTACAGATGAAGCACAGTTCACAGGAGACGGCATAACAAATTTACACAATCAGCATGTATGGTCGCATGAAAAACCACGTGCAACTGTTGCATTTCATCACCAGGTGCGGTTCTCCCTCAACATGTGGGCCGGTATCATTGGTGATCGATTAGTTGGACCCCATGTACTTGTAAACAGACTTACGGGGCAGGCGTACACAAACTTCCTGGAAAACACCATACCTGACGTTTTCGAAGACACTCCACTGATCAATAATCAACACATTCACTTCTTGCATGATGGCGCTCCTGCACACTTCAGTCTTACGGCTCGCCGGTACTTGGATCGAAGGTTTCCTGATCGATGGATAGGTAGAGGTGGCCCAATTGCTTGGCCTCCACGCTCACCTGATCTGAACTCTCTCTCGATTTCTACTTGTGGGGCCATTTAAAATTATTGGTTTATTCGTCTCCGGTGCCGGATTTGGAATCCCTTCGGAATCGAATTGTGGCAAGTTGTGAGGACATACGCAATACTCCTGGAGTTTGGGATCGTGTTCGCAGGTCAATGAGACATCGATGTGAGGTCTGTATTCAAGCAGGAGGTCGACATTTTGAACATCTTCTGTAATGACAACAACCTGCGGAAAGAAAAACGTTCCAGTGAATTTCAATGTTGTGAAGTCCATCACTCGGAAATGAAGCATTTCCGGACACATGTTATAATGAACTAAGTTGATTGTCTACATGTGGAACACTCTGTATAGTGTGATTCGATACTGAGATTTCACCAGAAATATTGAATACAAAAAAAGCATTTATAGAAAAATATCCGCATGTGTCTGTGTCTCTCGACCTCGTGATTCTAAAACAAAAAGTCCGTTAAATACCAAACTTGGAATTTAAGTTCAGTATCTTTCAAAGATGCGACATGAAAATTTTCAAGAAAATCCCCCACCCCAACTACCCTTTGTGTGGAAAACGTTTAGAAAATTGTTATTTTCTCAAATTTTTTCTAACGATTTTTTTTAAAACACCGTATATTAAAGATATTTTCTACACAAATAAAATTTATATATTGAATTTCCTGGGAATAGTCTCTAAAAGCCTCTTCATTGTGGATGAATTTTGGTGAATGTTGTGTAACTGGTAAACTATAAGGGATAGATAGAAAATTACTACATCTCATTAAAACACACATCTCTTTTCGAGATATTCACTTCATTGGTTTCAGTTTTAAAACACTTTAAAGTTTCCTCATACGGGAACTTGTCGCTCCTGGCCATGAAGTAAAGAGATTACAATTACATAGCAAGCATATTTTAAACATTTGACAGTCACATTAGCCTAGTGTATTCCCGTATTTCCTTCCAACTTGTAAGGAAACAGATAATAAACCATTTCTGCCAAAGTTTATCTGAATTAGCTTATGTAAATAGAAGAATAAGCTTTTTAAGAATAATTTGCTATAGAGACTTAGAGAAAGTCATATGAATGCAACACATCAGATTTTTCATAACATTGTAGTCCTGCCCCATTCTTCTGTCAAAGATGGAGTGACATTAATGCTTAGGATTACGAGGTGTGCTGCTGGAAACCAACCTTCACAATTGGCACGGGGGCATGGCACGGTGCAATTTCATTTCTAAGAGGCGTAAGATAGCCTATTACAAGCGTCAGGCGCGATTCAGCACGGCACGGCACGGTGTAATTTCATTTCTAGTAAAGTGGTGTAAGATAGCCCATCACAAGCGTCAGGCGCGATTCAGCACGGCACGACACGGTGTAATTTCATTTCTAGTAAAGCAATACAAGATATCCCATCACAAGCGTCCGGCACGGTTCGGCACGGCACGGTGTAATTTCATTTCTAGTAAAGCAATACAAGATATCCCATCACAAGCGTCCGGCACGGTTCGGCACGGCACGGTGTAATTTCATTTCTAGTAAAGCAATACAAGATATCCCATCACAAGCGTCCGGCACGGTTCGGCACGGCACGGTGTAATTTCATTTCTAGTAAAGCGATGTAAGATATCCCATCACGAGCGCCCGGCACGGTTCGGTACGGCACGGTACGGTGTAATTTCATTTCTAGTAAAGTGGTGTAAGATCGCCCATTACAAGCGTCAGGCGCGATTCAGCACGGCACGGCACGGTTTAATTTCATTTCTAGTAAAGCAATACAAGATATCCCATCACGAGCGCCCGGCACGGTTCGGCACGGCACGGTGTAATTTCATTTCTAGTAAAGCAATACAAGATATCCCATCACGAGCGCCCGGCACGGTTCGGCACGGCACGGTGTAATTTCATTTCTAGTAAAGCAATACAAGATATCCCATCACAAGCGTCCGGCACGGTTCGGCACGGCACGGTGTAATTTCATTTCTAGTAAAGCAATACAAGATATCCCATCACGAGCGTCCGGCACGGTTCGGCACGGCACGGTGTAATTTCATTTCTAGTAAAGCAATACAAGATATCCCATCACGAGCGCCCGGCACGGTTCGGCACGGCACGTGTAATTTCATTTCTAGTAAAGCGAAACAAGATATCCCATCACAAGCGCCCGGCACGGTTCGGCACGGCACGGTGTAATTTCATTTCTAGTAAAGCGAAACAAGATATCCCATCACAAGCGCCCGGCACGGTTCGGGAAATTTCATTTCTAGTAAAGCGAAACAAGATAACCCATCACGAGAGCAAGGCACCGTTCGGCACGGCACGGTACAACTTCATTTCTAGTAAAGCAATGTAAGATAACTCATCACTAGCGCCCGGCACGGTTCGGCACGGCACGGTGTAATTTCATTTCTAGTAAAGCAATACAAGATAGCTCATTACAAGCGTCAGGAATGGTTCGGCTCGGCACGGCAAGGAACGGTCCTGTTTCATTTTTAGTAAAGCGATAAAGATAACCCATTACGAGCGTCCGGCACGTCACAGGAATGGAAAAAGAAGGAGCCTCCAAGAGAATTAAAACCGTGAGGCCGGATAGATGGTGCAGTTGTTCGTGTAGTTTGGATGTTTATTGTTATACGTTGTGTATTCAGTGCGAGAATATGCACACAGAAAAGAATTTTATAGAAACTGAGAGAATGGCCTTATCTGTACGATGCATCTGATGCAGCTTACTACGAAATAAGAAAAATCCGATGTGTTCCATCCACATGACCTTCCTTACATCTCTGAATCAAATTATGTTTGCTTATTCTTACTATCTACTCCATTGTAATGAAATAACAAACATTTGAAGAAATGCGTTCTTGTAAGCTGGTTGCCATGTGGTTGAAATCCGTTTCTGTACAGGGCCAAAAGTATACAACTTTCCGTGTGAGAAAAAGTATTTTGAATCTGAAACAACTAGTAAGGAAATGGTCAATTCCACGAAAAAAAAAAACGAAAAAAAAATATGACATATATTGTGTGTTTTAACGATATATACAGTATTTATGCAGTAAGTTTTTGTCTGTCTCTTATAGTTTATCAGTTACGCAAAATTCATTCACAATAAAGAGGTCTTTAGTGACCATTCCGAGAAAGTTAAATATATACATATTATTTGCAATAAAACCTTTAATATATGCTATTTTAATCTTGGACCCATTTTTGAGAAAATGAAATGTTCGAAATGTTTTTCATGTATATGGTAATTTGGGGTGAGGGAATTATTCTCAAAATCTTCCTATGGTATCACTGAAAAATGCTAAACTTAAGTACCAAGTTTGGTATTTTACCGACTTTTCGTTTTCGAGATATAGTCTTCATAGACACACGGACCTTTTTCTAAAAATGTTTTTTTTATATAGGTCAGCCTAAAACTTGCATTCTCCGGTGAAATCTTGGAATCGAATTGTTGGGTGGAATGTAATACCTCTCTGTACACCATGTACATAATACGTGTAGAGAAAGTAAAAACAAAATATTAGTAGGGTAAACACGGAAATAACAGGACAATAATATTCAAATGCAGCAACACAGAATAAAGAGTATACCGATTTATTAATATAGCCTGCTATAATGGACAAATACTTGAGAGAAATATGCATACTCAATGCTAACATCACTACAAAATAATTGCAAAAAGTATGATATAAAATGTAAGCAAATGTTAAAATCAATTTAGTTTTACACTTTTTATCGCCCCCCTCTTCTTCCCTATTAACAGTAATCTGAGATCTCAGGTTCCTTAAGCAGAAACTTGCATAGCATCTTCCGTGCCTGCCAGTAGCGTCCAACATGCTTCTAATTCTCCATTCGTCTTGATAAATGATTATGGTAAATACTTTTCCCTCTATTCCTCCGTACCCTACATCTTGGTCAGCAATGTTTATCATCCGCCATGCTGGGGAAGTCCCAGGTTACCAACAGTGGGGCCCTCTTTATCAATATCTGAATTGCTGGAAAAGATACAGATACGGGCGGTTAAATTCATAAAGAGATGTAAAGATTTTGGGCTTACGAAAGGCGAAGAGAATAAATGGGAGCCGCTAAAAGTTAGGCGTAAAACACACTATTTAAAGCTTATACTGATTTAAATGCATGGGTGGACGTTAGAAAGAGGTTAGAATATCCAGCATACTATGGACGAAACGATCATTTGTATAAAATTAAGGGTAGAAGGTACAGAACCGTCGTAGGAAATCTTCTTTTGTTAATACACCACTGAAGAATGGATGAATTGCCTGTAGCAGAATTTCAGGGCTGCCCTCTGACCTTAAAGAAATTTAGGGATAATTTAAAGAGAATAAATGTTAATTAATTTGAGTAAACATTGTGACATAATTAAGGATCTTAAAAACTGTATTAATATATTTTATTATTAATGTATATATCAGTAATGTATATTATTAATATTGAGGTTTCATAATAACTGTTTATTAACTAGCTGGTAATTGACATAATTATTGCTATGCTGAATAATAAGTAGTTAAGCTTTTAAAAACATGTATACGTAATATGTTAGCTGTATTACTATTCTTAATTTAACTTAATATTATTATTGTAAGTTAATTTTGTACATATAACTCTGCCACTGGGCAGTACCCAATTGCAGAGAATAAATACATACATACAAAAGAGGTACTATAGCTGGAAGTATGGCATCACTACTGCGGAACGCATCCCTCGCAGTGGTTCTCTCATCTTACGGAATACATAAAGTCACACAGACTTGTGTCCGGTGAATAAAAGACGTGCTGTAGAACCTACCATCTCCAGGTTATGCACAGCAGTTGCATTTTGAAAACTGTTGACATGTAAAACAATGGAGGTAGACTTCCAGGGAATTTTCCAACGAGGTAGGAAGCGACCCAACTTCCGGTTCAACCGCATTTCAAGACATTTGATTGTTGATTTAGCCTAGTACGAGTATATCCCCTTATTTCACTTACACTTATACGGAATTAAGTAGAGAGACTATTTCTGCTAATGTTTATCTCGATTAGCATAAGGTAAGATACAAGTATATGGTTTTTAATAATGATTTATTACAGAGAGTAGAGAAAGGCATATAAACAGAAAACACCAGATATGGTTTTTACTTTCTCTACACGTACTATGTACATAGTGTATAGAGAAGGTATTGCACTCCACCAAAAATTAGATACCGAGATTTCACCGGAAATATATGTTTTAGGGTCCCATGTATCCTAAAAAACTATTGTCAGAAAAAGATCCGTGTGTGTGTGTGTGTCCGTGTGACTGTGAACACGATAACTCAAAAACGAAAAGTCGCTTGAATACCAAACTTAGTATTTAAGTTTCATATCTTCCAGGGATGCGACACGAACCTTTTGAGAAAAATCCCGCACCCCAAACTAACCTTTAAATGGAACTTTTGATTTTCTAAAAAATGGCTAACGATTTTGATTAAAATATCGTATATTAAATATATTTACCTAACAAATAAAATGTATATTTTGAATTTTCTGGGAATAGCTTCTGAAGACTTCTGAGTGAATTTTACGGAATTTTACAATATGCTAAACCGTAAGAGATAACAAAAATACCATACAAAAGATGTAGAGTACATTAAAACACAGAATTTGTTACATACTTTTTATCCGTGGAGTTGATCGTTTTTGAGATATTCCTTGTTTTTAGTTTCAACTTTAAAAAACATACCTTTCTCAATTGGGGAATCTGTCAACTGCTGTCCATACAAACAAAGGAACTTCAGTCACATAGAAACCAGCTTTTGACTATCAATTTAACCTATGGTATTCCCTTATTTCGCTTATACTTACAAGGAAGCAAGTAATAACACTATTTATGTTAATTTCTTCTCGATAAGCATGAAGAAAATAGAAGCATTAGCTTTTTAACAATAATTTGTTGCAGAGGTGCAGAGAAAGTAATGTGAATGGACCACATCGGATTATTTAACTTAAAAAACTTGGGAAAACAGTTAATTTGAAGATATTACATGTGGTTTATATGGTAGTGTGTAGTGCTACAAAATGGCGGCACTTGCATCCGCCCTGTGCTCCATCCATGCCCAACATGTTGCCAACAATAGCTGGAACAAAAATCCCTACGTGGAGATAAAACAGTATTGCTACTTATTCTTTTCCAGAGATCGAATCTGCCAAGTGGTGTGGATAAAGGTTTTTCCATGCCAGATCAAAGACATGTAAGAGGTTTAGAGTGCTGAAGAAATTGGTCAAAGAAATTAGGTTGGTAGAGTGTAAACAACGGGGTGAAAATAAATACAATGGATTGTGAAAGGAGAATAGGTGGAGGGATGAGGTCATAGAGAAACAAGAAAAAGGGTTAGTTTTCAGAATAAAGAGACAAAAAAAAATGAAATTAGTCTCGTATTACTTTCTCCGCTCGTACTATGTACATAATTATAGAGAAGATATTGTATTGCATACAAAAAATCGATACCGATATTTCACCGATAATACATGTTTTGAGACCCCTGAATCCTAAAAAGTAGCTTTAGAAAAATGTCCGTGTCTGTGTGTGTTTCTGTCAGTTTGTCTGTGGGCTACGTAGCTCAAAAATGAAAAGTACGAAAAATTCTAAAAATTGGAGTTTAAGTTTATTATCTTCCATGAATGTAACACAAAATATCCTCACCCTCAACTGTCCTTTACATGGAAAAATGTTTGAAAATTTAAGTTTTCTCAAAATGTTTTCTAAAGATCTTGATTAAAACATCGTATATTAAAGATATAAACACGACAAATAAAATGTATATCTTTGAGTTTCTAGAAATAGCCTCTGAAGAATTCTTTATTCTTTATTGTGCTATGCCTGTGGCCTCTATTATTTCGCGAACTTTTGATTCGTCGATAACTCAAAACCGTATCCTGGATTTTGTCAATAATTTGGGAGGAAGTCACTTGTACTGTACGTCCGGAACGATGTTCAGCATTTGTGGGGGGAAGGGCGGGCAGGATCGTGCATCTAACAATAAATTATAATTTATCATAACATATAATGTTTTAAGGAATGCACTTTATTGTAAATTATTGTATCATGAATTGTGGAGATTTTAAAGCATGTGCTTTGCTGCCATCTTTTATCACATATGTAATATACTCGTAAATTAAAAAGTTTTTGTTTGCAAAATACGTTTTTTCCCCTAGGGAAGGGGCAGAACATTTACATTCAAAATATTTCAATGCCTTTTGGGGCCAACCTGTCAAAGTTCATGGGCCCATCTGTTGCACTTCACACTATATTTCTCCTTGCAATAAGAGCACTGGCTATTGCTAGAATTTCCTTCGCTATATTTGGCTTTCTTTGCTCTTGTTGTTTCACCAAACTTAGACTGAAGCGACTTTCTGCAAATTGCTGGCGACTTAGGTTGAGTATTTGCCTTTTTTTGAAGCTCAACCTTATATGGTGACTCTGTAAGGACAGCTGTTTTCCCGCGGCGTCTTCCTGACGATGAGGGAAGTCTTTTAGCACAGGGAACTGGCAACACATCTTTTGGTGAAACTGCAAATGTTTGTGGCTCTGCCGATATTGCTATTTTCTCTGCAATTTTGGACGGAAGAAGAGCGACTGACTCACTATGCTGGGTATGGAGTGTAGACCCCTCAGATGTTGATGCTGATGGCTGAGGAGTGTGTTGGTCTGTGGTTTCAGCTGGCATGAAGTCAACATAACTCAACTTGTTAGGACACAGGGTTGGTGGGACCCGGTTATGCCCCCCGCTTCTGCCATCACACGCCATTTTGTCGTTAAGGCATACCACAATAACGACTTACTTCCCGAATTGTAACGACATTGAAACAACACTTAAATCTTTGCAATTTAATGTAGTAAAAATAAAATATGTTGCTGTAGATACTTACCTCTTAAACTCCGACTTCAAATTTCAGTTAAATTACTTCAAAACGCCGAAATTTCTAATCATGAAGATTACAGACAAAATAATGGGACTTCGAACTCCTGCTTCTGACTGCTGCCGATATGAGAATGCAGTTCAGTCAAGAAGTGGTAGATGGTAGCACTTTCCAGTTTAAAAAACCCAATTACCCGGATGTGTCTCACTACCCTGTCCTGCCCCCCTTTCCCTACGGTCATGTTTAAATTCATTTATCCAATTGTAAATCGTTGCAAACGCAGGAGCAGATATTCCTCGAACTTCATCCAACTCGGCTTTCATCTCTATGCGTATTAAGTATTTTAAATGGTGTTTATTCAACTCATAAACCTCGTTTATTTTTGTCTTTCTAAAGAGGCACAAGCATTTATATTCAATATCCTATGGGAACGAAATCAGGTGATGGATATAGCTAAACTGCCATCTAGTAAGAAATAAAGATTCCTAAATACTTTTTCGATGCTACGAGTATATTTCTTGTACTTTGTTAGGACTTATTCAACGTTCCCAATACTTCAGACTCTGTGGGGGATAGGGAAATTCTAGGTAAAGAAATCGAACACGGGATCTCTGTGTTGATAAGCACGAACGAGAGTACTTACGACTTACTTTGGGTGAAACATAAGATTGGCGAATTTTCTGATAAAATACTGGAAATGAAAACATTAAACATTCTACGTTAAGTAAGGACAGACACAGCAGCAGCAACCAACAAATTATGGTATATTTACGTACAGAAATTGGCACAACAGAGAAATTTCATTTCACTCCCGATAACGAAAGAGATTTTATCTGAATAATCAGGCAGCGATTCCCCAAACGTATCTGATGGCGAAACATAAAGCGTTTGTTGAGATAATTGAATTAATTTTCGCTTTTGAAAACCAAAAAATTGCAAACAGGCACAGACAGCTTATGGAGATAAATTTGTGGGAAATAGTGAAATACGCGTTGACGTTAGAGGAACGCTCAACGTAGCAACGGGGCAGGAAACTTTCAATTCATATTTTTACATTCTCTAGCCCCGTATGTACAATGTACCTAGGGATAGAGAAGTATTGTATTCCACCCAAATATTCGATACCCTGATTTCACCGGAAATGCATATTTTAGAAGCCCCTGTATCCAAAAAAAAACATTCTCAGAAAAAGGTCCGTGTGTGTGTGTCCGTGTGCCTGTGAACACGATAACTCAAAAACCAAAAGTAGCTAAAATACCAAACTTGGTATTTAAGTTTAGCATCTTCCAGGGATGCGTTTGAGATTTAATGGAACTTTTTTCGAAAATTTTGATTTTCTTAAAAATGGCTCTAACAATTTTGATTAAAATACCGTATATATAAGATTTTTACCTGACAAATAAAATGTATATCTTGAATTTTCTGGGAATAGCTTCTTAAGTCCTGTTTATTCTGGATGAATTTTGTTTAATTTAGCATAAGTAGTAAACCGTAAGAGATAGACAAAAACTTGATACAAAAAAAAATTTGGTCTTGTTAAAATACCCAACTTACGTTATACACACTTTTGTCGTAGAGCTTACCGTTTTCGAGGTATTCGTTGGTATTTGTTTCAGTTGTGAAGTACTTATACTTTTCTCAGACGGGAGTGTCCATTTTTCTTTTGTTTTACTCTTAGCCAAGAAAAGAAGTGATTTGTAATGACAATCGCCGCGTAACGACAGCTTTTAAAACATTTGACTATTGGTTTAGCCTAGTGTATTCCCTTATTTTCTTCCTACTTATACGGAACTAAGTAATAATAACATTGTGCTAATGAGTACCTCGATTAGCAAGGTGCAGAAAGAAGAAGAATCTTATGTAAGAAGTTTGTAGAACATTGCTGTAAAAATTATTGTTAAAACCATATTTTTCTGTTTACTTTATAATAATCCAGATAAACATTAGCAATAATTTTTACAAGGGAATAAACTAGGCGAAAACTGGTGTTAAATCTTTCAAAATCTGGTTTCCATGTGGTAGAAATCCGTTTCTATGCAGGACCAGGAGTTAACAGATCAGCTTTCCGTATGCGAAAAGCATTATGTTTTTAAATCTGAAATAATAACAAGGAATATGTCAGGGACAAAACGTATATGACATAAACTGTGTTTTTTTAACGTTATGTGTATTTTTTGTGCGGTAAGTTCCTGGCTAACTTTTACGGTTTGCCAGCAAATTCTTTCAGAATTAACAGGCTTTTGGAGGCTATTCCCAGAAAATTCAAGATATACATTTTATTTGTCAAGTAAACATGTTTAATATACGATGTTTTAATTAAAATCATTGGAGCCATTTTTAAGAAAATCAAAATGATCGAAAATTGTTCCATATAAAGGGTAGCTTGTGGTGAAGGGTTTTCTTGAAAATCTTCGTATCGCATACTTGGAAGATAGAGAACTTAAACACCAAGTTTTTGAGCTACGCTGCCCCCCGCACACACACAAACGGCCATTTTTCTAAAAAAAATTTTTTTGGATTCAGGGGGACCCAAAATATGTATTTCCGATGAAATGTTGGTATCGAATTTTGTAGTGCAATACAATATCTTCTCTATACACTATGTACATAGTAGGTATAGAGGAAGTAAAAATCTTATGTGTTCCATTTAGATGACTTTATGTGTTCTGCAAGAAAACTATTGTTACAAGAGGTTATTTTTTCTACATAATACTAATTGAAATAAATATGTAACAGCAGAATTAGTCTAATTACTTGCTTTCTAGTAAATAGAAGGGAAATAAAGGAATATGCTAGACTAAAGCCATAGAAAAATCCTTAAAAAGCTGCGCTAAGTGTAACTATTGAAATTAAGTTCTCTTAACATGACCAGGGGTATCAAAAGAGATTTATGAAAAATGTATATGACCTATTTTGTATGTCGTAGCGTGAATTGTATTTGTTGTGTAGTAAGATTCTGACCAACTTTTACGGTTTGCCAGTTACGCAAAATTCTTTCAGAATAAATATATAATTTTATTTGCCATAAAAATATCTTTAATATACGGTATTTTATTAAAATCGTTAGAGCCTTTTTTCAGAAAACTAACATTTTCTAAATTTTTTCATGTAAAGGGTAGTTTGGGATGGGGCGATTTTTCTCAAACATTTTCTATCGCATCACTGGAAGATACTAAACTTAAAATACCAAGTTTGGTATTTTACCGACTTTTCGTTTTTTAAATTAATCGTGTTCACAGACACACGGTCACACACTCACACATAAACGGAACTTTTTCCAAAAAGTTTATGTACTCCATTCACATGACTTTCTCTACAGCTCTGTAACAAATTATTGTTAAAAAACCTATCCTTCTATTTATTCCATGCTAATCGAGAAAAAAATTAGTCAAAAAATAGGCTTATTACTTGCTTCCTTGTAAGTAGAAGCGAAATAAGGGAGTACCATAGGCTAAAGTGATAGTCAAAAACTGGTTGCTATGTGACTGAAGGTCCTTTGTATGTACAGGAGTTGACGAATCCCTATATGAGAAAAGTATAAGTTTTTTAAAGCTGAAAACAATAACAAGGAATATCTCAAAAACGATTCATTCCACGAAAAAAATGTATACAAAATAAATTGTGTGTTTTAATGTAATCTAAATTATTTGTGTAGCAAGTTTTGTCTATGTCTTACGGTTTAACTAGTTGTATAAAATTCAACAAAAATCAACCAGAATAAAGAGGTCTTTAGAGTCTATTCTATGTATGTGTGTATGTGTGTATGTGTGTGTTTGTGTCTGTGGACATTATAGCTCAAAATCGATAAGACCGTTAAATACCAAACTTGGTGTTTAAGTTTGGTGTCTTGCAAGGCTGCGACACAAAGATTTTCAAGAAAATTCCCCCACCGCAAACTACCCCTTATATGGAAAAAAATCGAAAATATTGATTCTCTTAAAACTGGATCCAACGATTTTGATAAAAATATCTTATAGTTAAGATATATACATGCCAAATAATATACATATCTTGAATTTTCCGGGAATGTCATCTAAAGGTCCCTTTATTGTGGATGATTTTTATTGAATTTTGCATTAACTTGTAAACCGTAAGAGATAAAGTTTTAAAAAAACATGTAGATCACAATTTATGTCATATACATTTTTTCGGGGATTTGATAGTTTTTTTAGATATTGCTTGTGTTTGGTTTCAGCTTTAAAAACCTTTATTTTTTCTCATACAGGAATTTGTCAACTTCTGTCCATACAAACAAAGGAACTTCAGTCACATAGCAACCATATTTTGACTTCACTTTAACCTACGGTACTCCCTTATTTCGCTTCTACTTACAAGGAAGCAACTAATAACACTATTTCTGCTAATTTTTACTCGATTAGCATGTAGGAAATAGAAGTATAAGATTGTTAACAATAATTGCAGCAGAGATATAGAGAAAGTCATGTGAATGGATTACATCAGATTTTTACAAAAGTTATCTAGAATGAAGGTGTATCATAGGCTAGTACCAAAAAATGGAAGATATACATTTAAAATGTTATGCATATATCAAATGCAGGGTGTTTTAATAAAAATTGTTAGAGCCATTTTTTGGAAATCAACAGTTTCGAAGTATCCCATTGTGAGTGTAGTTTGGAATCGGGGGGGGGGGATTTTCTGGAAAATCTTCGGGTCGCCTCGCTGCAAAATACTGAATTTAAATATCAAGTTAGGTACTTAACCGACCTCTCATTTGCCAGCTATGCATTTCACACAAAGGAATACACGAACACACACACATATACACACACGTGTGCGCGCACGGATCTTTTTTCTAAAAATGATGTTTGTCCTTCCAGATTTTTACTTTTTCTACACGTACTTACTATGAACATCGGGTATAGAGAAGGTATTGTAAAGCAACCAAAAATTTGAAACCGATATTTCATTGGAAATACATGTTTTGAGTCCCCTGAATCCAAAAATGCATTTTTATAAAAAGGTCCGTGTGTATGTGTGCGTGTGTGTGGATTATATAACTCAAAAACGAAAAGGCTGTTAAATACCAACCTTGGTATCTTCCAAAGATGCTACACGAAGATTTTCAAGAAAATCCCCCCACTCCCAACTACCGTTTGCATGGAAAACATTTCGAAAATTTTGATTATCTCAAAAATGGCTCTAACGATTTTGATTAAAATCTCTTATATTAAGATATTACATGGCAAATAACATTTATATGTTGACTTTTCTGGGAATAGCATCGGAAGACCTCTTTAAATAGGATGATTTTAATGAATTTTACATGACTGGTACACCGAGGAGATATACAACAACTTATTACACAAAAAATCTCATGTATATCATTCACATGACTTTCTATACATCTCTGCAACAAATTATTCTTAAAAGCTTATACTTCTACTTACTTCATGCTAATCAGTAAAAAACTAGCAGAAATAGCCATATTAGTTGCTTCCTTGTAACTAGAAGCGAAATAAGGGAGTACCATAGGTCAAAAGCTGGTTGCTATGTCACTGAAGTTCCTTTGTTTGTATGGACCACAGTTGACAAATTCCTGTATGAGAAAGGTATAAGTTTTTCATAGCAGAAACCAAAAATAAGGAATATCTCAAAAACGACGAACTCCACGAAAAAAAAATATCTATAACATAAATTGTGTGCTTTAACGTGTTCTACATTTTGTGTAGTAAGTTCTTGTCCATCTCTTACGGTTTAGCAGTTTACAAAATTCAGTAAAATTCATCCAGAATTAATTACTCTACAGAGGCTATTCCCAGAAAATTCAAGATATTCATTTTATTTGTCAGGTAAATATCTTTAATATACGAAATTTTAATCAAAATCGTAGAGCCATTTTTGAGAAAATTGAATTTTTCGAAAAATGTTCCATGTAAAGGGTAGTTTGCAAGGAAGGATTTTTCTCAAAATCTTTGTGTCGCATTTCTGGAAGATATTCAACTTAATTACCAAGTTTGGTATTTTACCGACTTTTCATTTTTGAGTTATCGTGTTCACCGACACACGGACACACACACACACCTTTTTGTGAAAATGCTTTTTTTAGGTAAAGGCGACCCTAAAACATATATTTCCGCTGAAATTTCGATGTCGAATTTTTGGGTGGAGTGTATTGCCTTCTCTATATACTATGTACATAGTGCATCTAGAAAAAGTAAAACTGTAGATCACGAGAAGCACTCATTTTATGTCGAATAGATTTTTATTGAGCTTTTGAGATATTCATTTCAGTTTTAAAATACTTAAACTGTTCTCACACGGGAACTTGTCGACACCTGGCCAGGCAAAGAAACGGATTTCAATCCAGAGTAGGCCACGCCTTTGTTTAAAGTTTAGGTCTCAGATCGTTCTGTGCGTTTTATTTCGATTAAAGGGTTATAAACTGTGAGGGTACAGCCCTAGTGCTGTTAAATGGTTTAGTAATTCTTATCTTACAATGGAAACTAAAGTAGTTCGTGTAAATACTCTGAAAGTAACGTTTAATCCAACACAACAGAGACCTACCGCTCAATACACAATTGGGTGGATGAAGAATTAAAGGTACGTGTTGATGAATTACAAACATTGCAGCTTCTAGGGAAAGAAAATGCAGTATATTTAAAGTTTAAAACCAGTATAAGCTATGAAGCTCATTTGCGCCGTCATGCAGGCAACGCAACAGTAACCTTAATGAATGGGGATAAGGTAGATGTGGTAATAGCCCCAGCAGATCAGGAATTTACGACTGTCAGGCTTTATAATATTCCTCCTGAAATATCCGATGAAAGAATTAGAAATGTTCTACAAAACTATGGAAATGTACATCTTGTCAAAATGGACAACTGGACCGTTAAATGGAAATTTGCTACGGTGGAAACAGGTATACGCCTTGCTCAAATGGTAATTAAGAAACCCATTCCATCTAATGTGATTATTGGGAAATGTGAGGCATTTGTTACTTATTTAGGTCAGGAACAAACCTGTTTTAAATGTGGAAGTTCTACCCATATGAGACATATTTGTCCGCAGCGAATGATACCTGACAAACCTGCGCCTACTGTAAGGAAGTTTAGTGATCTGTTTTCTGCTGTTGCCAACAGCACAGAGCAAAATGAAGGTTCACCAGAGAATATCTTACGGAAACTAGTATCGTGCAGATGGAAACAATTGAACAACACAAAACATTTGAGTCTCCAGAAATAGGTGAAAAAGTTCGTGCTAGTAATGCAAAGGAGGATGTCAATTTAGATGCTTCTGATACAGAAATGGAATGTACTACAACAATTGCATCTATGAAAATTAAACAAACCACACACAAAGCAGGGACCACCCTCCCAGTGGACATAGATACCGAAACAGCTGAAGAAGAAGAAGAACCATGATGTGAGAAGACAAAACACAGTAGCAGTGATGGCGAGAGCACGAATGCAAACAAACCGCCGCGAAAGAAGAAGAAGAAACGCAAGGGCAGCAGTACTAGCATTGAAATGGCGTCAACACGCAAGAAGAAGGCATACACTACGCATAAAGACCAACTTGAACAGAAACAAACGACACGCAGGAGTAAAAGTGTTGAAAATGCTGAAATTAAAAGTGATCCTATGATACAAAAGAAAGCTCCAACAGAAATTAAGACGTGGCATGAAGAAGTTGAAGCAACACGTGGCAAGGAAAATGTGCACCAGCACACAAGAGAAGTAGATGACCCCAAACAGCCTGTTCAACTTGGAGACTCAGCGCAAAAAAAGGTGCTTCCTTGTAGTGCAAAGGAAAGTAAACTGGGGTTTCCACTGCTTAAAAAGAAAGAGTAAGTACAGAAGTAGAAAGATGATCTTCGTCCTTCTGGTATTGTGTAATGTGACTACCACAGCAATGCCTCAGATGATACCTGCCGCTGTACCTGCCGCTGTTGTACCTGCTGCCGCTGTACCTGTCTTGTCTATATGCCAGTTGGTCGCATTTGATAACATCGTCCAAACATGATATTCTTATCCAACAGATGAATAACATTTTAGTATTTTATGTGTATTACATACGAAAACATGTCATTTTGATAGAAAAATGCTTCCTGGTCATTTGTGTTTCATTTCACAATTATGCGTCATTTCACATTTGTCCCAGATTTGAATTATTCTTAAACCATTATGCTTATTTCGCATGTTTGATCATTTGTTTTTATTTTTATACATACTATTAGTAGAAAAGCTATTTATGAAAGTACTAACATGTTTATGTTGACATGTAAAATATATTTATATAAATAAAAAGAATGTACACAAAAAAAATCCCATAGCAACCACATTTTAAATCTTTGACTGTCGGTTTAGTCTAGTGTAATCCCTTATTTCCCTCCTACTTATAGAGGAATAATAGGACCTTTTCTGCTAATTTTTAGTATGAAACAGAAGAATAAGTTTATTAATGATAATTTGTTGCATACTTTAGAGAAAATCATGTGAGTGGAACACATCAGATTTTTTGAGGGGAGGGGAATCAGGCATAATAAAACATTTATTCCCGTTGAAAGTTCGGTATTGAATTTTTGACAGGAATGCAATAATTTATCCTTCTATATACAGAGTGATTTATTAGAACTGACATATTTCTTTCATTAATTATTCCGTTGGAAATTCATTCATCCACCCAATTTTAGCACCAAATTAAGCAGAATGCTCTGGAGTTTCGATTTCTTATCGCTAGATGCGCAGATATTTTATTTCTAATTGCATTGTTGGCAGCTGTTTCGAAATTTTGTTCTTGTAGTCAACGTGAAAATGCAGTACGATATAGAGCTGAGTCAAGGACATTTTCAGCAAGATGGTGCTACATCAAATGAATCTATGAACCTAATTGTAAGTTTCTTTGACGTCCGGATAATTTTCAGTGGCCACCGAGATCTCCGGACTTGACGTCGTCGGACTTCTTTCTAAGGTTACTTAAAAGAAAGGGTTTACGCCACACGTCCCCAGATATGAAGCACATCACAAAGGAGATTCAAGCTATTGACAACAGAGTCCTCCAACGAGTGGCCAGTAACATGGAACAACGTGTTGAGTTGTGCCTTATGCAGGATGGAGGACATTTTCAACATTTGCTATAGAGGTAAATAATCTCCCAAAATTCTTTTAAAATTTAGGTAAAATAAGTTGTCGCTAGCATAACACGTTTTGAAACAATTAAAGAAAGAAATATGTCAGCTCTATATAAATCACCCTGTACTATACGAAACAGAGAGAAGCAAATCATGTAACCGGACTCAAATTCATGAAGACGCCAGAAAGATATGAATAGGAGTATTTCAAATTTGATACCAAGAATTGGGCAAGCAGACTCAGGGTTAAAAATAATTGGATGCATAATAAAAATGAGCAGCCACGGTAACATAAAATTAAATTACTACGTGAAGTCAATTCTAGATTTGTAAAATAAAAAACTGTGACTTGGAAAGGAAGTAAATAACACAATGCGGTGTTGACAGGATGGGAGATGCCCGTTGGTGGCGTAGGCGTCTTTTTACTTTCTCTACACGTACAATGCATATAGTGTATAGAGAAGGTATTGCATACACCCAAAAATTCCATACTGGGATTTCATTGGAAATACATATAAACATTTTTTTGTTTCACTTTCTCTATACGTACTATTCGAGTTGTTTCAAAACGACAAAAAACGAAGATGTGGACCTTGTTGGTCATATCATAAAATCATAAAATCACCATGGACTGCACATAACCAAATGGCACGTGCGTAGTCCAGTCCAAAAGAGATGCCGGTTGGTAGCGAAGGTCCAAGTCGCGTGGTGTAGGCGTGGTTTGATAGACACGCCGGCGCGGCACAGGTCACCTTAGTAATGGAAAACGTAGCATGTGGGTGTGGCGTATGACAGCCGTTGTTCCTTCGCTGTCTAATCCCAAATAAAACTTTAAATAGAAGAGTTTGAAAGTTGCAACATCAAGTTTCGGACAAGGCAAAGTGTAAGTTAATCGACTGCTATTTTCGTTTGGTGTCGTTTAGAAACGGCCTGTATACATACTTAGTGTATAGAGAAGGTTTTGTATCGTACTGCTCTCAATTCGGTATCAAGATTTCACCGCAAATACACATTTTAAGACTCCCTGAATATATATATATATATATATATATATATATATATATAAAAAGCGTTTTAAGAATAATATCCGTGTATGTGTTCGTCTACACCATGTTGATTACCAGAATGTTCTTATCATTTAGTTATTTAAAAGTACAAGGGAGCAAAAGGAATGTGTATGCTAAAGCGACAGTCGAATGTTTTAAAAGCTATCGGTATTTAATTGTCATTGAAATTGGCTTCCTTACTTGGCCAGGAGTAGAACAAAAGAAGAACGGACATTACCTGTATGAGAAAACTATATTTTAAAATTGAAACAAATGACAAGATATATTTTGGATATGCTCACCACTACAACAAAAACGCATATGACATCAATCGTGTGCATAAAAGAGATCTATATTTTTGGAGTTGTAAAGTTTTTTACTTTCTCTATACGTAATATGTACATAGTGTGTGGAGAAGGTATTGCACTCCACCAAAAAATTCGATACCGAGATTTCACCGGAAATATATGTTTTAGGGTCCCCTGTATCCAAAAAATGTATTTTCAGAAAAAGGTCAATGTGTGTGTCCGTATATCCGTGTGTCTGTGAACACGATAACTCAGAAACGAAAAGTCTGTAAAACACCAAACTTGGTATTTAAGTTTGGTATCTTAAAGGGATGCGACAAGAAGATTTTGAGAAAAATCCCCCCACCCCCAACTACCCTTTACGTAGAACTTTTTTCGAAATTTTTATTTTCTAAAATATCATATATTAAAGATTTTTAACTGACAAATAAAATTTATATTTTGAATTTTCTGGGAATGATCTCTGAAGACTACTTTATTCTGCGTCAATTTTACGGAGTTTTGCCTAACTGCAAAACCGTAAGAGATGGACAAAAACTTACCAAACCACTTATGTAGAGCAGTTTAAAGCATGCAATATATATACATTTTTTTCGTGGAGTTGACTGTTTTGATATTCCTTGTTTTTTGTTTTAGTTATAAAAAACTTATACTTTTCTCACACAGGACTTTGTGAACTCGTGTGTATATAAAAAAGGAACTTCAGTCACATAGCAACCAGCTTTTGACTATCACTTTAACCTATGGTACTCCCTTATTTCGCTTCTACTTACAAGGAAGCAAGTAATAAGACTACTTCTGCCAATTTTTTCTCTATTAGCAGGAAGTAAATAGATGCAGAAGATTTTTAACAATAATTTATTGCAGAGATGTAGAGAAGTTCATGTGAATGGAACACATCAGACTTTTATCTACTATGGTTCAAATGTTATGCTAAATTCTGGAAAACTCATCCAGAAAAAGGATCTTTAGAAGCTATTCTCAGAAAATTCAAGATATGCATTTTATTTTGAGATGTAGGTATCTTTAATAAACAGTACTTTAATCGTCGTTGTTAGAGATTTGTGAGAAAATAAAAAAATTCGAAAACTTCTCCATGTAAAGGGTAGTTTTTGGTGGGGGAATTTCCTGAAAATCTTCGTCTCGCATCCTTGGCAGGTGATAACTTTAAATACCAAGTTTGGAATTTAACATTCTTTTCGTTTTAGAACTATGCTGTCACAGACACACACACGAAACTTATTTCGGAGTCAGGGGGTCTCAAAACATATTTCCGGTGAATCTAGACCTGAAATTTTGGTTTGGAATACAATATATGGCCGCTCGCCTCCCACCTAGGTGGCCCCGGTTGGATGTGGGAATTGTGGCGGATTTCACTGGGTCTCCGGTTTCCACGCCACTCATTACACCAATTGCTCTATCATAATCTTTCCATTTCGCTTGCGTTTCATATCATTCACTTCCTCACGCTCATGTCTGGCTACGGGCCGACCACTCGTTCCAAGTTCTCCATTCTGTGGTTTCGTGCCTTTGGCTCCCCGACAGGTTTCTGATCCCTGGCATCCGCTTGTAAATACAGGGAGGGTAAGCCAACTACGAAAACAAAATCTGATTTGTTCCATTCACATGACTTTCTCTACTTCTCTGCAACAGATTATTGTTAAAAAGCTAATGCTTCTATTTACTTCATGCTAATTGAGAAAATATTAGCAGAAATAGTATTATTACTTCCTTCCTTGTAAGCAGAAGTAAAATAAGGGAATACCATATGTTGTAGTGATAGTCAAAAGCTGGTTGCTATGTGACTGAAGTTACTTTGTTTGTATGGAGGACAGCTGACAAATTCCTGTATGAGAAAAGTATAAGTTTTTCAAAGCTGAAACCAAAAACAAGGAATATCTCAAAAACGATCGACTCCACATTTTTTGTGTGGTAAGTTTTTGTCCATTTCTTACGGTTTAGCAGTTATGCAAAATTCCCTGAAATTCATCCAGTATAAAGTAGTCTTTAGAGGCTATTGCCAGAAAATTCAAGATATACACTTAATTTGTCAGTTAAATATCCTTAATATACTATATTTTATTCAAAATCGTTAGAGCCCTTTTTTATAAAAACAAAATTTTCGAAATTTTTTCCATGTAAAGGGTAATTAGGGGTGGGGGGAGTTTCTTAAAAATCTTCGTGTCGCATCCTTGGAAGATACCAAACTTAAATACTAAGTTTGGTATTTAACCGTGTTTTCGTTCTTGAGATATGCTGTCCACAGACAGACAGACACACACACACTCACACACAGGGACCTCTTTCAGAAAATCCTTTTCTTTGGATTCAGGGGGTCCTAAAACATATATTTCTGGTGGACTACAATACTTCTCTATCCCTATGTACATTGTACACTCAGGGTTAGAGAAAGTAATAAGAATACAAATATACTCTAGGTATATTGTATATACATACATGTTAGAGAGAGTAAAATTCTCAGCGTGATAAAATGTTTTATACAGTTTCCACTACTATCAAATAAAGGAAGACTTGACGTGGATTTAAGCATTAAGCAGAAGGGTTTTTTCACTTCCCTCCTGCTTCAGTCGTTCAGCTTTAAGAGTGAGTGAGTGAGATCATTATTTGCTAAAAGTCTACCAACAGTGTCTCGATGAAAAGAATTGGATTGTGTGTTTACCACTCAGCAAGGCAATGGTTAACAAGGCGATCTTCAATTTTCTTTTCTTGGTGATGTTCTCTTATTTGCTCAGATGGTATATACTTTTAGTTTGCTATATATCCACTGTGCCTCAAGAGCGGAAGCATTGTATTCCAATTAAAATTTCGGTATGTATATTTCACTTAAAATGCAGTTTTTACTTTCTCTATATGCACTATGTACATATTTGCAAAAACTCAAGAACTCGATAGCGAGATTTCACCGGAAATATACATTTTAGGGTTCCCTGTATCCAAAAAAAGTACGAGTATTTTCAGAGAAAGTTCCGTGGGTGTGTCCGTGTTTCTGTGAACTACCCCAAACTACCCATTACATGGAACTTTGATTTTCTAAAAAATGGCTCTAACGGTGTTGTTTGAAATTTCGTATATTAAAGATTTTACCTGACAAATAAAATGCATATTTTGAATTTTCTGGGAATAGTCTCCGAAAACTACTTTATTCTGGATGAATTTTACGGAATTTTGAATAACTGCTAAACCGTAAGAGATGGACAAAACTTACTACACGAAAAATGTAAAGAACGTTAAAATACATAATTTATGTTATATAATTTTTTATGGAGTTCATCGCTTTTGAGATATTCCTTGTTTTTGGTTTCTGCTTTGAAAACTTATACACATACAGGAATTTGTCAACTGCTGTCCATACAAACAAAGGAACTTCAGTGACATAGCAACCAGGTTTTGACTATCACTTTAACCTATGGTACTCTCTTATTTCATATCTACTTACAAGGAAGCAAGTAATAAGACTATTTCTGTGCATTTTTTTCTGATTAGCATGAAGTAAATAGAAGTATAAGCTTTTTAAGAATAATTTAGTGCAGAGATGTACAGAAAGTCATGTGAATAGTACACATCAGATTTTTTTATGTCAGCTCAATAAGAACGTACCTATCAGAAAAAGCGCCGTCTATGTGTGTTAAAATACAATGTGTATTTATGGACGCTGCTTAACTTATGATTCTGAGCTTCATTTTGCTCACAGGCCTCTTTATCAGGCTTACGTGCCATGGGTGAGTGTTTAGACTGCTCGCCTCCAATCTAGGCGGCCCGGATTCGATCCCAAGCGCCTGCATGTGAGCTTCGTGGTTTTCTCCGAATCCTCCGGTTTTCCCCGCCATCATTCCATCAATTGCTCCATCATCGCCTTTCATATCATTCACTTATGTTCATGCCTGGCTTCGGGCCGACCCGACGTAACAGGTTCTCCATTCTGTAGTTTCGTGCAGTAGGCTTCCCGATAGGCTTCTTATCCCTAGGCACTGGCTTGTAACTCCTAGAAGAGAGTCAGTCCTACCATTACGGGGAGGGTAAGTAGATTACGAAACGAAATCTACAACGGCTTTAACTCCCTTCTGATGCAAACTATACTAACAAATCTGATTATTCCATTCACATGACTTTCTCTACATCTCTACAACAAATTGTTTTTAAAAAGCTTATGCTTCTATTTACTTCATGCTAATCGAGAAAAAATTAGCATAAATAGTCTTATTACTTGCTTCCTTGTAAGTAGAAGCGAAATGAGGGAGCACCATAGATTAAAGTGATAGTCAAAAGCAGGTTTCTATATGACTGAAGTCCCTTTGTTTGTATGGACAGGAGTTGAATAAGTACTGTGGAAGAAAAGCACAAGTTTTTAAAGCTGAACCCAAAAACAAGAAATATCTCAAAACGATCAACTCCACGAAATAACTGCATATAACATAAATTGTGTGTTTTAAAGTGCTCTAATTTTTTGTGCGGTAAGTTTTTGTCTATCTCTTACGGTTTAGCAGTTATGCAAAATTCCGTAAAATTCACTCAGAATAAAGTGGTCTTCAGAGTCTATTCCCAGAAAGTTCAAGATATGAATTTTATTTTTCAGGTAAATATTTTTAATTTGTCATATTTTAATCAAAATCGTTAGAGCCATTTGTGAGAAAATCAAAATTTCCGAAAAAAAGCTCCATGTAAAGGATAGTTTAGACTGGGAGGATTTTTCTCAAAATCTTCGTGTCGCATCCCTGAAAGATACTAAACTTAAATACCAATTTAGGTACTTTACCGACTTTTCGTTTTTGAGTTATCGTATTCAGAGTCACACGGACACACACACACACACATTTATCTTTTTGTGAAAATGCTTTTTTTTAATACAGGGGATCCTAAAACATATATTTCCGGTGAAATCTCGGTATTGAATTTTTGGGTGGATACCTTCTCTATACACTATGTGCATAGTACGTATAGAGAAAGTAACAAGAGCTGAAGCTTTGCTTACGATACATTAACTCTAAATATTATCGGGCTTCTTAGCCAGGTAAGTACATCATGGCGATTAGTTTACCCTGAAGGTGAAGTTAATGTACATCTTCGAAACGTTGGAGTCAATCCATGAGCAAGAAGACCGAAAACATTTAGAGTTTATACTAAAAATATTTATGCCCCCTCCCAAAAAAACCTATACCATTGCGACGGATTTGAACCCGCAGCCTCGTATACCAAATATTAGAATGTTACTTGTAGAAGCGGAGCAGAGAGAGAGAGTGTTTGTGTGAGTTGAAAGAGGGAAATAACAGTATGTTTCAAATAAATAACAGCTATTCTGCAACAGATTATTTTTACAAAATCTTTTTCTTCTCACTATTACTGTTTGAAGATTGAATGCAGGCTGCCCCGAGTGGAAGATTGCGTAAACACAAACAGATAAGCGATATTACGTCGCCACTCCCGGTGCATGTCCTGTACAGACAATACTGGAGTGCAGCAGTTGAGTCTCTTACAGTGGACAGGTTCGAATCCAGACAAAATACAAACAGTCATACGCTCACAAAGTAGAAATTTTAATACACACTAGTAATAAAGATATCAGCAAGTTATACCTGTTTATTCCTGTTTACGTACGCTGTGCTGACGTTTTGTTGGCCAGACTGTACTGCATTATATTACAGCCTTCTCTGAGCGCTCTAAACCGTGCCATGCTACACCAGCGACCTCCCCTAATAGCTGCATTCTTTCGTCAGACAGGTAGTACTTGGTCTAATCAAGATTAACACAAGATAGCAGAAATTATATTATTATTACTTACTTTCTTATAAGCAGAAGTGAAATAACGGAGTACACTAGGTTAAATCCTTTAAAAGCTGTTGCCAAGTTCGATTTTATTTCCTGGCAGTAAAACGAAACATGTATGACGGATGACTTTCCTAAGAAAAACCTAACCTAAAACTGAAATCAATAACAGGGAATGTCTTGGAAATGGTCAGTGCTATAAACAAATCTGTATATGACAAAATGTGTGTGTTTTAACGAAGTGTGCGTTTATTATGTAGTAGGGTACATGTTTGTCCTTCTCTTTCGGTTTACCAGTTAAACAAAAATCATTCAAAACAAAGACAACTGCAGGGGCTGTTCCTAAAAAACTCATATACGAGCAGAGTAAATCTCTTTAATATAAAGCATATGAAACAAAATCGTTAAAGCCATTTTTTACTTTCTCTACAGCTACCATGTGCAGAATGTATAGAGAAGGTATTGCATTCCAATAAAAAATTCGATACCGAGTTTTCACCGGAAATACACCCTTTAGGGTTCCCAGTATCCAAAACAAATATTTCTAGAAAAAGGTCCGTATGTATGTGAAAACGAAAACTCGGTAAAATACCAAACTTGCTATTTAAGTTTAGTATTCTCTAGAGATGCGAAACGAAGCTTTGGGGAAAATACACCCACCCCAAACTACTCTTTTCATGGAAAAAGTTTCGAAAGTTTTGATTTTCTCAAAAATGGCTCTAACGATTTTGATTAAAATTTCTTATATTTAAGATAGTTACATGCAAAATAAAATGTATATGTTGAATTTTCTGGGAATAGTCTCTCAAGATCTCTTTATTCTGGATGATTGAATTTTGTGTAACTGGTAAACTGTAAGAGAGACAAAAATTTACTACACAAAAAATGTAAATCACGTTAAAAGGTACAATTTATGTCATAAGCACTTTTTTCGTGGCGTTTTTCGTTTTTGAGATATTCCTTGTTATTGGTTTCAGCTTTAAAAGGCTTATACTTTTCTCATACAGGAATTTGTCACCTCCTGTCCATACAAACAAAGAAACTTCGGTCACATAGCAACCAGCTTTTGACTATCACTTTAACTTATTTTACTCCCCTATTTCGCTTTTACTTAGATGCAGAGAAAGCAATGTGCATGTAACACTTTTTTTTTTCTAAATGTGGTTTTCTCGGACTCAGGGGACCCCAAAACATATTTCCAGTGGAACTTCGAATTGATTAGAATATAATAAGTACCTTCTATATCTACTATGTATATTGTATGTGTGTACGTGATAGAGAAAGTAAAAATTAGAAATAGACATTTTATGCCTCATTGATAAATAGCTGCATAGAAATGCATTCAAGTAAAGCATATAACATCAATTATACGGGTGTTCTAGAATTCAATCACACAAATTGGCAGGATGTTTGAGATGTCTAAGATAAACATTTTGAGACCGGGAACATATGAGCTAAGGGTTCTAAATTTTTGCTAGAGGATAAAATGTCTTAAGTGTTAGCACGCCACTGATCAAACTGCAGTGGACCATTACAGGAACACCCGAATTTCAGAGAGCGTAAACAAAGTGGCATTATTTAGCACTGAGGCAAGCGTGTGGGCATTGGGTTAAGATGTTGAGGGAGTTAAAGGTTCAAATTTCCATTGATACCTTTATTACTTTCTCTACACGGTATTACATTCCACCCAAAAATTCAATACCGAGATTTCACAGGAAATATATGTTTTAAGGCACCTTGAATCCAAAAAAAAATACCCGTGTGTGCGTGTCTGCCTGTCTGTCTGTGTGTGGTTGTGGGCAGCATAACTGAAAAACGAAAAGACCCATTAAAAACCAAACTTGGTATTTAAGTTCGGTATCTTTCAAGGATGCGACACGAAGCTCTTCAAGAAAATGCCCCCACTCCAAAAAAATGGAAAAAATGTCGAAAATTTTGATTTTCTTAAAAGTCGTTCTAATGATTTTCATTAAAATCTCTTATGTTTAAGATATTTTACTTGCCAAATAAAATGTATATCTTGAATTTTCTGGGAATAGCCTCTAAAGACCTCTTTATTCTGGATGAATTTTATTAAATTTTGCTTAACTGGTAAACCGTAAGAGATAAACAAGAACTTACTATACAAAAAATATAGATCGCGATAAAGCACACAATTTATGTCATATACATTTTTTTTCATGGAGCTGATAGGTTTTGAGATATTCCTTATTATTGGTTTTAGGTTTAAAATACTTAAACTTTTCTCATAAAGGAAGCTATCAACCCCTGTCCATACAAACAAAGGAACATCAGTCACATAGCAACCAGCTTTTGGCTTTCACTTTAACCTATGGTACTCCCTTATTTCGCTTCTACTTACAATAAAGCAAGAAATAAGACTATTTCTGCTAATGTTTTCTCAATTAGCAGGAAGTAAATAGAAGCATAAGGTTTTAAACAATAATTTGTTGCAGAGATGTAGAGAAAGTCATGTGAATGGAACAAATCAGATATTTTTTATGTTGTCTCCTTTGTATTTTATAATGAATTGTTACTATTCTACTATGTTGTGTAATATTGTTTATTTGTACTGACAAAATGTAATGCTTGATTAGCATGTAGATGCAACGGAGAACGTTTTAATAACAATTACATTTAACACCTGAAGGGGTACATATCCCTCCCTAGAAATAGTTATTATATTGCATCCTATATACCTGTAACTGCTGCAGTGGAAAAATACCTAACATCGAGTTTCTATAATATCAGCATTGAAGTCGCAAAAGCGATAAGCTATTTTCTTTGTGCTGCTATACGAAGCAGAGATAATTTATATTGTGAGTTACAGAGAAGTTGTGAGTGTAGAAGATATATAACCCGTTCTAAACGACTAACTTTCAGAGGCGAGTTTACGCAAGCAAACTTTTCCATTCTCAGGCAGCGTTTCGCACCAGGATAATTTTTGGCTTGGCAAACTCCACCAAACCGCATACATAAATGCCTTGTGGAACGCTATAGCTACATGAGCTTAGTGGCGGTACACTACCGGGCATAAAAAGTGGCGCATTCTTCTAAACCTCAATATTTTTCTCCGCGTTTCCACCTGACGGCGCCATGGCCGAGTGGCAGTACAGCCATTTTCAGCACTAAAAATACTACTTCCAATACAATTTTGAAGACATTGAGTTATGTTTCCCGAATAAATGCTTAACATAACTTGCTAAATAATACTATGTATTGTAACTAGCATATGACGTAGTACCAAGATTAATAGTGACACTGGGAGTAAAATTTGACATAATTGGTTAAATAACCGAAAATGTCCTTTTTATTACAATAGTTGGAATATTTGAACGTCTATACAAAATGAAAATTTACCTACTCTACCCTTTTTATTTTCTTTATGTATATTGTGTATACAGAAGGTATTGTATGACACCCAAAATTTGGTACCGAGATTTCACCGGAAATACATGTTTTGGGACCCCTTCAATTCAACAATATCAGTTTTAGAAAAATGTCCGTGTGCGCCTAGCTCATGTTAAATAGCAAACTTGATATTTAAGTTCAGTAGCTTCCAAGAAAGCGACAAGAAGATTTTTCAAGAAAATCCTCCCATCCCAAACTACCTTTTATATCGAAATGATTTGAAAATTTCCTTTCTCTCAAAGATGTGTCTAATGATTAAGATGAAAGAACCGTATATTTTAGATATTTACACGACAAACATAATGCAGATCTTGTAATTTCTGGAAATAGCCTCAGAAAACCTCTTTATTCTGGATCAATTTTTCTGGATTATGCATAACTAGTGAACCGTAAGTTAGACAGAAACTTGCTGCAAAATCTCATTAAAACACAATATATGTCATGTACATCATTCGTGGAGTTCACTGTTTTCGATATATTCCTTGTTATTTGATTCAATTTTTAAAATACTTAAACTTTTCCGATGTGGGAATTTGTTAACTCCTGGCAATGCAACGAAACAGATTTCAGTCCTATAGAAACCACATTTTAAAACATGTGACTGTCAGTTTCGTCTAGTGTATTCCCTTATTTTCCTTCTACTTAATAAGGAATTAAGTAATAAGTCGATTATTGGTAGTGTTTAGTATGAGGTAGATAGAACAATAAGCTTTTTAACAATTGTTACAGAGATATAGAGAAAGTCGCGTGAATGGAACACATCAGATTTTTCGTGTTACTACTGCCGCGTGTGTGTGTGTTTGGGTGGGTGGGTAGGTAGGTAGGTAGGTAGGTAGGTAGGTAGGTAGGTAGGTAGGTAGGTAATGCTTAGGGGTTAGTAACATAGCTATTCTCCTTCCCGCTTTGAGGTCAAGTCTGGATACTGTTTAAGTTGTCAACAGATTGATATATGTTCCATGTTCATTTCTTTCTCCTTGACAATTTGGAGACGGTAGCAATCCATTTTGATGCATATGTTAACTCAGACAGTCTTGTCCAGTGGTAAATTGAAGAGTATAATAAAGAACATTACATGAAAATTTACTTCATTTGCGTAACAATAAATTTACTTATTATGAGTAGTATGTTTTCAGGTTTGTTAATACCTCCAAGTAGGCATGAGAACAAGCCAATACATGTTTTATCCCGAGAGCTGAGGGCAGGAGCGTTGGAAAGGCTTAACTCGGAATGGGCAGGCCTCTGGATAACGAATGTGGTAGTGGAGCGGAGTTAGAATATCTTCTGCAAGGCCAATGACGCTACACTACTTAGGGCTGCAGGTCAAGTATTGTAGTGTGAACACAAGGAAGAAGAACTATGCTCAAATCTGATAGCCATTGTTCATTTTGCGGCGCTGTTATGATGCAAAAAACATAATTTTTCTTTTATTTCTTAGTTTACCCTCCTCGTATGGGGGCGGTAACGTGGTTCGGGTTCGCATCCCGGGTTCAGGTTTTGGCTATTAGTAATTTAGCTCAGATTTTGCTAACATGGACACTCTTTTGAGGGTGTGGTAAAACACAAGTGCTTTATTCATTTAGTTCGGGCTTTTTCCGCCGTCGAACACACACGCATTCCTCTTAATTTTCTACTGTGAAACTATGCTTTACGCGACCATGACAATTATTTCTTATTACTTTTGATGTAGTGATATATTCCGCATTCTGGTCTGTATTAAAATAACTATTTCCCTTAGAACTAAAGGTAGCTTGTTCGGCTCCACCACGGACCCTAAATACGAGGCACGTCCGTTTGTAAATAAAATTAAATTATGTACAGATACAGAGTAATTATTTATTGTACAAAATTCTACAACTCTTAAACTACTTTTCCACACAACTGCCGAAATTTTGCAGGCATTTGTCATAGCGTGGCACAAGTTGTTGTATACTTTCTTCAAAGAAGTTTGCCGCCTGTACCCAACGTGAGCAAAGTTTACGAAATTTCAGTTTTTCGGTAACAATTTCATGAAGTAGTCATCGTGAGCTTTGGGGAAATTCCATAGCGAGAGCACTAATTGTAAACTTGCGGTTTTCCTGGATCTTGTCATCAATCGCGTGAACCAATTCTTCTGTAACCAAAGATAGACGCCCACTTCGTTCTTCATCGTGCACTTCACTACGTCCTTCATTGAACTGTCGGACCCATCTTCTCACCATTGAATCACTCATCGCATTTTGTCCGTAAACTTCGCAAATTTGCCGATAAATTTCAATTGGTTTCACTTTCCTAGCATTCAGAAAACGAATCACGATCTGATTTCACAAGCAGCGGGATTTTCAATCAACACCGACATTGTAAGCAAGCACAACAAAGCGTATGTGGCTGACAGCAATCTCAAAATGGCGCACGTTTCTTCTCCTTGATACAGAGTGTCTACCGCGCATGTGCTGAACTGCGATCGCAGCGCTGCAGCGGAGATAAATTCAAACGGAACTTAATTTCTGGACGTACCTCGTATTACATCTTTGCTCTGCCGATGTTCTGCGCTAAGTGCATCAAAAAGTGTCGCTTGGCCAGAGGTAGTTTGTTTTCTCTTTTCCCCTTATGTTTCCCTCGAGCAGTGTACTCTCAGCCCCTTCTGGTCAATGCTCTACCCTCTTAACGGTACTGTCCTACCAGCTCGTGACAACTCGGCTACTTATACGTGTTTGGAATGTTTCTTCCCTTCCCATTTTCAATGTATATTTATATTTATCTTCTTTGTATAATTTATATTATTAGCTATGATTTATATTTCCCTTCTGAATAACTCTTTGCCCCGTGACAAGACATGTACTGTCTTAGTATGCAAGGGACTCAAAAATGACGGTGAAGTGTTGAGAGGAAAGATTACGATTATTGTTCTGGACTGTGACATGCCCATTGTTGCCTGTTGTCGCTGTTGAAGTTTGATTTTGTAGGAGGCTTGCTCAGCTGACATAAGTCAAAGATAGCCATGGTGATCCCTGACAGTTATCTTAGCTGCTGGCCGCTCCGTCACACTGTTGCCACTTCGTCCTGTTCACGGCTGCAGCAGGATAAAAAGCTATTCTCAAACAAACTAGCTAAAACACTAGCACTAACAAAGAGCACAATAGTAAATTACAACACGCAAAAATCTTGTGTGTTCCATTCACATTACCTTAACTTTATCTCTGTAACAAATTATTCTTAATACGCTAATTCTTTTAGCTACGTTATGCTAATCGAGATAAACATTAGCAGAAATTGTCTTAATTACTTGCTTCTTTGTAAGTAGAAGGTAAAAAATCTGATGTGTTCCATTCACATGACTTTTTCTATATCTCTGTAACAAATTATTGTTAATAAACTTATCTTTTATTTATTTCATGCTAAACGAGAAAAATTAGCAGAAATACTCATTTCTTTCTCTCTACGCACTATGTATATAGTGTGTAGAGAAGGTATTGCACTCCACCAAAAATTTCGATACCGAGATTTCACCGGAAATATATGTTTTAGGGTCCCCTGTATCCAAAAAAAGTATTTACAGATTATGAGAAAAATCCCACCCCAAACTACCCTTTACATGGAACATTTTTCTAAAATTTTGATTGTCTAAAAAATGGCTCTAACGATTTTGATTAAAAAATCGTAGATTAAAGATATTTACCTGACAAATAAAATGTATATTTTGAATTTTCTGGGAATAGTCTCTGAAGACTACTTTATTTTGGATGAATTTTGCATAACTACTAAACTGCAAGAGATGGACAAAACTTAACACACAAAAAATGTAGAGCACGTTAAAACACACAATTTCTCAGTACGTATAGAGAAAGTAATAATGAAATACACTACGCTAAAGCGATAGTCAAATATTTTAAAATCTGGTTATCATGTGCAACGAATACCATTCCTTTACCTTGCGAGGTGTTTTCAAATTTTCGTGTGAGAAAAGTTTTAAGTGTTTGAAAACCAAAATCAATAAAAGGAATATCCCAAAAATAGTGAGCTCCACGACAAAAAAAAAATGTATATGACATAAATTGTATGTTTTAAGGAACTATACATTTTATGTGTAGTAAGTTTTTGTCCATCTCTTTCGGTTTACCAGTTACGTAAATTTCAGAAAAATTCATTCAGAATAAAAAGTTCCACAGAGGCTACTCACATAAAAGCCAAGATATGCATTTTGTTTGTCGTATAAAATAGCTGTAATATACGGTTTTTTGATCAAAATCATTAGACCGACTTTTAAGAAAATCAAAATTTTCGAAGTTTTATCCATGTAAAGGGTAGTTTGGTATGGGGGGAATTTTCAAAATCTTCCTGCCGCATCCCTGGAAGATACTAAACATAAATACCAAGTTTAATATTTTAACGATTTTTCATTTTTGAACTATCGTGTTCACAGACATATGGATGTAAACGCAGACCTTTTTCTAAAACTGGCTTACACTCACATGACTTTCTCTAGCTGCTCTACAAAACTCCAACAAAAGATTCTTCTTCTTTGTACACAATGCTAATCAAGATAAATGTTAGCAGAATGTTATTACTTAGTTCCTTATAAGTATAAGGGAATAAGGGAATGCACTATGCTAAAGTGATTGTCAAATGTTTTAAAAGCTATCGTTATGCGATTGTCATTACAAATCACTTCTTTGCTTGGCCAGGAGTAGAACAAAAGAAAAACAGACACTTGCTGTCTAAGAAAAGTTTAAGTACTTCACAATTGAAACCAATAACAAGGAATATCTCGAAAACGGTTACCTCCACAACAAAAACGAAAAGGACAAAAACTGTGTGTTTTGTCATGAGGTACATTTTTTCTATAGTAAGCTATTTCTATCTCTTACGGTTTAACAGTTAAGCAAAATTCAGCAAAATTCATCCAGGATAAAGAGGTCTTTAAATGCTATTTCCAAAATATTCGAGATAAACATTTTATTTCGGACATAAATGCCTTTACGATAAGGGATTTTAATCAAAACCGTTAGAGTCATTCTTAAGAAAATCAAAATTTTCAAAATTGTTTCCATGTAAATGGTAGTTTGTGGTGGGGGGAGTTTTTTGAAAATCTTTGTGTCGCATCCTTGGAATATACTCAACCCAAATACGGTCTTTTTGGTCTGGGGCTATGTTGTCCACAGACACACACGCACGGACTTTTTTTAAAAATGCTTTTTTGGACTCAGGGGACACCAAAACACATATTTGCGGTGAAATCTCGGTATCGAATTTTTGGATGCATTACAATACCTTCTCTAGCCCCATATGTACATTGTACATATGGGGCTAGAGAAGGTAAAAAACTGATGTGTTCCATTCAAAATACTTTTTCTATATTTCAGCAACAAATTGTTAAAAAGTTAATGCTTCTATTTACTTCATGCTAATCCAGAAATAATTAATAGAAGCAGACATACTCTTATTACTTGCTTCCTTGTAAGCAGAAGCGAAATAAAGAAGTGTCATGAGTTAAAGTGATAGTCAAAAGCTGAATTTCCTCTGTTTGTATGGACAGGAGTTGGCAAATTCTTGTATGAAAAAAGTATAATTTTTTTAAAGCTGAAACCATAAAACAAGGCATATCTGAAAAACGATCAACTCAACGAAAAACATGTTTAGAGCATAAATTGTGTGTTTTAATGTGCTCTACATTTTTTTTGTGGTAGGTTTTCTCGTATCTCTTACGATTTAGCAATTATGCAAATCCAGAACAAAGTAGTGTTCAGAGGTTATTGCCAGAAAATTCAAGATATACAAATTATTTGTCAGGCACATATCTTTAAAATACGATATTTTAATCAAAATAATTAGAGCCATTTTTGAAGAAAGAAAAAAAAAAAAACAATATTCTCACAAATCTTTCCATGTAAAGGGTAGTTTGTGGTGGGGGGATTTTCTTGAAAATGTTCGTGTCGCATCCCTGTAAGATACTAAACTTAAATAGCAAGTTTAGTATTTTACTGACTTTTCGTTTTTGAGTTATCGTGTTCATAGACATAGAGACTCACACGGACCTTTTTCTATAAATGCTTTTTATACGAGGTACGTCTAGAAAGTAAGTTCCGTTTGGTAATAAAATTAAATTGTGTACATATACAGAATAATTATTTATTCCACAAAATTCTACAACTCTTAAAGTACTTTTCCACATAACTGTCGAAATTTTGCAGGCATTTGTCATAGCGTGGCACAAGTTTTTGTGTACCTTCTTCATAGAAGTTTGCCGCCTGTGTCTTCAAAAAGTTGGAAACATTTTCTTTCAGCTCTTCGTCATTGTTGAAGTGTTGACCGCCAAGGAAAGACTTGAGATGTAAGAACAGATAAAATTCGCTAGGAGCGAGATCAGGGCTGTACGGAGGATGGTCGAACACGTCCCAGCCAAATCCCTGTAGGAGGTTTTTCGTCACATTTGCAGTGTGTGGTCGTACGTTGTCGTGAAGAAAAACACCTTTTGACAGCAATTCTCGGCGCTTATTGTCAATTGGTTTCACTTTCCTAGCATTCTGAAAACGAATCACAGATCTGATTTCACAAGCGGTGGGATTTTCAATCAAGACCGACATTGTAAACAAGCACAACAAAGCGTATGTGGCTGACAGCGATCTCAAAATGGTGCACGTTTCTTCTCCTTGATACAGAGCGTCTACCGCGCATGTGCGGAACTGCGATCGCAGCGCTGAAGCGCTGTTAAATTTTATTACCAAACCGAACTTACTTTCTGGACGTACCTCGTATAAGCAATGGTAATGCCAGTAACTTTGACTCTGAGAGCAACAATGAAGATGAAGTTGACGATGAAGATGATTTAAGAGAGGAATCCCAGCCTCAGGGGTTGGTGCTGTAGCCATGGACGCGACGAAGTGGCAACAGTGTGATGGAGTGGCCACAAGGTAAAGCAACTGTCAGGGAAGGATGTCTCCGACTATAGAGAAGGCACCGCTTGTTTGATCCCGGCTCTTCCTCAGGCGCTCTAGACCAGGCGGCTCCTAATTCTACGTCACCAGAGCTATTGTATCGCACTACAAAGGTATTGGAGGCAGTTGACGCTAGCGTAATAGCTGAACAAAGCACTCCCCCTCCCATAGGGACAGGTCTATCAAAATTCACCACCATATTTAAATAAATAAACACCAGCGGAGCAGAGGAAAGGATGCTGCTCCTGAAAATGCAACCGCTCGAGGAGCCTACCAGCGCTACCTCCTTAATACCAACACTCGAAACCTCAAACAAAACCTTAACCATCACCTCATTCCTGTGGTTAAACCCTTACCAGGGTAGGTACACAGCAACAACACCCAGGCTCACCACGAGCCTACCAGACAGACACGCACGCACGCACGCATGCTCGCTAGGAGACACAATTGCAGTTCTGCGTTCTTAAGCATCTGCCATAGGTCACAGTGAAAAATGAATTTGGTAGAGCAAGAGTATTCAAATCTACTTCAGTTCACGACTACTTTTAACTGCGCACATAGATTTGTATCTGGTATCCAAGATCGCGAATGCGATTTTACGTTTTAAAGAATGAATTCCTGGAATTGTATTGCACGTTTCATCTCTTTAATACACTCACATATAATAAAAATCTGATGTCCTCCATTCACATGTCTTTCTCTACATTTCTGCAAAAATTATTGTTAAAAAGTTTATGCTTCTATTTGCTTCATGCTAATCCTCAAAAAAAAAAAAAAAAAAAAAAAAAAATAGCAGAAATAGTCTTATTACTTGCTTCCTTGTAAGTAGAAGCGAAATAAGCCAGTACCATAGGTTAACGTGATAGTAAAAAACTGGTTGCCATGTGACTGAATTTTCTTTGTTTGTATGGACAGCAGTTGACCAATTCCTGTATGAGAAAAGTATAAGTTTTCAAAGCAGAAACCAAAAACAAGGAATGTCTCAAAAACGACGAACTTCACGAAAAAAATGTATATAACACAAATTGTGTGTTTTAGCATGCTCTACATTTTTCGTCAAGTAATTTTTTGTCCATCTCTTACGGTTTAGCAGTTATTCAAAATTCCGTAAAATTCATCCAGAATAAACTACTCTTCAGAAGCTATTCCCGGAAAATTAAAGATATACATTTTATTTGTCAGGTAAATATCTTTAATATACGATGTTTTAATCAAAATCTTTAGAGCCATTTTTAAGAGAATCAAAATTTTCGAAAAACGTTCCATGTAAAGAGTAGTTTGGGGTGTGTGAATTTTCTTGAAAATGTTTTCTGTTGCATCCTTGGAAGATACCAAACTTAAATACCAAGTTTGGGCTTTTCGTTTTTGGGCTATGCTGCCCAAAGACACACACACATACACACAGACAGACATTTTTCTAAAAATGCTTTATTTGGATTCAGGGAGTCTCAAAATATGTATTGCCGGTGAAATCTCTGTATCGAATTTTTGGCTGCAATACAATACCTTATCTATACAGAATGTATATAGTACGTGTAGAGAAAGTAAAAAAACTCACAAAACGATCCAACACATTCCTCACAAACCCTAATACTCTGTATTGGTAACACTTTAAAAGGATAAAATGAGTAGTTCATATTTGCAAAATACATAGATCGATTTCTTTAAACATGAAATACCAATTTCTGTATTAAATATTTCGGCCTGAAGTTATGAATTTTATAGAGATGCATTTAATTGTTTTTAAAACTATTTTACATAAGCTGTGAGTATATAAACGGAAATAAGGGGATCTTAATGCAGATGGCAGCACCTCATGCCATAAGTGACCTTCCTCGCTTGGTTTGTCGGTGCTGTTTAATATAAAATCAATAGTGAAAGTGTTTTGCTTGTTACTCTGCTCAAAGAATTAGTTCACGCTTGCTTAACACCCAAGAGATCCTCGTATCCTGTCAGTTAATGGAAACGCCTGCAACGTCACAAGAGGCTACTTATCCTTCCATCGAGCGAGTTGGTTAGAGATGGAACCAAACGCTACTCCCTCGTCAAGAACCAATAAACTTTGATGAACAAACTACAAGTAACGTAGGCAATTGTTCCCTTGTAGCCCATAGTATTGTATTTCATTTAGCCTTTTACTTTCACTACTGCCTACACAAAGTATTACATTCCACCCAAAAACTCGATACCGAGATTACACTGGCAATCATATCCTGTTAAACTACAGACTGGTCCACTTTTATATCCCTATTTATTACTTTCTCCGCACATACTGTGTATATATAGAAAGTATTGCATTCCACTTAAAAATTCGATACCGAAATTTCACCGAAAATAGAAGCTTTAGAGCCTCCTGCATAATTTTTTTTTTTTTTTAGAAAAACGTCCTTGTGTGTCAGTGAACACGATAATTCAAAAGCGGAAACTCGGTAAAATACCAAACTTGGTATTTAAGCTTAGTATCTTCCAGGGATGCGACACGGAGATTTTGAGAAAAATTTCCCCACCCCAAACTATCCTTTACATGATTTTTTTTTTCAAAATTTTGATTTTTTCAACCTGACAAATAAAATGTATATTTTGAATTTTCTGGGAAAAGCCTCTAAGACAAGTTTATTCTGGATGAATTTTATGGAATTTTGTATAACTGCTAAACCGTAAAAGACGGAGAAAAACTTACCACACCTAAAATGTAGAGCACTTTAAAACACACGATTTATGTTATATAACTTTTTTTCGTGAAGTTCATCCTTTTTGAGATATTCCCTGTTTTATTTCAGCTTTAAAAAACATACCTACTTTTCTCACACAGCACTTTGTCACCTCCTATCCATACATACAAAGGAACTTCAGTCACATAGCAACCAGCTTTTGACTATCACTTTAACCTATAGTACGCCCTTATTTTGCTTCTACTTACAAGGAAGCAAGTAGTAAGACAGCTCTGCTAAGTTTTTCTTGATTAGCATGAAGTAAATGGAATAATAAGCTTATTAATAATGCTTTGTTACAGAGATATAGAGAAGGTCATATGAATGGAACACATCAGATTTTTATTACTTTCTCCACACGTAGTGTACATAGTGTATAGAGAAAGTATTGCATTCCACTCAAAAATTCGATTTCGAAATTTCACCGAAAACAGAAGCTTTAGGGTCCCCAGTATAAAAAAAAAACATTTTTAGAAGAACGTCCCTGTGTGACAGTGAACACAATGATTCAAAAACAGAAATTCGCAAAATGCCGAACTTATATTTAAATAAATGGCCTTAACGATTTTTATTAAAATACTTTATATCAAATATATTTATATGATAAATAAAATGTATGTCTTGGGTTTTTTGGGAATAGGTTCTAAAGACCTCTTTATTCTGAATTAAATTTCCTAAATTTTGCGTAACTGGTAAACCGTAAGAAACAGACAAAAACTTACTACACAAAATATGTAGAGCACGTTAAAACACAATTTATATCATAGACTTGTTTTCGTGGAACTGAGCATTTCTGAGACATTCCTTGTTATTTGTTGCAGGCTTTTCTCACACGGAAAGTTGTAAACCCTTGGCTCTGCATAGAAATGGATTTCAAGCACATGGCAACCAGCTTTTAAAAGATTTGACTATCGTTTTAACCTGGTGTATATCCCATTTTGCTTCTATTTACAAGGAAGCAAAAATGAAGGCTATCTGCTAATGTTTATGTTAATTATCATAAAGCAGATAAAAGAATATGCCTTTAGCAATAATTTGTTACAGAGAAAGTCATGTGAATAGAACGCATTTTATATTGTATTCAATGCGAAAATCGAAATTATTACTCTCATATTACATAGAGGTGCTCGAATTTTAGAAAATATAGTAATTTTAGGATTATGAAATTTCAGTTATGTGAGAAATACCATAATTTGAGTCCCCTGATAAACGAGAGTAATCGTGTATAATATTTCATTTTGGATACACAATAACACGAAAAATATATTTGCAAGTTTTACCTTTTATTGTATACTACATCCGAAATTATATATAATATCATTATTATGATTATTAATTGCGTATAGAAGGGGGGCCCAATTATTGTATTCAAACTGATGAATTTTCATAATCCCAAAATTAATAGACTTCTTCAAATGTTGGGGTTCTCTATGTAATATGAGAGCAATAAATCCAATTTTCACATTGGATACAATATACATATATAATATAAATGAATCGCTGAAAGGTATGTACGCGTATCACTTCCGACCGACTGCATCAAATTGAACAATTTTTGTTGTAGTGTCTGCTATTGTCATGTGGAAAAGAAAATGTTTAAAAATAGTACGGGAAAGTACTTAAAATCTCATCGTATGAATAAAAATCATGCGAAGTGAACGCATTTCGGTAAATAGCCACCGGATGGCAGCAGTATCACGGTTATTTGTTGTTAAATGGTCGTAGTGCTGCTATATTTTTCCCTCCCTATTCAATGTCAAGGTAACGCACCAGTTTTTTGACACAATGACGCAATGCTGCAGTGAAATTCAAATACATTTTTATATATTAACTGTCCGATTGTTTAAAATAAAGCCGAAAAGAAGCTTTCCTGGCGACTAACACCCAGAGTATGTACTTATTTATTTGCCGCTAGATGGCCAAAGTAGTAGTTTTCCTCATCATTCAATGTTAAGGTAGCGCAACAGTCTATCGAGACAATGACACAACGCAGTAGTGAAATTCAAATACATTTTTATATATTAGCCGTCCTTTCCTTACTCTTATCGTTTAAAATAAAGAAGATTTCCCGGCGACGAACACCTTAAATACGTACTTATTATTTGCCACCGGATGGTCGTAGTATCTACTGCTCTATTTTTCTTCTTCAATGTTAAGGAAATGCTAAGGTTATGGAGACAATCAAATATATTTCTTATGTATCAACTTTCGTTTCCATGGTCACATCGATTAAATAAAGAAATAAGTATATCTTTGTTGTAATTCTTTAAAAATAACAATTTATAAACAATGCAAATACGCATTAGCCCTTCTTGGAATCTGAAAATGGCGTAGAAGTAACGGATTCCGTTTTAGGTTTAACTTCCTATTGCAGATGTTGGTTATTTGACGTTATGTGGTACATGAGCTAGATAAAGAACATGAAAATACCCGCATCACCATCACACTACAATGGCGGTGCTCTTAATACAAGTAATATTTTGGGTTAAATGGAGAAATTTAATGCACAAAGCTATCATCCAATAAAAGCTTATCAATTGCCCAATCGGATTACTTGCTCTTTAGTTCCGTCATTGTTAGCCTTAGAAATGGTTGTTTTGAAATAGAAGAAAATAAAGAAGTGGAAATCATTAGGAAAGAGAGATTCGGAAGAAGCATGAATGTTACTTTGTGACTTTCTCCTTAATGTAATTCATTAACTATGCCAGCGTATACCCGCCAAATTATGGATGCGCTGCCATTACTGTTATTATGCCAACGACATCTCGGTTGCCCACCCTGTTAACTGCATATGTCATCCTTTCCACACTGCCTTATCAGCGCGGACGTTGTCCTTTTCGCAATACCAACTATATTTGCTACATTGCGCAGATCATTGTGCTTCATTGCGCTTTTCAGATGCAAAGGCATTATTAAACGTTGGTAATGTTGACACTTCTACTGGCCTCATTTCGTTTCCATCAAATGTTTGTCACTTCACAACGTCAAAGGAAGAATTAACATCGAAAATGTTTCCAAATATTGGTGCAAATTACAAAAACTGTGCTTGATTGAGCGAACGAGCCATTTTAGCAGCAACTGGTACATATAGATGATTTGAATGGCAAAATTCAGGGTAAAATTGAGAGACAAATGCATTCATCTAAGTCGATCAATTCCATTACCAATCTAAATGAAGTCGTCAATTATCTAACTAAATTCATTGGATTTGCCAGTTTTCCCGCCACACAGTTTACAGCTCTAGGTTGACTCGATGATAATTACACTACGCAATATCAATCAGCCGAAATAATGCAGCAGAAAAAAGTCACTGTTAAAAAAACTATAAAAATTGTTATTCAAGTTACTATAACACAGGAAAGTTCAATGATATATTAAGGATATACTTATTCCAAGAATACCACTAACGTCAACCGACTTTCCTTTTGAATTTAAGCGCGCCTCGCATTCGCAATGACAAGACATCCCAAGATCAATCATAAGCAGTGTGTGTAAAATACCTTGAATTGTGCTTTTCGCATGTTATACGTTGCGTGGTCGAGAGTCGGCAAACTATTGGCGCTATTTTTACTTTCGCTATACGTACTGTGTTCATAGTGTATAGAGAAGGTATTGTTATCCACCAAAAATTCGATACCGAGATTTCACCGGAAATATATGTTTTAGGATCCCCTGTATCCAAAAGAAGTGTTTTCAGAAAAAGGTCCGTGTGTGTGTCCGTGTGTCCGTGTGTCTGTGAACACGATAACTCAAAAACGGAAAGTCGATAAAATACCAAACTTGGTATTTAATTTTTGTGTCTTCCAGGGTTGCGACACGAAGATTTTGATTTTCTAAAAAATGGCTCTAACGATTTTGATTAAAATATCATATATTAAAGATATTTTCTTGACAAATAAAATGTATATTTTGAATTTTCTGGGAATAGCCTCTGAAGACTACTTTATTCTGGATGAATTTTGCATAACTACTAAACCGTAAGACATGGACAAAATGTTAACACACAAAAAAATGTAGAGCACGTTAAAACACACAATTTATGTCATATATCTTTTTTTCGTGGAGTTGATCGTTTTTGAGATATTCCTTTTTCTTGGTTTCAGCTTTGAAAAACTTATACTTTTCCCATACAGGAATGTGTGAACTCCTGTCCATACAAACAAAGGAACATCAGTCACATAGCAACCAGCTTTTGGCTTTCACTTTAACCTATGGTACTCCCTTATTTCGCTTCTACTTACAATAAAGCAAGCAATAAGACTATTTCTGCTAGTTTTTCTCAATTAGCATGAAATAAATAAAAGATAAGCTTAATAAAAATAATAATTTACAGAGATATACACAAAGCCATGTGAATGGAACACATCAGATTGTTTTCTCTCCGGAAGGAAAACTGTACATTACAGGGCATTACAATAAAATACTGTCAAATTATTTGTGATTTTATTTCGTGGTCGTCTGTAAACGGAAGATTTGATCTGAGATTTTTTCACTAGGTACACTAGGCAGCTAGTATAAAATAAAATACGAATGTATGTGTGTGTATATTTATAAAATAATAGTTTCCAAATTTGGGTCAAAGTAACCCATTAAGGTCCAAATTAGGTACATTTTAGGGTAAAGGGCTCGTTGTGATAACACTTCTAGCTATACATAATTCATCAGCTAAGAATGAATTTGAATGCATGTTGAGTGCAAAATTCAAATTTGAAAGTTAATTTTAGCAAAAAGTGTCCAGAATTTATACCAGTATTGAATGTTCCATCTTCATTTAATTCCTATTTAGAACAGCAACAAGCAACCAATACGTAACATTTAAATAAGACACAAAATGACTAAAGTAGAGCATAATACAGTGCGATCCATATAGACCTGACCCATTTTAACAGGCCATAATTTCTCTCTGAAGGCTCACAGTAGAAATGTGGAATTTGTTTTAATGGTGTCAGTGGCTCAGGGAGAAACAGCAATAATCAGAAACGCGTATGTTTTTCATATTCCTATAATGATTTAATTTCCCTTCAGAATCTGTCGTCAGATAATTCACTAACCAAAGAAATCCAATATTTATACAACTACATTTTGGTTGAAAATAAATAAGTAACTTTAATGTGGGGTCGTCTCCTTAGCGCGGATTTTTTCCCCCGCTGGGAGACCTGGACTGGGGTGCACTCAGCCTCGTAAACTCCCTGGGGGACCAATTGAGGATTTACTTGATGGAGAAGTAGCGGCTCCAGGTCATGAGGCCGCATTAACTGGCACACTCTCCAATACTGCACCCCATCCATGACGGCTGTAGTGGACCGAGATGGGGGACGCAGCAGCCGGGCGGTAGGTCAAGGTTCTCCGTGAGCTGTCGTGCCATGGAGTAACTTTAATGTGGATATCTTCCCATCAGGGGCTAGAGGGGAACGAAAGAGGAGATAAAGCAGCAGAAGAAGCAACAAAACAACCACCAGTTTATCCTGCTATCCCTATTCCACATGAAGATGCTATACAGTATGTTAAGAACAAGTTGATACAAAAATGGAAGAACAATTAAATTGAAAAATCTGATGTGTTATAACTCACATGACTTTCTCTAGCCGCTCTACAAATTTCCTACAAAAGATTATTCTTCTTTGTACACAATGCTAATCGAGATAAATACTAGCAGAATGTTATTACTTAGTTCCTCAGAAGTAGAAGGGAATAAAGGAATACGCTATGTTAAAGTGATTGTCAAATGTTTTAAAAGCTATCCTTATGCAATTGTCATTGCAAATCACTTCTTTGCTTGGCCAGGAGTAGAACAAAAGAAAAACGGACACTTCCTGTCTGAGAAAAGTTTTAAGTACTTCACAATTGGAACCATTGGCAAGGAATATCTCGGGAAGGGTTACCTCCACAAGAAAAACGTAAGGTACATAAATTGTGTGTTTTATCGTGATGTACATTTTTTGCCAAGTGAATTTTATTCTATCCCTTACGGTTTAGCAGTTAAGCCAAAGTCAGCAAAATTCATCCAGAATAAAGAGGTCTTTAGAGATTATTTCCAAAAATTCGAGATATACATTTTAATTCCGACATAAATAGCTTTAGTGTACGGGATTTTAATCAAAATCGTTAGAGACATTTTTAAGAAAATAAAAATGTTCAAACTTTTTTCCATGTAAAGGGTAGTTTGTGGTGGAGGGATTTTTTTGAAAATCTTCGTGTCGCACCCCTGGAAGATACTGAACCTAAATACCAAGTTTGGTATTTAACGGTCTTTTCGTTTTGGGGCTATGCTGTCCACACACACACACACACACACACGGATCTTTTTTTAAAAATCTGATGTGTTCCATTCACATGACTTTCTCTATATCTCTGCAACAAATTACCGTTAAAATTCTTATGCTTATATTTACTTCATGCTAATCGAGAAAAAAATAGCAAAAATACTCATTACTTGCTTCCTTGTAAGTAGAATCGAAATAAGGAAGTACCATAGGTTAAATTGACACGGACACACACACGGACCTTTTTGTGAAAATGCTTTTTTTGGATACAGGGGACCCTAAAACATATTTCCGGTGAAATCTCGGTATCGAATTTTTGGGTGGAGTGCAATACCTTCTCTATATACTATGTACATAGTAAGTATAGAGAAAGTAAAAATCTGATGTGTTACACTCACATGACTTTCTCTAGCCGTTCTACAAACTTCTTACATAAGATTATTCTTCTTTCTGCACCTTGTTAATCGAGGTATTCAGCACAATGTGCTTATTATTTAGTTCCTTATAAGTAGGAAGAAAATAAGGGAATACACTAGGCTAAACCAATAGTCAAATGTTTTAAAAGCTGTCGTTATGCGATTGTCATTACAAATCGCTTCTTTTCTTTGGCCAAGAGTAGAACAAAAGAAAAACGGACATTCCCGTCTTAGAAAAGTTTAAGTACTTCACAACTGAGACTAATAACAATGAATACCTCGAAAACGGTAAGTTCCACGAAAAAAATGTATATGAAGTAAATTGTGTATTTTAACAAGGCCTACATTTTTGTATAGCAAGTTTTTGTCTATCTCTTACGGTTTATTAGTTATGACAAATTAAGCAAAATTCATTTAGAAAAAACAGGTCTTTAGAAGCTATTCCCAGAAAATTCAAGATATACATTTTATTTGTCAGGTAAATATGTTTAATATACGATATTTTAATCAAAATGTTTAAGAAAATCAAAAACTTCTAAATAAGTTTCATGTAAAGGGTAGTTTGGGGTGGGGGGATTTTTCTCAAAATATTCGTGTCAAATCCCTGGAAGATACTGAACTTAAATACCAAGTTTGGTATTTTAGCTACTTTTCGTTTTTGAGTTATCGTGTTCACAGGCACACGGACACACACACACACACACACACACACACACACACACACACGGACCTTTTTGTGAAAATGCTGTTTCTGGATATAGAGGATCCTAAAATAATATTTCCGGTGAAATCTCGGTATCGAATTTTTGGGTGGAGTGCAATACCTTCTCTATATACTATGTACATAGTAAGCGTAGAGAAAGTGAAATATGCTGCCCGGTGTATTCGGAAAGGATATTATAAACAAAATGGCAGGTAATTCTGATACATTTTCGTTATGGTGGTAGGTGGTATCGTGTTGTAATAAACTCCATGAAATGGGATTTTGTTACACCGTGTTATTTCGCAATATACGTTTCCCTATCGAATATTTTCCAAGCATTCCAGCAAATTAGAGAGAACTAAAGCAGTCGTAAATAAAACAAAATAGCGCTTATAACTGCAATTTTATTCAGGGTTTATAGTAACAGGTAGGAAAGTATATTATTGTATAATCAAAACAACCCACTATAGTGCACCGGCATTTACTACAAAACGGAAAGAAAATAATTCACGAGATCTACAAACACGAACAGCGCTATGGCTTCCCTAGAACAATTCGAGCTCCATTTACTATGAAATAACATCACAGTATGTGTTTGGTTCTGTATGCTGTAAACCCATTTATACTTGATAGTTTCGTTCCGTGGAATCGACTCGCATTCCAAATTAGTGTAAATCAGGAGACGTTTTATATATAGTATATAGCGCATGGTGAAACGATGGAGTGCAAAATTCAGAGGAGTTAAATATTGGATGAGAATCGTTCACGGAAACCAATATCTAATTAGGGTAGACCGCTATCGTGGGCATCAACATTAAAGAAAGGTTTGGAAAATATTGGGATGGATACATTTGGATAGCGGGGCAGGGAAGCAGACGGAGTATTTGGAGAAAGATTAATAACCGCTCTTGTGTTGTTGACAGACAGCAAATGTTTCCACAATGCCCGGAGGTTTCTTTTTAAGTACAGTCTGGGCTAAAATCGAAAGAATACATTAGAACATGTACAAAGCTAATGTAGACAGAGGCTCGCGTGGAATAGATTAGGATCATGACAGATAAGAAAAATTACTGACGAGAATGGTGCGAGAATCTGCCCCATTTGCGAGTAGCAAAAGTCATGAACTCTTATCTTGGCAAGATGCAGGGGTACGAAGGAATGGAGGGAAAAGTATTGTCGTGATATTTTACTACCGCGAAGAGCATGTTGGACGCTACTGGCAGACATGGAAGGCAAGGAGAGGAAATGTAATTTTCTGTTTAAGGCAAGACAGCTGAGATCTAAGAAGAGTGACAGTAGGGAAAATGGGAGGACTATAACTAAAAATCAGATGTGTTACACTCACATGACTTTTCCTAGCTGTTCTACAAACTTCATTCATAAGATTCTTCTTCTTTCTGCACCTTGCTAATCGTGATACTCATTAGCACAATATTCTTATTATTTAGTTCCGTATAAGTAAGAAGAAAATAAGGGAATAAACTAGGCTAAAACAATAGTTAAATGTTTTAAAAGCTGTCGTTATGCGATTGTCATTACAAATCGCTTCTTCTCTTGGCCAGGAGTAGGACAAAAGAAAAACGGACACTACCGTCTGAGAAAAGTATAAGTACTTCACAACTGAAACAAATACCAACGAATACCTCGAAAACGGTAAGCTCCACGAAAAAATGTATATAACATAACTTGTGTATTTTAAGAAGATCTAAATTTTTTGTATAGTAAGTTTTTGTCTATCTCTTACGGTTTACTAGTTATGCCAAATTAAGCAAAAGTCATCCAGAATAAACAGGTCTTCAGAATCTATTCCCAGAAAATTCAAGATATGCATTTTATTTGTTAGGTAAATATCTTTAATATATGGTATTTTAATCAAAATCGTTAGAGCAATTTTTAAGAAAATCAAAAAATACGAAAAAAGTTCCATGTAAAGCGTAGTTTGGGGTGGGGGGAGTATTCTCAAAATCTTCGTGTCGCATCCCTGGAAGATACTAAACTTAAATACCAAGTTTGGTATTTTAATAACTTTTCGTTTTTGAGTTATCGTGTTCACAGACACACGGACACACACAGACCTTTTTCTGAAAATGCATTTTTTGGATACAGGGAGTCCTAAAACATGTATTTCAGGTGAAATCTCGGTATCGAATTTTTGGGTTGAATACAATACTTCTCAATCCCTATGTACATTGTACATATGGGGCTAGAGAAAGTAAAAAGTGATTATAATGTCTTATGCGTACTTTATATCATTCTTTTCGGTCATTCATTTGTTGTGGTGTTAGTTATGTGTATATTCAATGAGAGAATGGACAACAATTATGGCAACAATCAGTCAATGTCGTCTGTTAACTATATTGATGATTTCAGGGAAATTACGAGCATTTCCATGACATTGTATACAGTCGCAGCTCTTTGACACGTGCCATATGAATAGCCTAATTCCTGGCTCAATCGACGCAACGATTTCTTTGGAGAGTTCACTAGCCTCCGCACTCAATGGTGGTCTATGTTTTCCACTCTCACAAACGAGTGTCTCCAGCTTTCTTGCTAGCGATAAATTTGTTGCCTTTTTCAGAGCATCCCGTACATTCAATTCTCTTCGAAATTCTTGTGTTCTTACCAAGGAATTTGTCCTCCATTGTGTTTCCAAAATGAAAACACGCTCTCGAATTGCGTTTGCTGTTTGTTATAACTGTAAATATTGTCTACAATACCATGAAAGTGGTCGCAATTTCCATCGAAATCATCAATATAGTCAACAGATGGCATTGATAGATTGTTGCCAGGATTGTTGTTTTTTACTTTCTCTAGCCCCGTATGTACAATGTACATAGGGATAGAGAAGTATTGTATTCCACATTTGTATTTTCACAAAAAGGTCCGTGTGTGTGTGTGTGTGTGTTCGTGTGTCAATGTGTCCGTGTGTCCGTGTGTCTATGAACACGATAATTCAAAAACGAAAAGTCGGTAAAATACCAAACTTGGTATTAAGTTTAGTATCTTCCAGGGATGCGACACGAAGATTTTGAGAAAAATCCCCCCACCCCACACAACCCTTTACATGGAAGTTTTTTCGAAAACTTCGAGTTTTTCAAAACTAGCTCTAACGATTTTGATTACAATATCATAAATTAAAGACATTTACCTGACACATAAAATGTATATATTGAATTTTCTGGGAATAGCCTCTGAAGATTAGTTTATTCTGGGTGAATCTTACGGAATTTTGAATAACTGCTAAACCGTAAGAGATGGACAAAAACTTACTCCACAAAAAATGTAGAGCACATTAAAACTCACAATTTATGTTATATACATTTTTTTCGTCGAGTTCATCTTTTTGAGAAATTCCTTGTTCTTTGTTTCCGTTATGAAAAACATACCTTTCTCATACAGAATTTTGTCAACTGCTGTCCATACAAACAAAGGAACTCCAGTAACATAGCAACCAGTTTTTGACTATCACATAATTGAGAAGTAGAGAAAGTCATGTGAATGGTACACATCAGATTTTTGCTTTTTGTTTGCGACATGAATGAAACCTCGATTTTCTTTAGGATTACACTATGCATTCAGTAGAACTGCTTTCCTCCGAAATTGTTGACAAACTCCAGTTCGCAATATGGTAGAGACCACAGCCATATCTCAATGTTTCTCATTTTTGCTCAAAAAATTAGGTTAGAAAAGATGGGACGACGAATAATTTTTTCGGGCGTAAACATCCTTAACGTGGCTTGCTTCGGAAGGGAAGTAAAGCCGTTGGTCCCGTGTGGTAGATATTTACGCACATAAAAGAACCTCTATCCTGGTAAGAGAGGCCTCTGAGCAAAATTAAGCAGCCTTTTACGGCTAATATAAAATGGAACGCTGAGAACCACAGCAGTTACAGAACGTACATAAATAAAACTCCATTTGATTTTCACTTTCTCTAGTCCCCTATAAACAATGTACATAAATATAGAGAAGTATTGTATTCCAACCAAAAATTTGAAACCGAGATTTCACCTGAAGTATACGTTTTATGGTCCCTTGTATCCAAAAGAAAAAGCATTTTCACAAAAAGGTCCATGTGTGTGTGTGTGTGTCCGTGTTGTCTGTGAACACGATAACTCAAAAACGAATAGTAGCTAAAATACCAAACGGTATTTAAGTTTAGTATCTTCCAGGGATGCGACACGAAGATTTTGAGAAACATCCCCCCTTCCCCAACTACCCTTTACATGGAACTTTTTTCGAAAATGTTGATTCTCTCCAAAATGGCTCTAACGATTTTGTTTAAAATTTCGTATATTAAAGATATTTACCTGACAAATAAAATGTATATCTTGAATTGTCTGGGAATAGCTTCTGAAGACCTGTTTATTCTGAATGAATTTTGCTTAATTTGGCATAACTAGTAAACCGTAAGAGATAGACAAAAACGTATATACAAAAAATATAGGTCTTGTTAAAATACACAAGTTATGTCATATACATTTTTCTCGTGGAGCTTACCGTTTTCGAGGTATTCATTATTAATAGTTTCAGTTGTGAAGTACTTATACTTTTCTCATACGGGAGTATCCGTTTTTCTTTTGTTCTACTCCTGGTTTTTTAAGAATAGTTTGTTGCAGAGATATAGACAAAGTCAGGTGAATGGTACGCATCAGATTTTTTAATTTAAGATGGGTGCCACATTTGCTCAATGGAGATAAACGGGACTCTACACATTTTTGCAACGTTTTGGAAGCTGGAACATTCCTTCATTAAAAAAAGTTCGAGAGCGTGTCGCCAACCATTTGCGCACATGCTCCTCGACGTCCTTTTGTTTTCGAAATGTTCCCTACAAGGGATTTTTTCATGGGTGAAAATAAAAAAAATCTGATGTGTACCATTCACATGACTTTCTCTATATCCCTGCAACAAATTATTCTTAAAAAGCTTATGCTTCTATTTACTTCATGCTAATCTAGAAAATTTAGCAGAAATAGTTTTATTACCTTCTTCCTTGTAAGTTGAAAGGAAATAAGGGAGTAGCATAGGTTAAAGCCATAGTCAAAAGCTGGTTACTAAGTGACTGATGTTCCTTTGTTTGTATGGACATGAGTTGACAAATTCCTGTATGAGAAAAGTTAAGATTTTCGACCCTGAAAACAAAAACAAGGAATATCTCAAAAACGATCAACTCGAAGAAAAAAATGTATACAACATAAATTGTGTGAATTCAAAATCTTCTCGGGCTTCTAGCCAGGTAAAAACTTGGCTTGACACCAACGTTTCGAAGAAGAACTGTTCACCCTGAAGACGAGGAAGATGCACTTCTTCGAAACGTTGGTGTCAAGCCAAGTTTTTACCTGGCTAGAAGCCCGAGAAGATTTTGAATTAACAAGTCGCCAGGAAAGCTTTAGTTCTTATTATAAATTGTGTGTTTTAATGTGCTCTACACTTTTTGTGTGATGAGTTTTTATCTATCTCTTACAGTTTAGCAGTTACACAAAATTCTGGAAAATTCACTCAGAATAAAGTAAGTCTTCAGAGGCTATACCCAGAAAAGTCAAAATATACATTTTATTTGTCGGATAAATATCTTTAATATACGATATTTTAATCAAAATCGTTAGAGCCATTTTTTAGAAAATCAAAACTTTCGAAAAAAGATCCATGTAAAGGGTAGTTGGGTGTGGGGTTTTTTTTTTTCTCAAAATCTTCATGTCGCATCCCTGGAAGATACTAAACTTAAATACTAAGTTTTGTATTTTACCGACTTTTCGTTTCTGAGTTATCGTGTTCACAAACACACGGACACACACACGGACCTTTTTCTGAAAATACTTTTTTTAGATAAAGGGGACCCTAAAACATATATTTCCGGTGAAATCTCGGTATCGAATTTTTTGGTGGAGTGCAATACCTTCTCTATACACTATGTACATAGTCCAAATAGAGAAAGTAAAATAGCCTGGGGGGGGGACAAGTCTGGACTATAGAGAGGGTGTTCAAGGGTTTCCCAGTGCATGTACGCCATTGTGTCTATTGTCAAATTGGCGGTCTGTGGCGAGCGTTGTCTTGGAGAAGGATGACATCTTTGATGGGCATACGACGTCTTTTGCTTCGGTAGGCAGCTTTTACAGATCTTAACAATTGACAATAATAAGTTGGTTACTTGTACGTCGATCATGACGAAAATCAACAAGAAAAACTCCTCTGTATTTGAAAAACACAGTCACGGATGAGTTATATGTGAGACTTGACCTTGGGCGTTGAGCATGACCTTCAATTTCCACAATTTCTCGGCCGCCCTTAAATAGTCTGGTCCTGCCCTTAAACGAGTTAAAATCTCCGAAGGTTTAACTCTTTCCTTGGTTAAAAACTTGATAATAATGCATTGCGCAACAGATGAAGGGACTTATTGCTCACTGATGGCTGTACTGACGCCAGAACCTAGGGAAGCGGCTAACAAAGCTATTTCCCCTCCCCAAACACACCGACCTTCAACCCCTGAAATGTTTCCGCCGTGATATGCAACAATTACCGTTTATATTTGAATCACCCTCTCGTATGACAGATGACGATCGTAAAATGGTGTTTATAAGACGAGACTAAAGAGGTCACCATCAGCAGTGCAGGCTCAAACACGCTCATAGGTTCAGGATCTCTACCGAGAGATGGCTCAGCTGGTTTCGTCTTTGATTCGTATTGTCAGGTCGCATGATCAATCCCCTTGGCCGGCCAATCTCACCCATGTCTTTTTAGGGGGTGTTCCGTCTCTTTAGCCGAATTTTGGGTGAAAGTTTTCATCCCCCGATTTTCTCTCCAAGCCGTTTCCATTATTGTTTCATTTTTACTTTATTCTATAGGTTTCTTTCAAGCTTGGAAGTGTCCGCATCGGTGCTCGCTGTGACATGACAAAAAATTCGATGTGTTCCATTCACATGACTTTCTCTACATCTCTGCAACAATGTTTACTTTCTCTATACGTGCTATGTATATAGTGTATAGAGAAGGTATTGCACTCCACCAAATATTCGATACCGAGAATTCACCGGAAATATATGTTTTAGGGTCCCCTGTATCCAAAAAGAAGTATTTTCAGAAAAGGTCCATGTGTGTGTGTGTCCGTGTGTCTGTGAACACGATAACTCAAAAACGAAAAGTCAGTAAAATACCAAACTTGGTATTTAAATTTAGTATCTTCCAGGGATGCGACACGAAAATTTTGAGAAAAATCCCCCACCCCAAACTACCCTTTGCATGGAACTTTTTTCGAAAATTTTGATTTTCTTAGAAATCGCTCTAACGAATTTGATTAATATATCATATATTAAACATATTTACCAAGCAAATAAAATGTATATCTTGATTATTCTGGGAATAGCCTCTGAAGACAACTTTATTCTGGATGAATTTTACGGAATTTTGTATAACTGCTAAACCGTAAGAGATGGATAAAAACTTACCACACAAAAAATGTAGAACACGTTAAACCACACAATTTATGTAAGATGCATTTTTTCGAGGAGTTGATCGTTTTTTATTTATTCCTTGTTTTTAGTTTCAGCTTTGATAAACATACTTTTCTCATACAGGACTTTGTCAACTCCTGCCCATACAAAGAAAGGATATTTAGTCACATAGCAACCAGCGTTTGACTATCATTTTAACCTACAGTATTCCCTTATTTCGCTTCTATTTACAAGGAAGCAAGTAATAAGATATTTTTGCTAATTTTTTCTCGATTAGCATGAAGTAAATAGAGGCATAAGCTTTTTAACAGTAATTTGTTACAGAGATGTAGAGAAAGTAATGTGAATGGAACACATTAGATTTTGATTTAGGGTGACCCAAAACATGTGGCCGCGCCGCGGCCGAGTGCTTAAACCACTAGCCTCTCACCTAGACGGAAGGGGTTCGATCCCAAGCGACCGCATGTGAGACAAAGCGGCGCTGGGGCGGGTTTTCTCCGGGTACTCCGGTTTCCCCCGCCATCGCATTCCACCGGTGCGCCATCATCACTCCTGTATCATCAGTGTCACCACCTGCGGTGCCATTAATAGCTAAAGACAAACAAACAAAACCATATTTTCGGTGAAATCTCGGTAACGAAATTTTGGGTGTAATGTAATACCTTCTCTATACACTACGTGCATAGTACGTGAAGAGAAAGTAAAAACGACTATTTTTAACTCGAGCGGTTGCCGGGTTGAGGTCGTAGTTTCTAATGAAATCTGTTTAGAATTTTTGGGTGCAATGCCTTCTCTACCAATGTAATAAGTAGAGAATGTAAAGGTCAATGACTTTGGTATTGTCTGTGAGGAAACTCTAGCCTCTAAAGCCCTAGTCTTCTAAATATAACATGTCAATTAGTTATTTGCTTCCTTAGCTTGGTGACTGAAGAGCTAATGAAGCATGTTACTCCCTAGATACCAAGCTTGAGGCAGTGTCCGCCAGGGGAGCTACCTATTTCAGCTGTGCGGTAATAGCCAATTCCGAGATCACAAGAGTATAAGTAGCAGTTCGCTACCCTCAAGTGGCCTCTACAGCTCACCATAAACCACACATTTTACAAGCATTCAAATATGATTTGAGTACCACACGTTATAAAACATATCTATCATCACCACAGGCAACCAGTCGCCCTCCGTGGTGTAATAATTACATTGCTAACTTCATATACCGCAGGCCTCCGAGAAGAATGGATTTTTACGCTCGTAAAAATCTTAGCCTGGTTTTCTTCGAAAGGGAAGTAAAGCCGTGGTTCCCGAGTCGTATATACGGTACGTAAAAGAACTTCAAGCATGATAAAAGAGGCCTCCGAGCAAAATTAAGCGGTTTTTCACGCCCAATATACAGGATGTATATAAATGAATATCGGGGTTTTAACTCTTTATAATATTTATTACATTCAACTTACAGTTATGAATGATATGTGAAATCAAAAAGCCACTCAAACAGTTTTACCAAGAAGCTTATAAATGTTCAATGTGACTACCCTTTGTCACACGGCACACATCAAGTCTATAGCCGAGTTCTTCCCAAACGTTGATAAGTGTGTTTTCAGTAATTGTAGCAACAGCTGCTTCAATCCGGTTTCTTAATTCAAGGAGGTCAGCTGGTAGCGGAAGCATGTACCTACGATCCTTGATGAAGCCCCAAAAGTAAAAATCGCATGGCGTTAGGTCAGGAGAACGAGGAGGCCATGCATAGCAAGCCCTGTCATTGGGGTCCTTGCGGCCTATCCAGCGCTCGGGTACAGTGACGTTCAACCAATCGCGTACTTCGTTATGCCACTGAGGTGGCGCACCATCCTGCTGGAAAATGAAGTTCTCTGGCTCATTTTCTTCCAACTGAGGGAAGAGCCATTGCTCTAGTGTATCAAGGTAAGAAGTGCCAGTTACAGTCGGTTCGCCAAAAACGAAAGGCCCATAAACTTTTCGCCAGGATACGGAACAAAAACCATTCACTTTAAGGGATCTCGTTGCATTTGTACTCTTGTGAGGAGTTTCTGAGCCCCAGATGCGCACATTATGAGTGCTAACATGTCCACTAAGGTGAAAGGTCGATTCATCACTGAAGACAACACGATCCACAAAGTCGTCATGAAACAACATGTCGTTTGCGAATTTGGCACGTAATCCGTGGTCTGTAGGCTTTAGAGCCTGTAATAACTGTAAACGGTAAGGACGTAGCTGTAAGCGTTTTCTTACAACTTTCCAAACAGTCGACACAGGAACTTGTAATTCACGACTAGCCTTCCGGAGTGATTTCTTTGGGCTACGAGTGAACGACTCGCTCAACAGTCTCTTCACTTACTCCTGGTCGTCCCGTGCTCTTCCCTTTACAAAGACAACCGGTATCTGCAAACTGATTATACCATCTACGAATGTTTTTATCACTAGGAGGATCACAACCGAACTTACTACGGAACGCACGTTGCACAGTAACTACAGATTCGGTCTTTGCAAACTACAAAACACAAAACGGTTTCTGTTTACTAGTCACCATCTTCGCTACTACCGCTGTCTAGCGGATTGCGGCAGAAACATTGCACGCACATGTGCACTTGTGCCAACAAACAAAACTATTTGAATTGCTTTTTCATTTGACATATCATTTATAACTGTAAGTTGAATGTAATAAATATTATAAAGAGTTAAAACCCCGATGTTCATTTATGTACATCCTGTAGAATGGGACGCTGAGAAGCGTAGCAATTAAAGAGCGTCCATAAATAAAACTGCGTTTTCCCACGGTCAGCCGGAAAAATCTAATTTTGTCTACATATTCTGTAGTAAACTATTATTGGCGCATCTTATTCTACCTATCCGCGTACTCACGTACATACCCACCCTAATAAACCATCTATCCTATCCGATCCCTCTGGGCCGCGTGGTTTGGCCACTCGCCTCTCACCTGGACGGCCAGGTTTCGATCCCAAGCGACCGCATGTAAGATCTGTGGTGGACAAACCGGATACTCCGATTTCCCCCACCATCTATTCCACCGGCGCTCCATGTATCATCACTGCCATGGCCTGCGGTGCCACAACTAGTTAAAGCGGCTGTTAAATACAATAAAAAATAATCCATCTGTCCCTCCAGGACCGAGCTGTTAGATCATTCACCACTCACCAAGGGTTCGATCCAGGTGACCGCATTTTGATGGCCAAAGCAGTGCAGGGGCGGGTTTTCTCGGGGTGTTCCGATTTACCCTGTCATCGCGTTCCATCGCTGCTCCATCCTCGTTCCCTGTATCAGCAGTGTCATCGCCTGCGGTGTCTTATGTAGGAAAAACGGGCGTTAAACACTATAAAAAAATCCTTCCGTCCACCGTTCCTCCTCCCTCCCTCTCTTCCTCACATACTCGCCGCCAGCCAGTCGGCAAGCCATAACTTTCAAGATCGGTTAAATAGGCCTGTTTCTGTTCAAAAGGTATCTTTGTAGTTTTCCAGCATCTCTGGTATCAACTGATTTATATTGCAAGGTCTGCTTTACAACTTTTACTTTCTCTAGCTCCGTATGTACAATGTACATAGGGATAGAGAAGTATTGTATTCCACCCAAAAATTCGATGTCGAGATTTCACCCGAAATACATGTTTAGGACCCCCCTGAGTCCAAAACAAGCATTTTCTCCGTGTGTGTGTCTGTGGACAGCATAGCTTAAAAATGAAAATACGGTTGAATACCAAACTTAGTACTTAGGTTTGGTATCCTCCAAGGATGCGACATGAAGATTTTCAAGAAAATCTCCCCAACCCTAACTACCCTTTACATGGAAAAATTTTCGAAAATTTTGTTTTTCTTAAAAATGGTTCTAAGGATTTTGATTAAAATATCCCATATTAAAGCTATTTCTATCACAAATAAAACGTTCATCTTGAATTTTCTGGGAATTGCTTCTATAGACCTGTTTATTCTGGATGAAATGTTCTTAATTTAGAATAACAAGTAAACCGTAATAGATAGAAAAAAACTTACTGTACCAAAAATGTAGATCTTGATAAAATACACAAGTTGTGTCATAAACATTATTTTCGTGGAACTTACCGCTTCAGAGTTATTTCTTGTTATTAGTTTCAGTTGTAAAGTACTTATACTTTTCACAGACGGGAGTGTTGTTTTTCTTTTGTTCTACACCTGGCCAAGCAAAGAGGCGATTTGCAATGACAATCACATAACGACAGCTTTTAAACATTTGATTATCACTTTAGCCTAGTGCATTCCCTTAGTTCCAGTCTACTTATAAGGAACTAAGTAACAAAATTCTGCTAATGTTTATCTCGATTAGCGTGGTGTTGAAAGAAGAATTATCTTCTGTAAGAAGTTTGTTTGTAGAGTAGCTAGAGAAAGTCTTGTGAGTGTAACACATCAGATTTTTCTTCCGGTATTTGAGAGATATGGTATTTCCGTTTCATTGTTATATTTCAGAGCTTATCATATATATGAAATACTTTTTAACTTTTCTTTTATTATTTTACTATAATATATGTGTTGTTTAAGACTACAGCCTGTCACGTACCTTAAAAGGCTAACTTAGGCAATTTCAGCTATTTCTTTGTTATTCCTATTCATGGCCTAGGTGTCACCTTCATAGGAAATAAAGAAAAAGTGCATATTATTATAAAACTTGAATATATTTTCTTTTTTGTTTGTTTTCAAATGTTCGTTTTATAATACTGAAATTTATAAGCATTGAAATTAATGTAACTTTTGTTTTAGATCTTCTTAATGTTTAAATGAAATGCCACATTCTAGGCAGTTGAAATACTCGTTTTTCAAACTTACACACGTGCTTTGTCTTCTACTTTCTCTGCACGTACTATGTTCATGGTGTATACAGAAGCCATTGTATACCACCCAATCATTTGATACCTAAATTCGCAGAAAATTCATGTTTAGAGACCCCTTGAATCTAAAAAAATGTGAAGTCTTTCATTCACATGACTTTCTCTACATCTCAGTAACAAATTATTGTTAATTAGAATATTCTTCTATCATGCAAATCGAGATAAACATTAGCAGAAACAGTCTTATTAGTTAGTTCATTATAAAAGAAGGAAAATAAGACAGTACATTAGACTAAACCGACACAATGTTTTAAAATGTGTTTATTATATGATTGAAATTCGTTTCTTTGCGTGGCCAAGAGGTGACAAATTCCCGTATGAGAAAAGTATAAGTGTTTTAAAACTGAAACCAATAATAAGAAATATCTCAAAAAATTGGTCAAATCTACGAAGAAAATGTATATGACATAAATTGTGTTTTAACAAGCTCTACATTTTTCGTTTCGTAGGTTTTTGTCTCTTACATTTAACCAGTTATGCAAAATTCCGCAAAATTCTTCCAGAATAAAGAGGTCTTCAGAGGCTATTCCCATAAAATTCAAGATGTAGATTTTATTTTCCTTTCAATATTTTAACCAAATCGTTTGCCATTTTTTGATAAAATCAAATATTTCGAAAATTGTTCCATGTAAAGGGTAGTTGAGGTGAGTAAACTTTCTTGCAATCTTCGTGTCACATCCTTGGAAGATACCAAACTTAAATACTATGCAAAGAAAAGGATTTCAATCAAATGACAGCCATCTTACAAAAGTTTTCACTTTACAGACCTAGTGTATTCCCTTATTTACCTCCTACTTACAAGGAACTGAGTAATAAGAGCGTTTCTGCTAATGTTTATCTCAATTAACATGCAACAAATAGATGAGTAGGCTTTTCAAGAATAGAACACATCAGATTTTTAGACCTATCGTTGCATCGTTGCCTCTTGGAAGTTTACCAATACAGTCCAATACCTTATATTTCTCTGCTGAAAAAGAATTACATAACCTTCATGATTGACTTATCGAGTTGGTAAAAAGTTAGCTTTGGTCTGTTCTTCAGTGTATGCCACAACGAATTGACCATCTGCAAATATGGTTGTATTTAAGACGCCCGTCCTAATTTAAAATTAATTTTCAGCTGCAAATATTGAAAGAGAAACATTGGGCAACCTTATCTTACACATAATTTGATAGTTTGTCTTAAAACCATTTACATACATCGAGGGGCGTTCAATAAGTCCCTAGAAAACATACAAAAACAAACTATTTTGGTAGATTTGTTTACTTTCTCTACACGTACTATGTATATAGTGTATAGAGAAGGTATTCTATTCCATCCAAAATTCGATCCCGAGATTTCACCAGAAATATATGTTTTGAGACCCCCTGAATCCAAAAAAAAAGCCTTTTTAGAAAAATGTCCGTATGTGTCTATGTGTGTGTCTTTGTGCAGCATAGGTCAAAAACAAAAATACCGTTAATTACTAAACTTGGTATTTAAGTTTGGTATCTTCCAAGGATGCGACACGAAGATTTTCAAGAAAATCCTCCCACCCCCATGGAAAAATTACATGGAAAAATTTTCGAACATTTTGATTTTATAAAAAATGGCTTTAACGATTATCATAAAATATCGTATATTAAAGATATTTATTGACCTGACAAATAAAATGTATATCCTGAATTTTCTGGGAATAGTCTCTGAAGATTACTTTACTCTGAATGAATTTTACGAAAGTTTGCATAACTACTAAACCGTAAGAGACGGACAAAAACTTACAACACCAAAACTTGGAGCGCGTTAAAACACACAATTTATGTTATATACATTTTTTTTCGTGGAGTTGGTCGTTTTTAAGATATTCCTTATTATTAGTTTCAGCTTTAAAAAACTTATACTTTTCTCATACAGGAATTTGTCAACTACTGTCCACACAAAGGAACTTCAGTCACATAGCAGCCAGCTTTTGACTATCTCTTTAGCCTATGGTACTCCCTTATTTCGCTTCTTCTTACATGGAAGCAAGTAAGAAGACTATTTCTGCTAATTTTCTCTTGATTAGCTTGAAGTAAATAGAAGCATAAGCTGTTTAACAATAATTTGTTGCAGAGATGTAGAGAAAGTCATGTGAATGTAGCACATCAATTTTTTTCCCCAGCAATCTACTTTTGGCTTGATACACTTTTACCAGCGTTTCTCCAGCTGCTTTAAGCTTTCCAAAAAATAGGATTTCGGAAGGTTGTCAAAATAGGCATCCGTTTAGGAGTTGAACTCTTCTTTAGACATGAAAAAATGGCTCGGCTGATAACTATTCAAGTTTGGAAATAAGAAAAGCCTCTGAGGGCAAATCTGGTGAATACGGTGTATGTTGTAGAAATTCAAGTATAAATTCTACAAATTTTGCCATCGAAACTGCGCTGTTGTGAATCCTTGCATTGTCTCCATGAAAGGAAATATTTTTCTGTGCCAGATCATTCTTTTTCTGGATTTCTCTGTTCAACCGCTGCAATAATGATACGTAATACTCTCCATTTATCGTTCTTCCCTTCTGCAAGACCATTCCGCGTGCATTCCATCCCCCCCCTTAAAAAAACCGAGGCCATCACCTTGTCAGCAGATTTCATCATCTTTGCTTTCTTCTGATCCGGTTAGCCTTTAAAATCTATTGTTTGGACTACCTTCGTCTCTGCATTGTAGTAGTGTATCCATGTTTCACCCACAGCTATGTATCGACACAGAAACTCTCAGGATTGAGAGGGAAAAGTGCCAAACCACTAGCCCTCTGACCAAGGCTTTGAGAATTGGAGCATCAACAGCCTCTTCTTGTTGATGCAATACGACCAGGTAATTCCAAGAAGAAATCAAATGTACTTGTAAGAATTTTTAGTCGGCAAGAATCCAACTCGCCTGATGAGTGTTTGGAAGACATTCACCAGTATTATAAAAAGAAAGGAATCTGATATGTTCGATTCACATGAGTTTCTCTATATTTCTGTAACAAATTATTGTTAATAAGCTTACTCTTTTATTTATTTCATGCTAATCGAGAAAAATTAACAGAAATCGTTTTATTTCTTGCTTTATTGTAAGTAGAAGCGAAATAAGGAAGTACCATAGGTTAAAGTGAAAGCCAAAAACTGGTTACTATGTGACTGATGTTCCTTTGTATGTATGGACAGGAGTTGACAAATTCCTGTATGAGAAAAGTATAAGTTTTTCAAAGCTGAAACCAAAAACAAGGAATACCTAAAAAACGATCAACTCCACGAAAAAAAAAATTGTATATAACATAAATTGTGTGTTTTAACGTGCTCTACAACTTTTGTGTGCTAAGTTTTGTCCATCTCTTACGGTTTAGTAGTTATGCAAAGTTCATCCAGGATAAAGTAGCCTTCAGAGGCTATTCCCCGAAAATTCAAATTTGTCAGGTAAATATCTGTAATATGTGATATTTTAATCAAAATCGTTAGAGCCATTTTTTAGAAAATCAAAATTTTCGAAAAAAGTTCCATGTGAAGGGTAGTTTGGGTGGGGGAATTTTTCTCAAAATCTTCGTGTCGCATCCCTGGAAGATATTAAACTTAAGTACCAGTTTGGTATTTTACCGACTTTTCGTTTTTGAGTTATCGTGTTCACAGGCACACAGACACACGGACACACTGACACACGGACAGACGGACACACACACACACGGACCTTTTACTGAAAATACTTTTTTTGGATACAGGGGACCCTAAAACATATACTTCCGGTGAAATCTCGGTATCGAATTTTTGGTGGAGTGCAATTCCTTCTCTATACACTATGTACATAGTTAGTATAGAGAAAGTAAAAAGCACCACTGCCACCACCGCTTCTTTATATTCAATGTAGCTTATGGGATCTGGATTTTATTTACAATTATTTATAATATTTATCATTTTTGATGTAAATTATCGCAATTGACGCTTATAAGAAATGCAAAAATGAAATGAAGTTTTATTTATGGACGCCCTTTAGCTGCTGTGGTTCTCAGCGTCCCATTCTCTGCTGGGCGTTAAAGACTCACAGGCCTTCTTATCAGGCTACAGGTTCTTTTACATGCCATAAATCTACGTTACGGGACCAACGGCTTTACTTCCTTTCCAAAGAAAACCATGCTAAGGATTTTTACGCCCGAAAAAAAATCCATGGTCTTCCGATGGGCTTGAACACGCCACCTTGGGTATAAGAAGTTAGCATGGTAACCATTACATCACGGAGGACGACTATAAGGTACTTTAGACAGATGAAAATATTAACCACGCCATAACCAACAACGGATCGAAGCCTCCTTTGGCAAGAAGTCTTCCGAGTTTTGACTGAAGTGCCAAAGTTTAGATACTCATAGCTAAATTAATAACTTGATCATTACCATCCATTTCATCTAAGAGAAAGCCACTTCTACAAGGAATTCTGTTACAAATTGCAGATAATTGGATAAGTGGATTCAACAGTATCTCATATTGAAATCCCAGGCTCACCCTAGCCACATTACTGCCTGTTTCTGCAGATGAGGCCCTGGAGATGGACTATTGGTGGTTTAACCATATCATACACCACAATCTATTGCTGGGTAATGTTAGAATGGCTTTCAAGGTTCGGATGTCATCGAGGGTTACGCTCCACTGTTATATCACAATAATGCACTGATTAAAAGCTCTGTAGATTTGATTAGATAGGTAGAGTCAGACTGAAAAATCCAATGCTATTACCGGGATTGGAACCACGGATCTCCCGGTCTCTAGCCGGCTGTTCTTCCATTGAGCTAACCTGGCAACATGCTGGCGTAGCATTGAATTTCTCAACTGACTCGCATGTTTCCTGGTAAACCACAAGGTGATCTCATATTATTTTGAGATGACAACCCCAATGGGGACTTACAATGTTGTAAGTACTTAAGACGCAGATTCATAGTATACTGTAGTAAATTTGGTATTGGTTTAATTATTTTTCTTTTCACACAAGCCCTGTGTAGGACAGGAGCTGGGTGCCATAGCCGGGATTTGAACTGCTTGTAGAAAAAAAAACAATTAATCTAATATTTCATCAATAACACAGCAGATGTAACAATCAATATTTGTCGTTACATGCACTTTTCTCAATTTTAACATCATGCATATTGATCATGTAAAGAGAATGTAATTTCATTATATTATATAGCGACCAGATTTTAAAGGATTTTACTATTGCTTTATTTTAGCACATTCCCTTCCACTTTCAAGAAAGTAGGATCTTTTCTGTTAATTATTATCTTGATTAACATGAAATAGATAAAGGAATACTTCCTTGTGAGCATAATTTGTTGCAAAATATGTAGAAAAATCTGCTGTGTTACACTCACATGACTTTCCTAGTCGCTCTACAAACTAACTTCCTACAAAAGATTACTCTGTTTTCTACACAATGCTAATCGAGATAAACACTAGCAGAATGTTCTTATTTCTTAGTTCCTTATAAGTAGAAGGGAACTAAAGGAATACACTAGACTAAAGCGTGAGTCAAATGTTATAAAATTTATTGTGCGATTGTCACTGCAAACCGCTTCTTTGTTTGGCCAGGAGTAGAACAAAAGAAAAACGGTCACTTCCTGTCTGAGAAAAATATAAGTACTTACTAATTGAAACCAATAACAAGGAATATCCCGTAAACGGTTACCTCCACAACAAAAAGTAATGAACATTGTGTATTTCGACAGGATCTACGAATTTTTAGCAGTAAGTTTTTATACATCTCTTTCGGTTTAGCAGTTAAGCAAAATTCGGCAAAACTCATCCAGAATTAAGAGATCTTCAAGGTTTATTCCAATAAAATTCAAGATATACATATTATTTCGGAATTTAAAAAGCTTTAATATACGGGATTTTTATCAAAATCGTTAGAGCCATTTTTAAGAAAACTTTCCATGCGAAGAGTAGTTAGTGGCGTAGGGATTTTCTTGAAAATCTTCGTGTCGTATCTTTGGAAGGTACTCAACCATTTTTTGGTATTTAACGGTTTTTCGTTTTTGAACTAAGCTGTCCACAGACTCACAAATACGCACATAGACCTTTTCCTAAAAATGCTGCAAAACATATATTTCCGGTGAAATCTCGACATCGAAGTTTTTGATGGAATACACTACCCTCTCTATCCACTATGTGCATTGTACATGCGGTCTAGTGCAAGTAAAAGGTCCTATAAATATACCAAATTTTTACTTTTACTAGCATGTAGGTACAATGCACATACTAAGTAGAGAAGGATTGTATGCCACCTAAAAATTGGATATCTTAATTTCACCCCTGGATAAACACTCATTTTTAATTTCTTTACACGTGCTATGTACACAGTGTATAGAGAAGGTATTGTAATGTACCCAATAATTCAATACCGAGATTTCATGTTTTGGGTCTCCCTGAATAAAAAAAGCATTTCTGGAAAAGGTTCGTGTGTGTATGTGAATGAGTATTTGCGTGTGTGTATGTGTGCCTTTGGACAACGTAGCTCAAAAAAGAAAAGACCGTTAAATACCAAACTTGGTAATTAAGTTTTGTATCTTACAAGGATGTGACACAAAGGTTTTTAAGAAAATCCCCCCACCCCTAGCTACCCTGTACAAGGAACTTTTCTAAATAATTTCTATTTTTTCACAAATGGCTCTACCGATTTTGTTTAAAATGTCATATGTTGATATTTACCTGGCAAATAAAATGCATATCTTGAATTTTCTGGGAATAGCAGACTTTATTCTAAATGAATTTTACGGTATTTTGCATAACTGCTAAACCGTACGGGATGGACAAAAACTTACCACACAAAAAATGTAGAGCACATTAAAACACATAACCTATGTTATATACCTTTTTTTCGTGGATTTCTTCGTTTTTTAGGTATTCCTTATTTTTGGTTTCAGCTTTGAAAAACGTATACCTTTCTGATACGGGAATTTGTCAACTCGTGTTCATACAAACAAAAGTACTTCAGTCACATAGTAACCAGCTATTGACTATCACTTTAACCTATGGTACTCCCTTACAAGAAAGCAAGTAATAAGACTATTTCTGCTAATTTTTTCTCGATTAGCATGAAATAAATAGAAGCATAAGTGTTTTTTAACAATAATTTGTTACGGAGACGTAGAGAAAGTCATGTGAATGGAAAACATCAGATTTTGAGTTTTATTAAAATATCATATATTAAGGATATTTACATAACAAGGAAAACATGTATTTTCAAGGAATAGCCCCTCAAGTACTAAAAGGTAAAGCATAAGAGATAGACAAATCTTTCTCATCTAAAAAATGGATTTCGTCAAAAGACACAATTTACGCCAAATGTATTTTTGTTGTGAAGCTAACCATTTTCAAGGTTTTATATGATTACATTTTCCAAAACTTAAAGTCATCTCAAATTCATGGGAAGAAGTTAAGTTAGTCTATTCCCTTCTACCTACAAGGAGGTAATCGATAAGTCCATTTCTGTTAACGTTTATCTGGATTTGCGACAGTATATTTTTAAGACGCGTATATTACTAGTTGAATAATTAGTTTTATACATATTTAACTGCTTCAGTAGAACGTAGAACATTAGGGTGTATAAACTCACATTGTATTCTTCAAGGCTACTTGCTTTGTTAAAAATAACAAGAATTTTAGAGCATCAGGGACACAAATAACAGCCCCAAGTATAAAGGAAGGTATTTTCCCTTATAATCTGTAGAGAGGCACTTTCTCATTGTATAAAAGGGTAAGTGGTAGGAAAATAAAGAAAAATCCCAGACAGTCACGTGACAACGCTACTTTATCAACTTTTTCCAGCCAATCAAAAAGGAGAGCAATATTAGGATATTTTGATACACAGGGTGTATATAAATGAATATCGGGGTTTTAACTCTTTATAATATTTATTACATTCAACTTACCATTATAAATGATATGTCACATGAAAAAGCAACTCAAACAGTTTTGTTTGTTGGCACAAGTGCGCATGTGCGTGCAATGTTTCTGCCGCAATCCGCTGGACAGCGGTAGTAGCAAACATGGCGTCTAGTAAACAGAAAGCGCTTTGTGTTTTGCATTTTGCAAAGACCGAATCTGTAGTTGCTGTGCAACGTGCGTTCCGTAGTAAGTTCGGTTGTGATCCTCCTAGTGATAAAAACATTCGTAGATGGTATAATCAGTTTGAAGATACCGGCTGCCTTTGTAAAGGGAAGAGCACGGGACGACCAGGAGTAAGTGAAGAGACTGTTGAGCGAGTGAGAGAGTCGTTCACTCGTAGCCCAAAGAAATCAGTCCGGAAGGCTAGTCGTGAATTACAAGTTCCTGTGTCGACTGATTGGAAAGTTGTAAGAAAACGCTTATAGCTACGTCCTTACCGTTTACAGTTATTACAGGCTCTAAAGCCGACAGACCACGGATTACGTGCCAAATTCGCAAACGACATGTTGTTTCATAACGATTTTGTGGATCGTGTTGTCTTCAGTGATGAATCGACCTTTCACCTTAGTGGACATAATGTGCCTTAGTGGACATCTTGGGCTGAGAAGATCCTCACGAAATGATACAAATGCAACGAGATTCCCTTAAAGTGAATGTTTTTGCGCCGTATCCCGGCGAAAAGTTTATGGGCCTTTCGGTTTTGATGAACCTACTGTAATTGGCACTTCTTACCTTGATACACTAGAGCAATGGCTCTTCCCTCAGTCGGAAGAAAATGAGCCAGAGAACCTCATTTTCCAGCAGGATGGTGCGCCACCTCACTGGCATAACGAAGTACGCGATTGGTTGAACGTCACTGTACCTGAGAGCTGGATAGGCCGCAAGGGCCCCAATGACAGGGCTTGCTATGCATGGCCTCCTCGTTCTCCTGACTTAACGCCATGCGATTTTTATCTTTGGGGCTTCATCAAAGATCGTGTGTACGTGCCTTCGCTACCAGCTGACCTCCCTGAATTAAGTGATGCATACAAGAAAAGAAATACTCAGTGTAAGAACTGTGACGACAACAACGTAAGAAATGACGTGGCGCCCAGTGTAAGAAATCTGACGGCGAAGAATAGTAAGAAATACGCATTAATTGTGAAGTGTTAGAGTGAAAGTTAATCTGACGGGCAACTATTACTGTAAATGTTATACGGATTGTGAAATTTAAGATTACGGTGACGGTTGTAAAATTATAATAGCTCAGTAAGAGTGGAACAAGCACTTATAAAGATTATGTCATCAAGTTCGCGATCGTTTATGTCCGGAGTCGCTCGCAGGGTGAGTGCTTCAAACCAGTAACAGATAATTAATCAATAAAAGAAGTCATCAATGCAATTAAGTGAAATTTCTGTTTTATTTGAGGCTGTTGTGTGTTACAAACCTTTGTTATTCTTTCCCCGCTGAGCAAGAGACTACAAGAACGAGGCTAGCCAGCGCAACAAAGGGAATCTGCAAGGTATGTACACTCTTAATGTAGAGAATTTCTAACCCTCGACCAATTCCAAGTAGACTCACATGATAGCGCCATATTGGTACATAAAGCTAATAACAGTGACCAATTCAGCTAAATTTCTATTCTGAAGAGTTGCTTGTTTTTTTGGATCTTAAACGTTAACACCCTGGTCATGCCTATTCTCTCCTCTACTCATTTCATCTCCTTCACAGTTCTCTTATGCACCCTTAAATATTTTCTACATAATACAGTTTTTTCTAATATATCCTAAGTGCGTTCAAATAAGTACTTAGAAAATACAAGTAATTACACTGTAACTTGTATTAGATGGCAGTTAATGTTTCACCTATATCTATCACGTGTGTTCGTTGCCATAGGTAATTAAATAAATACTCTTGTACTTATTTAGAGGGATTGGGGGGAAAAAAAAGAAGAGTTTCGTGCGGTGATTAACCACTTGTATTTAAATAGCTTAACACCGAAAAAGATAAAAGCTGAGTTGGACGAAGTTCATAGCAAATCTGCTCCTGCATTTGAAACAATTTACGTTGGATAAATGAATTTAAAAGTGACCGTATATCCACAAATGGTGAACATTATTCCGGACGTCCAGTAGAAGTGACTTCCTCCGAAACTATTGGCAAAATCCAGGATATGGTTATGAGTGATCGACGAATCAAAGTTTGCGAAATAGTAGCGGCCACAGGGATATCACAAGGTATATTGTTATCAGTTTTGCACCAAAAATTAGGTGTGACAAGATGGATGCCGCATATGCACTTAATGGAGAATAAACGCAATTGTGTGTCGATTTGGAAGCTGGTTTGGCCCTTTCTGTCCAAATCCATATGAGTTTCTGCGTCGATACATACCTGTGGTTAAAACATGGATCCACTGCTATACTGCAGAAAAAATACAGTGGAAACAGTGTGTTTTTAAAGGCGAACCGGCTCCGAAAAAGGCAAAGGTGGTGAAATCTGCAGACAAGGGATGGCCTCGGTTTTTTTTCGGATGCACACGGAATCATATACACTGATTGGTTTCAGAAAGTGAAGAACGGTGAATGGAGAGTAAAGTGTATCTTTATTGCACAGGTTAAGCGGAGAAATCCAGAAAAAAAGAACCTCCTCGTCTGGTAAAGAAAAAAAAAAAACATTCTTTTACGTCAAGACAATGTAAGGGTGCACAGCTGCGCAGTTTCGAGGGAGAACATTTTAGAATTCAAGCTCAAATTATTATAACATCCACCGTATTCACCAGATTTGGCCAATAGTGTTTTTTTTTTTTTTTTTTTTTTTTTAATATTTCCAAACTTGAGAAAGTAGTTCGGTGGTTAACGATTCACGTTTAATGAAGAGATCATCTCCCAAACACATGCCTATTTTGAGGACCTTCCGAAATCGAACTTTCTGGAAGGCTTAAAACGGTTAGAGAGATGCTGAGAAAGGTGATTGAAGGGGATTATGTCGACGAAATAATAATAGAAAAATCTACTTAAATTAATGTGTGTTTCTATTACTTTCTCTAGACCCACATGTACCATGTGCATTGTAATGCACCCAAAAATTCGATGTCGCGATTTCACCTGAAATATATGTTTTGGGGTCCCCTGAGTCCAAAAAAAAACCATTTTTAAAGAAAGGTCTGCGCGCGCGTGTGTGTGTGTCTGTCTGCCTGTCTGCGTATATACGTGCGTGTGTGTGTCTGTGGACAGCATAGCCCCAAAACGAAAAGACTAAAATACCAAACTTCGTATTTAGGTTTAGTATCTTCCAAAGCTGCGACACGAAGAATATAAAAAAAAATCCCCCCTCCCCACCACAAACTACCCTTTACATGGAAAAAAGTTCAAACACTTAGATTTGCTTAAAAATGGCTCTAGTAATTTTGATTAAAATCCCGTATATTAAACTATTTATATCCGAAATAAAATGTATAGCTTGAATTTTCTGAGAATAGCCTGTGAAAACCTCTTTCTTCTGGATGAATTTTGCTTAACTGCTAAACCGTAAGAGATAGATAAAAACTCACTACACCAAAAATGTACATCACATCATAACACATAATTTATATCCTTTACGTTTTTCTTGTGGAGGTAACCGTTTCCGAGATATTCCTTTTTATTAGTTTCAATTGTGAAGTGCTTAAACTTTTCTCGGACAGGAAGTGTCCGTTTTTCTTTTGTTCTACCTGCTGGTCAAGCAAAGAAACGATATGAAATTACAATCGCATAATGATAGCTTTTAAAGCATTTGACTATCACTTTAGCCTAGTGCATTGCCTTAGTTATACTTATAAGAACTAAGTACTAAGTAATAAGAGCATTCTGCTAGTGTTTATTTCGATTAGCATTGTGTAGAAAGAAGAATAATCTCTTGTAGGAAGTTAGTAGAGCTGCTAGAGAAAGTCGTGTGAGTGTAACATGTAAGATTTTCTTTTTCCAATGACCTATTGACCAACCCTCGTATTTCATAAGCTTACTCGTTCGTTCACTTATCAAGTCACTGCATTTTGTAAAAGTATATTATTGTTTTGTAAAAGTACTGGAATTTCTTAACCAGAAAACTGCTTCTAAATGTTAAACAATCTTCAGTTGGCGTCTTAAGTTTCTCCTGCAGAGCGTACACGCGAGGTGAAGTATAATGTCTTCCGAGTATATAAGACAAAGGAAAGAGAAAAAAGAGCTTTTACTGCAAAGCGAGTGGCGCATTAAACAGCCATTTTGGCCGCCAAGAACTCTCTATTTGCATAAACTGTGCTTCGTTTTATCCTAAACTTCTCAAAAGTGTAAATAAGTGCATTCGTGTTGAGAGTATGTGACTTTACTGCGATGGAAAAATACACCTAACCACAAAAGGAGTCCTAAGGGGTTTAAAAGCCCTTATTCCCTCGTTGCTATTTCTACAGGATTTTCGGCATAAACCCTGGTAGCTCACATGGACTTTTGCGTCTGTTATAGTTTGTAAAGGTAATTAAAAAAATCTAATGTGTACCATTCACATGACTTTCTCTACATCCCTCCAACAAATTGTAGCAAAAAAGCTGATGCTTCTATTTACTTCATGCTAATTGAGAAACATTAGCAGAAATAGTTTTATTATTTGCTTCCTTGTAAGTAGAAGCGAAATGAAAGTGTACCATAGGTTAAAATGATAGCCAAAAGCTGTTTGCTATGTAAAGAAGTTCCTCTGTTTGTATGAGCGGGAATTAACAAATTCCTGAATGAGAAAAGTATGGTTTTCAAAGCAGAAACAAAAAAACTAAAAATATCTTAAAAATGATCAACTCCACAAAAAAAATGTATATGACATAAATTGTGTGTTTTAACATGCTCTACATTTTTATGCAGTAAGTTTTTGTCCATCTTTTACGGTTAAGCATTTATGCACAATACATTTTATTTGACAGGTAAATATCTTTAATATACGATATTTTAATCAAAATCGTTTGAGCCATTTTTAAGAAAATCAAATTTTTCGAAATTTTTTCCATGTAAAGGGTAATTTGGGGTGGGTGGATTTTTCTGAAATCTTCGTATTTCCGGTGAAATCTCGGTATCGAATTTTTTGGTGGAGTGCAATACATTCTCTATACACTATGTACATAGTACTTTTAGAGAAAGTAAAACATCTGATTTGTTCCATTCACATGAATTTCTTTAGCTGTTCCAAAAAGAGACTTTCCTTACAGAAGTGTAGTCCTTTATATACGTCATACTAGTTAAGATAAACTTTGCCAGAATTGGTCTTATTACTTGCTAGTTTGTAAGTAAAAGGGAAAAAGGGAATACATTAACTGGGCTAAAGTGACAGTCAGATCTTTTAAAAGAGGTCACTAAGAGGAAAAATTGAAAATCGGTTCTCTTTGCTTGCTAGGAGAAACAAAAGAGAGAGAATGGTTTGAGAAAAATTTAAGTATCTTAAAACTGAAGCCAATACTTCGGACAGTGTCGAAAACGGTTAACTTAGCAAAAAGAATGCATATGAAAAATTTTGTATTTTAATGAAATCTGCATGTTTTGTGGAGTAAGGGTTTGTTTATCTCTTACGGTTAACCAATTATACCAGGATTTATACAGAAGGAAGACGTCCTCAGAGGTTGTTCCTAGAAAATTCATGATGTACATTTCGTTGTTAAGAAAATATCTTAAGTATATGAAAATGTAATAAAAATCATTAGCTATTTTTGAGAAAATCAAAGTTTTCTAAAAATGCACCGTGTTAAGAGTAATTGGGATTTTGTTGAAAATGTTCGTATTGCATCCTTGAAAGATACTGAACTTAAACATCAAATTTGACATTTAACCGTGTTTTCGTTTTTGAGCGATGCTGCGAAAAGACACATATGCACACACACAAGGACATTTTTATAAAAATGTTTATTTTTTTGTCTAGGAGTCTTAAAAACTGTATTTATGGTGAAATCTCGATAGAGAATTTGGGTACAATATACGGGCTAGTGAAAATGAAAGAAATTATACAAAAATATACAAAAAGTTTAAATAGACAATTTTATGTAAATTATTGTTTACTTTTAGACTTTTTAATAAATTAAATATGTCAAAGTTTACTTGGTATAATTTGTTAGTTCAATAAATTTATTAATGTATATTATTTTTAGTATTAATATATAACAATGTAAATGTTTATCAAAGCTGGTAGGATCACGAATAATACAATGAAGTATGTTGGTAAAGTTCATAAAACATAATCGATGTGCTCCATTCACACGATTTTCTCTAGATCCGGGACAAATTATTGTTAAAAGGTTTATTCATCTATTTACTTCATGCTAAAATTATCAGGAATTGTCTTATTACTTGCTTCTTTGTAAGAACACAGTAGGCTAAAGTGATAGTCAAATATTTTGATCGATTCTTATTATGTGATTGAAATTCCTTTGTTTGTAAGGCCAAGTGTCGACAAATTCCCGTATGAGAAAAATGTAAATATTTTAAAATTGAAACTAATGACAAGGAATATCTCAAAAATGATCATCTCCACCAAAATAATGCACATTACATGAACTGAGTGTTTTAACGAGCTCTACATTTTTTGTGGAGCAAGCTTTGTCTATCTCTTACAGTTTACCAGTTATGCAAAAAGCAGCAAAATTCATCCAGAATAAAGTTTTCAGAGGCTATTCCCAGAAAATTCAAGATACATTTTATTTGCCATATAAATATCCTTAATATAAGGTATTTTAATCAAAATCATTAGACCCATTTTTGAGAAAATAAAAATTTTTGAATTCTTTTTTATGTAAATGATAGTTTGGGGCGGGGAAATTTTTCACAAAATCTTCGCCCCACATCCATGGAAGATAATAAACTTAAACACCAAGTTTGGTATTAAAAAGCCTTTTGGTTTTTTGATTACGCTGCCCACAGACACACACAGACACACACGGATATTTTTTGTATTCATGTGGAACCAAAATATGTATTTCCGGTGAAATCTCAGGATCGAATTTTTGAGTGCATTACAATATCTTCTCTATACACTATGTACATAGTACGTGTAGAGAAAGTAAACAACTGCAAGCATGTCACAATCCCTCATATTATCTTATTTGTGTTCCTAAATGGTTTTACTTTCTCTACACGTGCTATGTTCATAGTGTATACAGAAGGCATTGTAATGCACCCAAAAGTTCGATACCGAGATTTCATCGGAAATACATGTTTTGGGAACTCTGAATCCAAAAAACTCTTTTTTGGTAAATAGTCCGTGTGTGTGTGTGTGTGTGTGTGTGTGTGTGTGTGCAGCATAGCTCAAAAACGAAAAGACCGTTAAGTACCAAACTTGGTACTTAAGGTTGCTACCTTACAAGGATGCGACACGAAGATTTTCAAGAAAATCCCCCCACCGTAACTACCCTTTACATGAAAAAAATTCCGAAAATTTGATTTTCACAAAAATGGCTGTAACGATTTTGATTAAAATCTCTTATATTTAAGATATTTACATTCCAAATAAAGTGTATATCTTGAATTTCTTGGGAACAGCCTCTAAAGACCTCTTTATTATGGATGATTTTTATTAAATTTTGCATATGGTAAACTGTAAGAGATAGACAAAAACTTACTACATACAGCATGTAGAGCACGATAAAGCACAAAATTTAAGTCATACACATTTTTTTCGTGGAGTTGGTCGTTTTTGAGATATTCCTTGTTTTTGGTTTAAGCTTTGGAAAACATACTTTTCTCATACAGGAATTTGTCAACTCCTGTCCATACAAACAAAGGAACATCAGTCACATAGCAACCAGCTTTTGGCTTTCACTTTAACCTATGGTACTTTCTTATTTTGCTTCTACTTACAAAGTAGCAAGTAATAAGACTTTTTCCGCTATTTTTTCTCGATTCGCTTGAAGTAAATAGAAGCATAGGCTTCTTAACAATGCTTTGTTGCAGAGATGTAGGTAATATTATGTGAATGGAACACATCAGATTCTTTTTCTCCTGTTTTTAATAGTACATACATAAAATTAAAAAAACCGCAAATTATTTATAAATAACCATGTAACCTGGAATTTTGAATTTCTACCAAAACAAAAGTGATATATAATAACAAGATTGGATTTTGCAACAGTCCGGAACACATCAGGTTTTTTCTCATGTTTTTAATAGCACATATATGAATTTAAAACACCGCCAATCATTTATAAATAATTATGTGAGATGGAATTTAAAAACGCTACCAAAATATCAGTTATATTATACTGAGTGATTTATGTAGAACTGATACATTTCTTTCTATAATTATTCCGAAGGAAATGCATTTAATGACCCAATTTTAACACCAAGTTAAGCAGAATGTTCTGGAGTTTCAATTTCTTGTCACTAGATTCGCAGATGTTTATGTTTTATTCCTAACTGCATTGTTGGTAGCTGTTTCGACATTTTGTTTTTGTAGTCAACGTGAAAATGCAGTACGATGTAGAGCTGAGTCAAGGATATTTTCAGTAAGATGGCGCTAGATCAAATGAATCCATGAACCTAATTGTAAGTTTCTTTGACGATCGGATAATTTCCAGAACCTGTGGCCACCGAGATCTCCGGATTTGACATCACCGGTCTTCTTTCTATGGGGTTACTTAAAAGACAGGGTTTACGCCATATGTCCCCCCAGACATTGGACGATCTGAAGCACATCATCACAAAGGAGATTCAAGATATTGACAACAGAGGCCTCCAACGAGTGGCCAGTAACATGGAACGACGTATTGAGTTGTGCCTTATGCAGGATGGAGGACATTTTGAACATTTGCTATAGAGGTAAATAATCTCCCGAAATTCCTCTACAAGTTAGGTATAAAAAGTTGTCGCTAGCATTACACGTTTTGAAACAATTAATGAAAGAAATGTGTCAGTTCTTTATAAATCACCCTGTATAATAACAAGATTGGATTTTGCATTAGTCCGGAACACAGTACATATATTGTCCACATTATCATTCATACAGTGTTTAATTTTCGCCACTGGATCTTTGAGCGACGTTTACAAGATGTGAAATGTAGAATATGTTACATTTGTGTTCGAGTGTGACATGATACGCTTGAGCCATTATGCTGCAATGCGAGAGAGAGATAAACCAAGCCTGAAATAATGGGGAGTGCCACCTCGTGTGAAATGACGCGCTTCAGATACTCTTGTTTTAGTTTGTTTAATAGTATTTGATATTCTCATCTTGTGGAAACTTGGCACGACCGTGACAATGGCAAATGACTGTTGTACTCCACTGATCGTTACGCTATTGAGCAGATCCATTTCGGTTATATATGTCGTTCAAATATTCGCCGCTTAATTTGCATAATGCGGTGGCGAATTCATTGAACATTTGCCACACTGCAAAATAAGTATAATTGTGCTTATAATAACATAATAATAATATAAATAAAATAATGATAACAGTTAATAAAATAATAATAAAACAAAAAATAATACAATATAATAAAACAATTTTATGTGTTCCATTCACATGACTTTCTCTACATCTCTGCAACAAATTATTGTTGAAAAGCTTATACTTCTATTTACTTCATGCTAATAATCTTATTACTTGCTTCCTTGTAAGTAGAAGTGAAATAAGGAGTACCACAGGTTAAAATGATAGTCAAAAGCTGGTTGCTATGTAACTGAAGTTCCTTTGTTTGTGTGGACAGGAGTTGACAAATTCCTGTATGAGAAAATATACGTTTTTAATACTTGAAACCAAAAACGTGGAATATCTCAAAAACAATCAACTCCACGAAAAAATGTAGATAACATAACTTGTGTGTTTTAAAGTGCTCTACATTTGTTGTGTGGTAAGTTTTTGTTCATTGCTTACGGTTTAGCAGTTATGCAAAATTCCGTAAAGTTGACCCAGAATAAAGTAGTCTTCAGAGGCTATTCCCAGAAAATTCAAAATATACATTTTATTTGTCACGTAAATATCTTTAATATACGATATTTTAACCAAAATCGTTGGAGCCATTGTTGAGAAAATAAAAATTTTCGAAAAAGTTCCATGTAAAGGGTAGTTTGGGGTGGGGGGATTGTTCTCAGAATCTTCGTGTCGCTTCTCTGGAAGACACTAAACTTAAATACCAAGTTTGATATTTTACCGACTTTTCGGTTTTGAGTTATCGTGTTCACAGTCACACGGACACACACACACACGGACCTTTTTCTGAAAATACTTTTTTTAGATAAAAGGTACCCTAAAACATATATTTCCGGTGAAATCTCGGTATCGAATTCTTTGGTCGAGTGCAATACCTTCTCTATACACTATGTACTTAGTTCGTGTAGAGAAAGTAAATAATAATATAAAGTAATAACAATAATAAAAAATAAAAAGTAATAATAACAAGTAATAAAATAATAAATACAATATATAACAATATTCATAAAAACAATATTAATAATAAGGATAATGATAGTAATAATAATAATAATAATAATAATAATAGGTTTATCGAGAAAGTAACGAAATAATAACGTATGGTATCAATACAAAGCTTTATTTCCCTTAGTATATTTACGGCACGTAAAAGAACCTCAAGCCTGATAGAGAGGCCTCTGAGCAAAATTAAACGATTTTTCACACCCAATATAGAATGGGATGCTGAGAACCACATCAGTTAAAGAGCGTCCATAAATAACAAGGCATATACATTTTACGGATCGTATGTCAAACTACCACGCCCTGTAGTTACGAGAATACTCGAGTCGCCTGGGTCGTGAGCACTAGTTCTCGTTGCCACCCTCTCGAGAGTGGCTTGGCCCACGAGTACCGAGCAAAAGTGCCACGGAATGACCACCTGCAGTTACGACAAAAGATTAATTGACAATTCAGAAGTCCCTCCCAATTATTCTCAATATAAATAATAGGATTTATTGACAATAACAGCTGAATTGTGACAATATAAATAAAATATACATAAGAACTGAAGCTTTCCTGGCGACGTGTTAATTCAAACTCTTCTCGGGCTTCTAGCCAGGTAAAAACTTGGCTTGACACCAACGTTTCGAAGAAGTGCATCTTCCTCGTCTTCAGGGTGAACTGATCTAAATCACCCTGAAGACGAGGAAGATGCACTTCTTCGAAACGTTGGTGTCAAGCCAAGTTTTTACCTGGCTAGAAGCCCGAGAAGAGTTTGAATTAAAATATACATGTTTTCAAAATAATAAACAATGCAGCAAAGAAGGTCAGTGTGCAAACGGTAGATAGAAAACGGCCCGTTTAAAAAGGCGAATGAAACTAAATGCCATCAAAGATCTTGTATTTGTGATGATTATTTCAAAGGTTTTAGTTGTTGCTTTTTACTTTCTCTACACGTACTATCTATAGAGTGTATAGAAAAGTTATTGCATTCCACCCAAAAATTCGATACCGAGATTTCACCGAAAATACATATTTTGGGTCCCTCTAAATCCAAAACAGGATTTTTACAAAACGATCTGTATGTGTTTTGTGTGTCTGTATGTGCATGTGTGTGTGGACAGCATCGCTCAAAAATGAAAAGACAGCTAAATACCAAACTTGGTATTTACGTTTGGTATCTCCCAAGAATGTGACACGACAGTTTTCAAAAAAATCCCCCCCGCAGCTAACTATCCGTTACATGGTACTTTTTTTTTTTTTTAATTTTTAATTTTCTCAAAAATAGCTCTAACGACATTGATTAAAATATTGTAACTTAAGATATTTACCTGACATATATCTTGAATTTTATGGAAATAGCCTCTGTAGATTACTTTATTCTGGATGAATTTTACGGAATTTTACATAACTGATAAACCGAAATAAATAGTCAAAAGCTTATTACACAAAAATGTAGCACACAATAAAACACATAATATATGTTATATACATTTTTTCGTGGAGTTAATCATTTTTTAGATATTCCTTGTTTATTTTATTATACTTTTCTCATACATGAATTTGTAAACCCTGTCCATACAAACAAAGGAACTTCAGTCACATAGCAACCAGCTTTTGACAGTCACTTTAACCTATGGTACTCCGTAATTTCGATTCTATCTTGCTTCTTTTGCTTCAAGCTAATCGAGAAAAATATAGCCGAAATATTCTTATTACTTGTTTCCTTGTAAGTAGATGTTTTTCAAAGCTGAAACTAAAAACAAGAAGTAAATGCGATCAACTCCAAGAAAAAAGATGTATATAACATAATCTTTGTGTTTTAACGTGCTCTATATTTTTGTGTGGTAAGTTTTTGTCCATCTCTTACCGTTTAGCAGTTTAAACAAAATTCCGCAAAATTCATCGAGAATAAGGTATTCTTCAGAGGTTATTCCTAGAAAATTCAATATGTACATTTGTCGGGTAAATATCTTTAATATACGGCATTTTAATCAAAATTGCTAGCGCCAATTTTCGAAAAAAGTTCCATTTAAAGGGTGGTTTAGAGGGGGGTATTTTTCTCAAAATCTTCGTGTCGCATCCCTGGAATATATTCAACTCTAATACCAGGTTTGGTATTTTACCGACTTTTCATTTTTGAGTTATTGTGTTCACAGCCACACGGACACACGTACACACACACACACACGGAACTTTTTCTGAAAATGCTTATTTTGGTTATAGGGGACCCTAAAACATACATTTTAATGGAAATTTTGGTATTGAATTTTTGGGTGGAGTGCAATACATTCTCTACACGTACTATATACAAAGTAAAAATGGCGAAGATTGAAACAAAAATCCGGAATATATTGGAAACAGTTAACTCTACAAAAAATATGTATATGACATAAATTGTATGCTTTAATGGGATCTACACCTTTTGTGTAATAAGTTATTGAATATTTCTTACGGTTTACGAGTTATACAAAAGTCATCCAGAATGAAGAGGTCTTCATAGGCTATTCCCAGAAAATTGATGATATACATTTTATTTGTCCCAGAAATATCTTTAACATATGGTATTTTAATAAAAATCGTTGGATACATTTTTTAGAAACTCAAAATTTTCGAAAATGTTTCATTGTAACGGGTACTGGGGAGTGGGGAGATTTTTTATAAATTTTCGTGAAGCATCGATATTTAACGGACATTTCGTTTTTGAGCTATGCGGTTCACAGACACACCAACCTGTTTTTGGGCTCAGGGGACCTCAAAACATATGTTACCAGTGAAATCAGGTTATCGAGTTTTTGATTGGCATACAATACTTCCTTTATATCTGATGTACATAATACGTGTAGAGTAAGTAAAAATATAATAATGTGTTCGCAACAATTTTCTCAACAATTTTGCACACAATTTTCACTGCCTTTAGACCGGAGCTTTCGATTGTTGATGGTTTTTACTTTCTGTATACGCACTATGTACATAGTGTATAGAGAGAAGGTACTGCACTCCACCAAAAAATTCGATACCGAGATTTCACCGGAAATATATGTTTTAGCCCTTTATCTAAAAAAAACTTTTTCGGAATAAGGTCCTTGAGTATGTGTGTGTGTCCGTGTGTCTGTGAATGCGATAACTCAAAAACGAAAAGTCGGTAAAATACCAAACTTGGTATTTAAGCTCAGTATCTTCCAGGGATGTGACACGAAGATTTTGAGAAAAATCCCCCCACCCCCAACTCCCTTTATATGGAACTTTTTTCGAAAATTTCGTGTATTAAAGATATTTACCTGACAAATAAAATGTATATCTTGAATTTTCTAGGAACAGCCTCCGAAGAGTATTTTATTCTGGATGAATTTTACGGTTTTTTTTAATAATTGCCAAACCGTAAGACATGGACAAAAACTTAATCCGCGAAACATGTAGAGCACGTTGAAATACACAATTTATGTTATATACATTTTTCATGAAGTTGAGCGTTTTTTAGATATTCCTTGCTTTGGTTTCAGCTATGAAAAACTTATACTTTTCTCATACAGGAACGTACCATAGAAATAAAGGAACATCCGTCACATAGCAACCAGCTTTTGACTATCACTTTAACCTATGCTACTCCCTTATTTCCCTTTTACTTGCAGGGAAGTGAGTACTAAGACCATTTCTGCTATTTTTTTTTTCTTAATGAAGTAAATAGAAGAATAAGCTCTTTAACAATAATTTGTTGCAGAGATGTAAAGAAAGTCATGTGAATGGAGCACATCAGATTTTTCACCATAAGCACAAACATCACCTGGTGACACACAGCAACAAAAATCCAATTTTGACTGTCCGAGTTGCTGGTCCTATATGCTGCCTGTTACATTATGTAAACGCGAATAAGTGGTTTCACGTGCAGGATGTCTGCGATGAATTCTAAGTAGGGGAGGGGAAATCCTGCAGTGGCTTACTTGTGATGCACTGGAAACTCAAATAAAATCATAAAACAAACTTCGTCTTTCTCTGTACAAATTACTTTTTTTACTTTCTCTACACGCACTATGTACATGGTGTATAGAGAATGTATTGCATTTCACCCAAAAATTCGACACCGAAATGTATGTATGTCTATGTGTGTCTGTGTGTCTGTGAACACGATAACTCAAAACACGAAAATCCTGATATTAAAGTTTCATATTCTTCAGGGATGCAACACGAAGATTTTAAGAAAAACTCCCCCACACCAAACAACCGTTAAATGGGAAAAATTTCGATAATTTTGATTTCCTCAAAAATGGCTCTAAAGGTTTTGATTAAAATTCCTTATATTTATCTATATGACAAATAAAATGCATATCTTGAATTTCCGGGAATAGTGTCTAAAGACATCCTTTATTCTAAAGTAATTTTGCATAACTGATAAACAGTAAGATATAGACAAAAACTTACTACACAAAAATGTAGAACACGTTAAACACAATTTATGTTATATACATTTAGTTGATTGTCCTTTAGATGTTCCTTGAAAATGGTTTCAGTTTTAAAAAATCTGATGTGTTCCATTCACATGACTTTCATTATATTATTGTTAATAAGCTTATCTTTTATTTATTTCATGCTAATCGAGAAAAATTAGCAGAAATAGTCTTATTTCTTGCTTTATTGTAAGTAGAAGAAAACTAATCGCCCTCCGTGGTGTAATGGTTACCATGCTAGCTTCATATACCCAAGGTCGCGGGTTCAAAGCCGGCGGAGGACGATGTAAAAATCCTTCGGAAGGGAAGTAAAGCCATTGGTCCCGTGTCTTTCACGCCCAGTATATAATGGGACGCTGAGAACCACAGCAGTTAAACAGCGTCCATAAATAACACACCATTTCCATTTTTAGAAGAAAAATAGCGGAATACTATAAGCTAAAGTGAAAGCCAAAAGCTGGTTGCTATGTGTCTGATGTTCCTTTTTTTGTATGAACAGAAGTTGACAAATTCTTGTATGTGAAAAGCATGTTTTTCAAAGCTGAAACCAAGAAAAAGGAATATCTAAAAAACGCACGAAAAAAACGCATATAACATAAATTGTGGGTTTTAACGTGCTCTACATTTTTTGTGGTTTAAGCTTTTGTCCATCTCTTACGGTTTAGTAGTTATGAAAAATTCATCCAGAATAAAGTAGTTGTCAAGGGTATTTCCAGAAAATTCAAAATATATATTTCATTTGTCAGGTAAATAACTTTAATATACGATATTTTAATCAAAACCGTTAGAGCCATTTTTTAGAAAATCAAAATTTTCGAAAAAAGTTCCATGTAAAGGGTAGTTTGGGGTTGGGGGATTTTTCTCAAAATCTTCCTGTCTTATCCCTGGAGGATACTTAACTTAAATACCAAGTTTGGTGTTTTACCGACTTTTCATTTTTGAGTTATCGTGTGCACAGACACACGGACACACTGACACACGGACAAACAGACACGGACACACACACACACACACACACACACACACAACCACACACACACACGGACCTTTTTCTGGAAATTATTTTGCTTTTCTGGAAATGCTTTGATTTTCTTAAAAATGGCTCTAACGATTTTGATTAAAATATCGTACATTAAAAATATTTACCTGACAAATAAAAGGTATATCTTGAATTTTCTGGGAATAGCTTCTAAAGACCTGTTTATTCTGGATGAATTTTGCTTAATTTGGCATAACTAATAAACCGTAAGAGTTAGACAAAATCTTACGCTTCAAGAACTGTAGGCCTTGTTAAAATACACAATTTACTTCATATACATTTTTTTCGTGGAGCTTACCGTTTTCGAGGTATTCATTGTTATTAGTTTCAGTTGTGAAGTACCTATACTTTTCTCAAACGGGAGTGTCGGTTTTTCTTTTGTTCTACTCCTGGCCAAGAAAAGAAGCGATTTGTAATGACAATCGTATAACGACAGCTTTTAAAACGTTTGACTATCGATTTAGCCTAGTGTATTCCCTTATTTTCTTCCTACTTATAAGGTACTAAGTAATAAGAACATTGTGCTAATGAGTACCTCGATTAACAAGGTGCAGAAAGAAGAATAATCTTATGTAAGAAGTTTGTAGAACGGCTACAGAAAGTTATGTGAGTGTAACACATAAGATTTTTACTTTCTCTTGCACCGTATGTACAATGAACATAGGGATAGAGAAGTATTGCATTCCAACCAAAAATTCGATACCGAGATTTCACCGGAAATACATGTTTTAGGACCCCCTGTACTAAATAAAGCATTTTGAGAAAAAGTTCTGTGTGTGTGTGTGTGTGTGTGTGTCCGTGTATCCGTGTGTTCGTGTTCCTGTGAACACGATAACTCAAAAACGAAAAGTAGCTAAAATACCAAACTAGGTATTTCAGTTCTGTATCTTCCAGGGATGCGACACGAAGAGTTTGAGAAAAATCTTCCCACTTCAAACTACCCTTTATATGGAAATTTTTTCGAAAATGTTGATTTTCTTAAAAATTAGTCTAAGGATTTTGATTTAAATATCGTATATTAAAGATGTTTACCTGACAAATAAAATGTATATCTTGAATTTTCTGGGAATAGTTTCTAAGGACCTGTTTATTCTGGATAAATTTTGCTTAATTTGGCATAACTAATAAACCGTAAGGGATAGACAAAACCTTACTTTATAAAAAATGTAGGCATTGTTGAAATACACAATTTACGTCATAAACATTTTTTTCGTGGAGCTTACCGTTTTCCAGGTATTCATTGTTATTAATTTCAGTCGTGAAGTACTTAAATTTTTCTCAGACGGCAGCGTCCTTTTTTCTTTTGTTCTGCTCCTGGCCAAGAAAAGAAGCTATTTGTAATGACAATCGCATAACGACAGCTTTTAAATCATTTGACTATATATTTAGCCTAGTGTATTCCCATATTTTCTTCCTACTTATAAGGAACTAAGTAATAAGAGCATTGTATTAATGAGTACCTCAACTAACAAGGTGCAGAAAGAAGAATAATGTTATGTAAGAAGTTTGTAAAACGACTAGAGAAAGTCATGTGAGTGTAACACATCAGATTTTTCAGAACATGATAACCTCCTGCCAAAGAGACTTTGGAATTAGGAAGGATGCTGCTATAAATCAACCCGAGTTGCTAAGTTTTCCACTTCCTTGTCTCTTACCTGAGGCGCAAATCTCGACTAGCAAGCAGTCTACAGGGTAGTCAAGAAACAGAGATTTGACTACGCTCGCAGGAGGGAGCGGTCCCGATTGAAGACCACCATGTTTAAGAGAAACTTATACCTAGACTCTAATAGATCTCCCACGTACACACAAACAAATCTTCGCAAAACAGACTTTTACATGAGCATTCGAATTCTTAACCCCTGAATATAGCTTAGTTACAATTAGAATAGCACACTAACACGTTATTTCTAAATAATAAAGGAATAAAGACCGTTACTAGTATTTAAATTGTAGTGTTAATGAAGTGGGCGGTGAAATAGTGGCAAGATTCAGTCGTGTGAATGTAATACATCATATTTTAAAGCACGAAAGAGAAAACAAGAACCAACTTAAACCGCATTACCATTTTCTTTCTGTAACGTCGAGTAGCGTAACAAAAACAATCTTCCACACAGAATTTAGGAATTGTGTTTATAACAGGCTGTAGCATACATTTGCAACTCATTTCAATGATTAAGAAGAGGGGTAGGGCGAAATGTTTCTCCAAAAATCTGATTATTCCATTCACATGCCTTTCTCTACATCTCTGCAACAAATTATTGTTAGAAAGTTTGTGCCTCTATTTACTTTATACCAATTCAGAAAAAAAAAATAGCAGAAATAGTATTATTCCTTGCTTCCTTGTAAGTAGAAGCCCAATAAGGGAGTAACATAGATTAAAGTGGTAGTCAAAAGTTGGTTGCTATGTGACTGATGTTCCTTTGTTTGTATGGGCAGAAGTTGAAAAATTCCTGTATGAGAAAAGTATGTTTTTCAAAGCTGAAAGCAAAAATAAAGAATATCTAAAAAATGATCAACTCCACGAAGAAAATGTATATAATATAAATTGTGTGTTTTAAAGTGCTCTATATTTTTATATGGTAACTTTTTGTCCAAGTCTTACGGTTTAGCAGTTATGCAAAATTTCGTAAAATTCTTCCGGAATAAAGTAGTCTTCAGAGGCTATTCCCAGACAATTCAAAATATATATTCTATTTTACTTAATATACGATATGTCAATCAAAATCGTTAGAGCCATTTTTAAGAAAATCAAAATTTTCGAAAAAGTTCCATGTAAAGGGTAGTTTGGGGTAGGGAGATTTTCTTGAAAATCTTCGTGTCGCATCCTCGGAAGATACCAAACTTAAATACCAAGTTTAGTATTCAACGGTCTTTTCGTTTTTGGTCTATGCTGCCCAAAGACACACACATACACACAGACACACACAGACAAATAGACAGACAGACAGAAACATACACACACAGACATTTTTCTAAAAATCCTATTTTTGGATTCAGGGAATCTCAAAACATGTATTTCCGTTGAAATCTCGGTATCGAATTTTTGAGTTGATTTACAGCACCTTCTCTATAGGTACACTATGTACATAGAGCATATAGAGAAAGTAAAAAAGAAAAAAACAAACGTTTGGTCCATTCACGTGACTTTCTCTAGCTGTGCGACAGACAAACTTTCCTTACAAAAATTACCATTTGAAAGCTTTCTTGCTAATCGAGAAAAACATTAGCATAAATTGTTTTATTACTTGCTATAAAGGAATTAAGGGAATATACTAAACCACAGCGTTAATAAAATATTTTAAAACTATGCTGTGTGAAACAATTGATTTTCGGTTCTCTTTTGTATTTTCAGTAGTAAAATAAAAGAGATGAAAGGGGAGTTGACTTCCCGCTTGAGGAAAGTTTAAGTACTTTATAATTAAAAGCAAAGGTATGTGATATACATTTTTACTTTCTCTAACCCCATATGTACAATGTACATAGGGATAGAGAAGGTATTGTAATGCACCCAAAAATTCGATTCCGAGATTTCACCGGGAATATATGTTTTGGGGTCCCCTGAGTCCGAAGAAAGCATTTTTAAAAAAAAGCTCCGTGTGTGTGTCTGTCTGTGAGTGTGTGACTGTGGACAGCATAGCCCCAAAACAAAAAGAGCGTTTAATACTAAACTTGGTATTTAGGTTTAGTATCTTCCAAGGATGCGACAGGAACATTTTCAAAAATATCCCCCCACTACAAACTACCCTTAATATGGAAAAAGTTTCGAAAATGTTGATTTTCTTAAAAATTGCTCTAACGATTTTGATTAGTTTTCCCGTATATTAAAGCTATTTATGTCCGAAATAAAATGTATATCACGAAGTTTTGGAAAATAGCCTATAAAGAGCTCTTTATTCTGGATGAATTTTGCTTAACTGCTAAACCGTAAGAAATAGAAAAAAACTCACTACACAAAAAATGTACATCACGTCAAAACACACATTTTATATCCTTTACGTTTTTGTTGTGGAGGTAACCATTTCCGAGATATTCCTTGTTACTGGTTTCAATTGTGAAGTACTTAAACTTTTCTCAAACAGGAAGTGTCCGATTTTTACTTTCTCTACACGTACTATGTACATAGTGTATAGAGAAGGTATTACAGTCCACCCAAAACCTTAACATTTTCACAAAAATGTCCGTGTGTCTGTGTGTCAATGTGTCCGTGTGTCTGTGAACATGATAACTCAAAACTAAGAGTCGGTAAGGTACCAAACTTGGTCTTTAAGTTTAGTATCTTCCAGCGATGCGATACGAAGATTTTGAGAAAGATCCCCCCACCCCAAACTATCCTTTACATGGAACATTTTTCGAAAATTTTGATTTTATCAATAATGGCTCTAATTATTTTGATTAAAATATCATATATTAAGGATATTTACCTGGCAAATAAAATGTATATCTTGAATTCTCTGGTAATAGCCTCTGAAGACTACTTCATTCTTTACGAATTTTACGGAATTTTGCATAACTGCCAAACCATAACAGATGGGAAAAAACTTACCACACAAAAATGTAGAGCACTTTAAAACACACAATTTGTGTTACATGCATTTTTTCATGGAGTTGATCGTTTTTGAGATATTTCTTGTTATTGGTTTCAGCTTTAAATACTTATAATTTTCTCCCACAGGACTTGGTCAACTCCAGTCCATACAACCACAGGAACTTCAGGCTCATATCAACCTGATTTTGACTATCACTTTAACCTATGGTACTTCCGTATTTTGCTTCTACTTACAAGGAAGGAAGTAACAGACTATTTCTGCTATTTTTTTCTCGATTAGCATGAAGTAAATAGAAACATAAGCTTTTTAATAATAATTTGTTGCAGACATGTAGAGCAAGTAATGTGAATGGAACACATGAGATTTTCTTTTGCTCTACTCCTGGCCAAGCAAAGAAGTAATTTGCAAAGACAATCAAATGACGAAAGCTTTTAAAACATTTGACAATCACTTTAGCATAGCGCATTCCCTTATTCTCTCCTACTTATAAGGAACTAAGTAATAAGAACATTCTGCTAACATTTTACTCAATTAGCATTGTGTACAAAGAAGAAGAATCTTTTGTAGGAGGTTCGTAGGGCAGCCAGAGAAAATCATGTGAGTGTAACATCAGATTTTTTTCTTTTAATGAGCTCTATATTACTTTCTCTACACGTATTATGTACATAGTGTATAGAGAAGGTATTGCATTCCACCGAAAAATTCGATATCGGGATTTCACCTGAAATACATATTTTGGGTTCCCCTGAATTAAAAAAAGCATTTTTAGAAAAATGGCCGTATGTGCGTACCTGTGTTTGTATGTGTGTGCCTTTTGACAGAATAGCTCAAAAACGAAAAGTCGCTCTAATACCAAGTTTGGAGTTTTAAGGACACGAAGGTTTTCAAGAAAATCCCTCCTCCTTTCGAAAAGTTTGGTTTTCTCAAAAATGATTCTAAAGAGTTTAATTAAAATACTGTGTACTAAAGATATTTACAAGGGAAATAAAATATATGTTTGAATTTTCTAAGAATAGCCTGTGAAGACTTCTTTGTTTTGGATGAATTTTGCAGAATTATGCATAACGGTTAAACCGTAACAGATAGGCAAAATCTTACTGCACAAAAATGTGGATCTGTTAAAACACACTTTATGTCTTAAGGTTTTTTTGTTTGTTTAGTCATTATATTAGGGTTGACAGTTTCTAGCTCGCTGTTATTGGTTTCAATTTTAAATTACCCAAATTTTGCCAAACTGGAAGTCACATTTCCTTTTATATACTTTAGTGATGGCCATGCGAACCGAACCTCAAGTGTAAAAATCAAGTTCATTTTGAGGTATTATATAAGAATCAAATTCAATATCTAGAAAATTTGAATATTCATAACTTCAATATCATTGATGTCCCATGGCTTTAAGTGTTAGTGTAAGTTGAATCTTTTCAATTATATAAAGGATTCGAATGGAAGTTAAGGCATTGAACACTAAGGCTGAGAGGTATAAAATCATTTTTACTTTCTCTAAACGTACTATGTACATAAGGTATAGAGATTTCACCGGAAATACATGTTTTGGGTTCACCCATAATTACCCTTTACATGGAAAAAATATCAAACATTTTCACTTTATCAAAAAGGGTTCTAACGATTTTGATTGAAATCTCGTACATTTAAGACATTTACATGCCAAAGAAAATGTATATCTTGGATATTCTGGGAATAGCCTCTCTAAAGTCCTCTTTATTATTATTTATATGAATTTTGTCTAAGGGTAAACCGTAAGGGATTTACAAAAACTTACTACACAAACATTTAGATCAAGATTAAACACACAATCTATGTCATATAAATTGTTTTCGTGGGGTTGATCGTTTTAGAGATATTCCTTGTTATTGGTTTCCGGTTTAAAAAACTTAGTTTTTTCTCATACAGGAATTTGTCAACTCGTGTACATGGAAACAAAGGAACTTCAGTCACATAGCAACCAGCTTTTTACTGTCTCTTTAACCTATGGTACTTCTTATTTTCTTTGTACTTGCATGGAAGTAAAAAGTTTCGCTAATTTTTTCTCGATTAGCATTAAGTAAATGCAAGCATAAGCTTTTTAACAATAATTTGTTGCAGAGATGTAGAAAAATCACGTGAATGGACCACATCAGATTTTTGAACCATATATTGTTGCAAGAAAGTTAAATATTTTAAATCCTGTTGGTACAGCAATAACTATAGTAGATCTTTAAAAAGATTTGACTATCGTTTTAGTCTAGTGTATTCCCTTATTTACCTCCTACTTACAAGGAAACAGGTAATAAGACTATTTCTGCTAATTTTTTCTCGATTAGTAGGAAGTAAACAAAAGCAAAAGCTTTTAACAATAATTTGTTACAGAGGTGTATTGAAAGTCGTGGATTTTTTTTGAGAAAGATTTCCTTTAGCGTAACTTGTTAATCTTTTAAATCAGTTGCAAATGTATGCTACAGTCAGTTATAAACTCAGATTCTAAATTACGGGGTGGAGAATTGTTTTCCTTACGCTCCGCAGGAAGCCGAGTCAGACTTTCCATTTCGTGCTTTAAAATACGTTTTACATTCACATGAGTGCCTCTACTCACTATTTTACTGGCTACTTCAGAAGACTACAATTTAAAAGATTTGATGTCTTCCATTCACATGACTTTCTCTACGTCTCTGTAACAAATTATTGTTAAAAATCTTATACTTCTATTTACTTAATGCTAGTTCAGAAAAATTAGCAGAAATTGTCTCATTACTCGCTTCCTTGTAACTAGAAGCGAAATAAGGGAGTACATAGTGATAGTCAAAAGCTGGTTGCTATGTGACTGAAGTTTGTATGGACAGGAGTTGACACATTTCTGTATGAAAAAAGTATAAGTTTTTTCACAGCTTAACCCGAAACCTAGTAATATCCTAAAAACAATCAACTCCACGAAAAAAATGTATATAACATAAATGGTATGTTTTAACATACTCTACATTTTTTGTGTGGTAAGTTTTTGTCCATCTCTTACGGTTTAGCAGTTATGCAAAATTCCGTAAAATTAATCCAGGTAATAAATATCTTTAATGTACGATATTTTAATCAAAATCGTTAGAGACATTTCTGAGAAAATCAAAATTTTTGTATAATTTTGCATGTTAAGGGTAGTTGGGTGTGGGGGATTTTACTCAAAATCTTTGTGTCGCATCTCTGTAAGATACTAAACTTAAATACTAAGCTTGGTATTTTACTGAATTTTCTTTTTTGATTTATCGTGTTCACATGCACACGGACACACACATACTGATCTTTTTCTAAAAAATTTTTTTTGGATACAGGAGACCCTTAAAAATGTACCTGTGTCCGAAAGGAGCATTTTTACTTTCTCTACACGTACTATGTACATAGTGTATACAGAAGGAATTGTATTGCACCCAAAAATTCGATACCGAGATTTCACCGGAAATACATGTTTTGGGTCCCCCTGAATCCAAAAAATATATTTTGCAAAAAGGTCCTCGTGTGTGCATGTGTCTGTTTGTGTCTGTATGTCTGTGTGTCTGTGTGTCTTTGGACAGCATAGCTCAAAAACGAAAAGACCGTTAAATACCAAACTTGGTATTTAAGTTTGGTATCTTCCAAGGATGCGACACGAAGATTTTCAAAAAAATCTTCCCACCCCCAACTACACTTTACATGGAACATTTTTCAAAAATTTTTATAAAATATCGTGTATTAAAGATATTTACGTGACAAATAAAATATAATATCTTGAATTTTCTGAAAATAGCCTCTGAAGACTACTTTATTCTGGAGGAACTTTACATAGTTGCTAAACCGTAAGAAATGGACAAAAACTTACTACACAAAAAAATGTAGGGCACATAAAACACATAATTTATAGATACATTTTTTTCGAGGAGTTGTTTGTTTTTGAGATATTCCTTGTTTTTGGATTCAACTTTGAAAAAACTTTTCTCATACAGATATTTGTCAACTCGTGTCCATACAAACAACGGAACTTCAGGCACCTAGTAACCAGCTTTTGACTTCATATTTCGCTTCTACTTACAAGGAAGCAAGTAATAAGGCTATTTCTGCTAATTTTTTCTCGATTAGCATGAATTAAGTAGAAGAATAAGCTTACTAACAATAATTTGTTACACAGAAGTAGAGAAAGTCATGTGAATGGAGCACATCAGATTTTTATAAAAAGGTCTGTATGTGTTATTATCTTCCAGGAGTGTAACACGATGATTTTCAAAAAACTTCCCCCACCATAAACTACCTTTACATGTAACAAGTTTTGAAAACTTTTCTCACAAATGGCTGTTACGATTTTGATAAAAATGGCATATATTAAAGATATTTGCAAAAAAAAAAAAGAAATTTTTAAAGGAGAGCCTCTGAAGATCTCTATATTCTGAATCGGTTTTGCAGAATTTTACATAATCTTTAAACCATAAGTAAAAAGTAGACTAAACCTTATTGTCCTAAAATGTAGATCTCGTTAAAAAGCAACATAATTTATGTCATACAGTTTTTCTTGTAGAGTGTTATTGATATATTCCTTGTTAATGGCTTCAATTTTATACTACCTAACTTTTCTCAAACGGTACCATGCAAAGCGAACCGAACCACAATTGTTTCACGTATCGACTAGCTTATAAAGGATTCGACTATCGCATTAGCCTGGTGTATTCACTTAATTGTGTTCTACTTAAAAGGAAAAAATAATAATACCAATTCTGCTAATGTTTATCTCGATTGGCATGATGTGGATAAAAGAATAATCTTTAGTAAGAATAGTTTTATATGGAACAGCTAGAAAAAGCCATGTGAATGTAGTCGATCAGCTTTTTTCAATTCATGGGTGCTCAAATCATGTATATGCGGTGAAATCTCGGTGTGGAGTTTTTGGATAGATTGCAATAGCTCTGTATCTATTACGTACGTTGTGCGTGGTAGAGAGAGAGAGAGAGAGAGAGAGAGAGAGAGAGAGAGAGAGAGAAGTAAGAAATAATGCCTTTTGTATAGAGAAAAACAACATTTATCTATCATTTTATTTCAATTTTCAGTGCATCATAATGACAGCCACTGCAGCCCTCCCCTACTTATAATTCATCGCAGACACCCTGCACGTGAAACCATTTATTCGCGTCTCCATGGTGTAATGGTCAGCATATCCGACCAGCAGTTCGTAGGATTAGAGCTTGGATTTTCCTTGTTGTGAGTCGCCAGGTGGTGTTTCTGCTTATGGTGAAAAGGGTACTTTAGGTAACCATAACTAACTCTGGAACAACTACTAGTGACCTTTAAAAATCGCTGTTTCGAATTACTTTTGTCTTTGGAGTGTAGTAGTGTATCCATGTTTCATCCACAGTTATGTATCGACGTAGAAACTCGTCAGGATTTTGACGGAAAAGTGCCAAACCAGCTTCCGAATCAATTACACGATTTATTCTCCATTGGGAGCAAATACGGCACCTATTTTGCCGATACTTTGTTACACTTAATTTTTGGTGCAACACTGAGAACACTGTACGTTGTGATATGCCTGTGGTCTCTACTACTTCGCGAACTTTGATTTGTCGATCACACAAAACCATATCTTGGATTTTGTCATTAATTTCGGAGGAAGTCACTTCTACTGGACGTCGGGAACAATGTTAATCATTAGTGGAGGTACGGCCACATTTAAATTCATTTATCCAATTGTAAATTATTGCAAACGCAGGAGCAGATGTGCCATGAACTTCATCTAACTCAGCTTTTATCTCTTTCTCTGTTCAGTCTTTTAAATATAAGTGTTTACTCACTGCATAAAACTCGTTTTTTCCATCTCTCTAAATAATCATAAGATTGCTCATTTAATCACCTATGGCAGCAAAATCGGTTGATGGATATAGCTTAAACTTTAACTGCCATCTAGTGAGAGACGATGGTAACTAAATACAAACTGTTTTCGATGTCACGAAAGGGCCCGTCACAGTATTGCATTCCGCTCAAAATTCAATACTTAAATTTCAGCAAAAATGTACGTTTTAGGATCCCCTGTATAAAAAAAACACATTTTAAGAAATGTAATGGTTAAAAGTTATAACTAAGCCAATCTTCCTCTATGTCATAAACTGGCTTTATATCCCTTTCGTTTTTACCTGGTGCGGAAGGTTCGAATAGCGGTGATCGTAAGTGCAATACGTTATGGACGGGCCATCCATTCAAAGCCAAGTTCAAATTCCGGAAGCCGAGGTAAAGGACGTGGAGGACGCACGTAAAACTATCGGTGTGATGGTACACGTTATGATGACGGGCCATGTTTGAAAGCAATTGCCTGTAAGATGGTCCAGGAGATTACGGAATGGAGTGGAGATGTGGGTACCCATGTCAGCATGGTATTTTTCTTAGAGGTGGCGTTGAGATGCAAGTGGTTTCCTTGGAACTCTACTATTGAACTCATTTATTTATTTTCTTCGATATTATTTGCCGTCGAACACACACGCATTCCTCCTAAGTTATCCCCTTTCAACTACTTTTTACGCGACCACGCCTACCATCTCTTATTGTTTGTGACACTTATAAAGCAGTATTAATTAACACAGGTTCTATCGTGGCCATACGTAGCCCGTTCGTTTCCATCGCGGAATCAAATATCACTTCTTAACTCACCACATCTCCCATAGCTAATGAAGTGGCGTTCCTCGACCACCTAAATCTCCGTTGCCATTCGCTTTTGTCATCGGGCAATGGAACTTCTAACCCCTTCAGTTCATTGCCGCGCCCAAAACGATACCTTTCTATTGCCAGCGCAAGACTACTGGAATCGTGACTCTGACTGCCAGCCAGCTACCGAGTCTAGCTTATCGAAGGTTGTGAAATGATACTTTGCTTACTTAAAGTCACAGCGAGCAAACTTTGTACATTCTGTATCGAAAGTGTTCCGCATATGTTTGTATTCAAAGTGGACAGTAAATAGTATGCATATTATTTATTTTATTTTTATTTTTTTTTTAAGCATGGCTCCTGCGTTTTCAAAGTTAATTGGCAAAGTATTACTTAGAGCAGAGAAATAATTGCAACTGTCCTTGACTTCATGAAATAAGAGGCAGAGATGAAGGAAGAAAATGTATGTTCCCCGAGTTCTTCAAAAGCCTGTAGAAAGTGAATGAAAGAGTAGCCAAGGCAACTGATATTTCACTGAGTTCCGTTTCTAGGGTTCTCAAAGATAAGACTGAAAGAAAAATAAAACTTAATATAACAGTTTTAAATTAAAAGACGTGGAACAGTTATGTCCCAGCGAATTGCAGAAATTGGCAGGCAGAATGGGAATAAGTATGTGGACATGTTGTGAACATTGAAAGTCATTAAAAAGAAAATCAAAAGAAAAATTCTAATCTAGGATAATGGTGCAGAAAGTAGCGATAGCGTTGATGATGAGAATGACGTGAGCGAAGACGAAGGACTGTCAGGTGTGGAAGAATTGGAGGCAGACGATTGACATTGTTTATATAGTATGCTATTATTATAGATGTTTTGTAGATATGAATATACATATGAAAACACCTGTTTATCAGTGCAGTGCATAATAGGTGACAGATATTTGATATTGACTGTGATAGGCACTCTTCTAGCATATATGAATCGACTGGTGAACTGCTTATCTGAAAGTACAACTCAATTTCTGGCTTATATTAAGATTTTTACATGTCCAGATTTGTTGCGCCAGCTGGGTCGCTTGCCAATCGTATCCGGACACATTCACACCTTATCAAACGCCGTATTTGCCTCTTTTCGGCGTGTTTCACGATATTTCTTCCTGGCCATTCCAAATGCTGTTGGTCCCTCCTTAATTTAATTTAAATCTGTCTTAAATTATACTTTTAATTCCGCGGTACGACATGTATTGTCTCAGGATGTCCACAAAACGAAGCGCTTAAATTATCACAAACTGTGATCCCACTGGCTTCCAAAGATGCCTTAAGGTTTTCACAAAACCAAGCGGCTGAAACAGTGCTGAAACATTTCTTAGCCGAAACAGTGATGAGGCAGATCAATTCTTACGCAGGCTGATGAGACTTGGGTTTGTTATGCCACTACAGAATCAATACAGTCGATGGAGTGGAAGCACACAGGATCCACAAAAAGACAAAAATTCAAATCTACGTTGTCGTTACGAAAAATCATGTACCTTATGTTCTGGGGAAGACAGGGCATTCTGCTTGTTGGGTTCCTTCCCAGAGATGCACTCATCAATGCGGCCCGATGAAATATTCGGTGCACAATTCAAAACAAAAGGATGGAATGCTCAGTCAAGACATTTAATCAGTTGAACAAAACTCAGTAAACTCTTATAAGTAATAACTTGACAAGAAAGATTAAGACTACACGTACTGTACATAGTGTATAGAGAAGGTATTGTACTCCACCATAAAATTCGATACCGAGATTTCACGGGAAATATATGTTTTAGGGTCCCCTGAATCCCAAAAAAAGTATTTTCAAAAAAAAGGTCCGTGTTTGCGTTTGTGTATCCCGTGTGTCCGTGTGTCTGTGAACACGATAACTCAAAAACAAAAAGTCGGTAGAATACCTAACTTGGTGTTTAAGTTTAGTATCTTCCAGGGATGCGACACGAAGATTTTGAGAAAAATCCCCTCACCCCAAACTACCCTTTGCATGGAACTTTTTTCGAACATTTTGATTTTCTAAAAAATGGCTGTAACGATTTTGATTAGAATATCGTATATTAAAGATATATACCTGACAAATAAAATGTATCTTTTGAACTTTCTAGGAATAGCCTCTGAAGAGTAGTTTATTCTGGATGAATTTTACGGAATTTTGAATAACTGCTAAACCGTAAGAGATGGACAAAAACTTACTACTACACAAAAAATGCAGAGCACATTAAAACACACAATTTATCGTATATACATTTTTTCGTGGAGTTCGTCGTTTTTGAGACATTCCTTATTTTTGGTTTCTGCTACGAAAAACATTTTTCTCATACAGGAACTTGTCAACTCCGATCCATATAAACAAAAGAACTTAATTGACATATCAACCAGCTTTTGACTATCACTTTAACCTATGGTAGTCTCTTATTTCGCTTCCACTTACAAGGAAGCAAGTGATAAGACTATTTCTGCTAATTTTTTCTGATTAGCATAAAGTAAATAGAAGTATAAGCTTTTTAAGAATAATTGGTTGCAAGGATATAGAGAAAGTCATGTGAATGGTACTCATCCGATTTTTAATTGAATAACACTTTATTTTTACTGGTAAGTGATTCTTTGGAAAATGTTCAGTATAAACTGAATAAACAAATGAATAGCCTTCCATGGAGGAGCATTTAGCAGTATGTTGTGTAAATTGGACCAATATCTGTAGAAAATCTAAAGCGAGATGACCATTTTTCGTTTGCTTCTTGAATTTAATATTTGAGGTTGGAAATTTTATCCATCGCCTCCCTTTGCTTCAATTCTGTTTGCCACGAAGTCAATGGTCTTGCACACCGTGGAATGGTGAATCCAAAATCTCCTGCAACTGGGTTAACTAAATAGCGTAAAAAAACTAATTTTTCTGTTCTGTTCATCCATAGCTCCGTGGTTCACAAGGAACCTTGGCTTACCGCCCGGCCGCTGCGTACCCCATCTCAGTCCTTGACGGACGTCATGGTTGGGGTTCAGTATTGGAAGGTGAGACGTGGTCAGCGCCTCGAACCCCGGTTGGTTAATGCGGTCCTCATGACATCAAGTATATCCTCAATTGGCCCCTCAGGAACCTCACGAGGCTGAGTGCACCCCGATCCAGGTCTCCCAACAGGGGAAAATTCCCCACGCCGGTACCGGGAATGGAACCCAGATCTCCCGCTTGTTATTTCATCCATACCATCTAGAAAACAGTTTTTAAAAAGTTTACACTTTACTTTCAAACTTCAGAAACCATTTTGAATCACTGGGACTAGTATCCCTTCTCTTATTGTAGCTCTTTGCGTGGTGTATGAGTAAAAATGCTGCCATAGTTATTTGCAGCTACTTTTGCAATTCAACTCTACAGCAAACTTACAAATATTTACTCAACAAGTAATCACAGAATATTATTCAAATAAAGTTTAAGTATTTGCTGGTAAAACCAGTAATTACCAACAAGTAAAAGTTGAGCCTGAATTGCAATTACTTATGGTTTATTCAACTTGTTATCACTATTGACTTAAAATGATATAAGGCAAACAGATTACTGACTTTTATTCAACTGACCCAGTGTGTTGTTTCATGACAACGCACGTTTTTATGTTGCTGTATCCACACAAAACACTATTTAACAATTCGTTTGGGAGAAGCTCTATCACCCACCGTACACCCCCGATCTCGCGCCTTCTGGCTACCACTTGTTCTTGAACCTAAAGCGCGAGCCCGGAGAAAGGTGCTTTGACTGCAATAACGGCGCTAAACATGGTGTACAGCTCTTCACTGGCGGCAGCTTTCTTTTAAGAGAGCATATAGATAGAGACTCCCCAATATAATAAAACCTGAACAATGGTGGTAACTAGATCGAAAAATCTGATGGGTTTCATTCTCATGACCTTTTCTATATCTCTGTAATAAATTATTATTAATAAGCTTATTCTTCCATTTATTTCATGCTGGTCAAGAAAAAATAGCAGAAATAGTCTTATTTCTCGCTGCCTTATAAGTAGAAAGGAGTAACATAGGTTAAAGTGACCGCCAATAGCTGGTTGCCATGTCCTTTGTTTGTTGGACACAAGTTGACAAATTGCTGTATGCGAAAAGTGTAAGTATTTTAAAGCTGAAACTAGTAACCAGGAATATCTCAAAAACGGTCAACTCTACGAAAAAAAAAAAAGTATGTAACATAAATTGCGTGTTTCAACGCCCATCTCTTACGGTTTAGCAGTTATGCAAAATTCCTTAAAATTCATCCAGGATAAAGTAGTCTTCAGAGCCTATTCCCAGAAAATTCAAGATATATACTTTATTTGTCCAGTAAATACCTTTAATATATGATGTTTTAATCAAAATCGTTACAGCCATTTTTGAGAAAATCAAAATTTTCCAAAAATGTTCCATATAAAGGGTAGTTGGGAATGGGGGGATTTTTCTCAAACTCTTCGTGTCAAATCCCTGGAAAACTTCAATACCACGTTTGGTATTTTACCGACTTTTCGTTTTCGAGTTATCGTGTTCAGTGGACCCTAAAACATATATTTCCAGTGAAATTTAGGTTTCGAATATTTGGGTGGAGTGCAATACCTTCTCTATACACTATGTACATAGTACCAGCAGAGAAAGTAAAAATAGGTTAAAGAATGCTGTTTCGTGTACAAATAAATATTCTTGTGACAAAAAATTGTGTTTTTCTTTTTCAAACCGGGTTTTCCTCTCCGGTCACGTTACGTATAACATTTAAAGACAAATGAACTCACCATAAACGGGTTTGCAGCTATACTCCATTTGCTTACCTGAAAACAAAAATTCGTATTATTAGTATTTGTATAGTTTAAGAATTGAAAATTCAAAATAAAATGATTAGCCTAATTATTTAAAGAAGTTGTAATTTACATATAATATATTGATGTATGCATAACTACAATTATAATAGTGCATTATTTCTAAAATGAATTATGAATAATAAATAGGCCCCAATAATTTATTTGTAAATAAATAAATACCGCACTTAGTATATCTAATTAAGCTGATATTACTATACTATAGTGTTTCAATTGATCACATAAAAAGATTCCGATGCGTCCCAATTACCTAACTTTCTCTAGCTCTCCCATACACAAACTATTCTTAAAAACGATTATTCTTTTATCTACTTCATGCTAATCAAGATAAACATTAGCAGAAATGGTCTTATTACTTGCTTCCTATTAAGTAGAAGCGAAATAAGAGGATATATTAGTACAATGCGATTCTAAAATCTTTTAAAACCTGGTCGCAATTGAGGTTCGATTCGCTTTGCATGGTCCCGTTTGGGAAAACTAAAGATAATTTAACATTGAAACAAATAACAAGAAATATCTCTTAAACGGCCATCTCTATAAGACAAATCTTATGTGTTCCATTCACATGACTTTCTCTACAACTCTGCAATAATTATTTTTAAAAAGCTTATGCTTCTATTTACTTCCTGCTAATCCAGAAAAAATTAGCAAGAAATAGTTTTATTACTTGCTTCCTTGTAAGTAGAAGCGAAATAAGGGAGCACCATAGGTTAAAGTGACAGTCAAAAGCTGGTTGTTATGTGACTGAAGTTACTTTGTTTGTATGGACACGAGTTCACAAAGTCCTGTATGAGAAAAGTATGTTATTTATAGCTGAAACAAAAAGCAAGGAATATCTCAAAAACTATCAACTCCACGAAAAAATGTATGAGACATAAATTGTGTGTTTTAAAGTGATCTACATTTTTGTGTGGTAGGTTTTTGTCCATGTCTTACGGTTTATCAGTTATGCAAAATCCGTAAACTTCACCCAGAATAAAGTAGTCTTCAGAGGCTATTCCCAGAAAATCCAATATATACATTTTATTTGTCAGGTAAATATCTTTAATATAGGACATGTTAATCAAAATCGTTAGAGCTATTTTTTAGAACATCAAAATTTTCCAAAAAATGTTCCATGTAAAGGGTTGTCTGGGGTGGGGAGATTTTTCTACAAATCTTCCTTTCGCATCCCTGGAAGATACTAAACTTAAATACCTAGTTTGGTATTTTACCGACTTTTCGTTTCAGAGTTATCGTGTTCACAGACACACGGACACACACACACGGAAATTTTTCTGAAAACACTTTTTTTGGGACCCTTAAACATATATTTTCTGTGAAATCTCGGTATCGATTTTTTTGCTGGAGTGCAATACCTTCTCTGTACACTATATACATAGTAAGTGTAGAGAAAGTAAAAACATGTATACATAAATTATGTGTTTTAAGGATATCTACATGTTTTGTCAATTTCTTACGGTTTAACCGTTAAGAAAAATTTTGCAAAACTCATGCATAATAAAGAGCTCTTCAGAGATTTTTCTTAGAAAATTCAAAATATACAATTTATTTTTCACGTAAATAGCTTTAATATACGGCATTTTAATAACAATCGTTAGAGAAAACCAAATTCTCAAAACATTTTCCATTAAAAGGGTAGTTTTTGGGGGAGGGGTTTCTTGCAAATGTTTTGTGTTTCATCGTTGGAACATACTAAACATAAATGTCAAGTTTGGTATTTAGTGCCTTTTCGCTTTTGAGCTATGCTGTTCACAGACACACACACACACACACACACACACACACATATGGACCCTTTTCTAAAAATGTTTTTTTCAGACTCATGGAACCTCAAAACAAATATTTCCGGTGAAATTTCGACATTAGTATGGAATACAATAGCTTCTCTAGTTACTATGCACATTGTATGTGCATACGTGCTACAGAAAGTAAAATGTATTTCACTGGTTACTAATATTCTGTTGTAGAATTTATTTGTAGTGGTAATATTAATGTGTTACATTACATGACTTTCCCTGCAATGAAGTATTATTGTAAAAGCTTATTCTTTTGTTGGATTCATGCTAATCGAGATAAATTAGCAGAAATTGTCTCATTACTTGCTTGTTTGCAAGTAAAAGGGAAATAAACTAGACTAAAGCAATAGTTACATCTTTTTACTTTCTCTATACGCACCATGTACATAGTGTATAGAGAAAGTATTGCACTCCACCAAAAAATTCGATACTGAGATTTCACCGGAAATATATGTTTTAGGGTCTCCAATATAAAAAAGCATTTTCACAAAAAGGTCCGTGTGTCAGTGAACAAGATAACTCAAAAACGAAAAGTCGGTAAAATACCAAACTTGGTATTTAAGTTTAGTATCTTCCAGGGATGCGACACGAAGATATTGAAAAAAAATCCCCCCACCCCAAACTACCCTTTACATGGAACTTTTTTAGAAAATGTTGGCTTTCTTAAAAATGGCTCTAACGATTTTGATTAAAAGGTCATATATTAAAGATATTTACCTGACAAATAAAATGTATATGTTGAATTTTCTGGGAATAGCCTCTGAAGACTACTTTATTCTGGATGAATTGTACGAAATGTTGCATAACTGCTAAACCGTAAGAGTTGGACAAAAACTTACTACAAAAAAAAAACAAACAAACAAACACACACAATTTATGTTATATACATTTTTGTTTTTTCGTAGAATTGATAATGTTTTAGATATTCCTTTATTTTGGTTTCATCGTTAAAAACTTACGCTTTTCTCATACAAGAATTTGCCAGCTCCTGTCCATACAAACAAAGGAGGTTCAGTCACATAGCAACTAACTTTTCTGGGAATAGCCACTTTAACCTATGGTACTCTCTTATTGGTTTCTACTTCCAAGGAAATAAGTAATAAGACTATTAGTGCTACTTTTTTCTAAATTAGCATGAAGTAATTAGAAGTATAAACTTTTTAACAATAATTTGTTGCAGAGATGTAGAGAAAATCATGTGAATGCATCACATCAGATTTTTTAAATAACTTTTTTTTTTATACAGGGGAGCATAAAACGTGTATTACCAGTAAAATCTCGGTATCCTTGTGCTATACCTTCTCTACTTATATCCTGAGTACATGCTTGAGAAAGCAAAAATGGTATTATTATTATATATATTCTTGTAAGTTCGAGGAGAATTAGGGCATTCACTAGGCAGTGAAATCTTTTAGCAGCTGGTTGTTTTGCGATGCCATTGACATTTCGTTACTTTTGATGACAAGGAGAGACAAATGAAACAAGTGAGATAACATATCAGTAGAAAAATTAAACAAAAGCAAGGAATAACTCGGAAATGGTTAACTCAAAGAAAAACTTTTATAAACTAAGTATTCTAACAGATCTACATTTTCATAGTTCGATTTTATCTATTTCTAACGTTTCACCTGTTGTTCCAAGGACGTGCAGAATAAATAATATATATAAAAGCATTAAATAATTGTATTTAATGCTTGACAATTAGTTTAATATGAAATTAAGACTATATTGTGTTTAAAGCGGGACTTATAGGTTCCAATGTTTGTTTTTATGTAAGAAATAATTTTAACAGAAACGAAGATCTACAAATAGGCAAAGTATTAATAGCTATAATTCATACCGCTTACCCCATCCCCCTCAACGTCCATTGGCCAGCGCCAACCAATGACAGAGCGCGAGGCGGTCCTTCATCCCACCAGATATAACTATCGACGTCAGAGCAACTTGCCCCAGATCCTTGATGATAGCGACAGAGTAAGTCGTTGAAAGCTTGGAAATTAATCCAACACTTACCTGTCTGACATCCCGAGAAGAAATAATTAATAACCAGCGCCGGGAAAGTTTCAAGTCCTTGAAATTATTTTAACTACAGACCACGGCAAAAGAGCCCGGAAATTTTGGTTTATAAAACTATGGACACCGACCTTGAAAGCTTAAGCCCATATTTAAGATGATAACTAATGATACCACTAAAATACCAAAGATATAGACAGGTCTAAAAGGGCAGTTTACTTATATGAATGGATGAATAAGTGTATTTATTGACGTAACAATATCATACATTGAACTCCAGCAATCGCAAGGGTCCACAGACCGTACGTGCCTTTGTAATACACAAAATAAAAAGCGATATTAAAACAACAACAACAAATAATTAAAAGAGTAAGCACGAAAATAAAAAGACAAAGATATATATATATATATATATATATATATATATATATATATACACACACAATATTTAAAACCGTAACACAACAATGCCATAGGTATGACATAAAATATATGTATGTAAAACATTGTTGTCACTTTTGTTAGCTGTTCTCATCCCTTCCCCCTTCTCTATTGGTAGCCTTCTCAGATCTCAGCTTTATTGCTTTAAGTATAAATTTACCTAGTCTTCCGTGCCTACCAGTAGCGTCCAACATGCTTCTAGCTCTACATTCGCGGTGGTAAAGAATCGCGGTAAATTTATGTGGAAACCAATGGATACAGAAGTATTTGTTGATAAATTGGAGCGAAGTTTAAGGCAAAGGAATGCAGAAACAGCGTAGGAACTAACAGATATAATAGCACAGGCAGCGGGGACAAAGAGATTACGATAGTAGGATAGAACAATTCAATGGTTGGTATGACCAGCATGCAGAGTTACTATGTACATAGGGATAGAGAAGCATTGTATTGTATTCCACCCAAAAATTCGATACCGAGATTCACCGGAAATACATGTTTTAGGACCCCCTGTATCCAAGAATAGCATTTTCAGAAAAAGGTCCGCGTGTATGTGTGTCAGTGTGGTATTTAAGTTTAGTATCTTCCAGTGATGTGACACGAAGATTTTGAGAAGAAGTCCACCACCTCAAATTACCCTTTACATGGAACTTTTTTCGAAAATTTTGATTTTTTTAAAAATATCTCTACCGGTTTTGATTAAAGTTTCGTATATTAAAGATATTTACACCACAAATAAAATGTATATCTTGAATTTTCCGGGAATAGCCTCTGAGAACTACTTTATTCAGGATGAATTTTGCATAACTACTAAACCGTAAGAGATGGACAAAAACTTACTACAAAAAGGTAGAGCACGATAAAACACACAATTTATGTTATATACATTCTTTTTCGTGGAGTTGACCGTTTTTGAGATATTCCTTTTTCTTGGTTTCAGCTTTGAAGAACTTATACTTTTCTGATACAGGAATTTGTCAACTGCTGTCCATTCAAACAAAGGAACAGCACACAAATAGCAACCAGCTTTGGCTTTCACTTTTACCTATGGTACTCCCTTATTTCGTTTCTACTTACAATAAATCAAGAAATAAGACTATTTCTGCTAATTTTTCTCGATTAGCGTGAAATAAATAAAAGATAATGTTACCAACAAAATTTGTTACAGAGATATAGAGAAAGTCATGTGAATGGAACACATCAGATTTTTTTTAATTGTTTCAAAACAAATTGTGCTATCGAAAACTTGTTATACCTAAATTGTAGAGACATTTTGGGAGATTATTTACCTCTATAGCAAATGTTGAAAATGTTCTACATCCTGCATAAGGCACAACTCAACACGTCGTTCCATGTTACTGGCCACTCGTTGGAGGACTCTGTTGTCAATAGCTTGAATCTCCTTTGTGATGTTGTGCTTCTGATCGTCCAATGTTTGGGGTCGTGTGGCGTAAACCCTGTCTTTTAAGTAACTCCATAGAAAGAAGTCAGGCGATGTCAAATCCGGAGATCTCGGTGGCCACAGGTTCATGTAAATTATTCGGTCGTCAAAGATACTTGCAATTAGGTGCATGGATTCATTTGATGTATGGCATGTAGCGCCATCTTGCTGAAAGTCGCCTTGACTCAGCTCTACATCGTCCAGTTGCTCAACAAACTCCTTGGAAATAAGCCGGATAGTCTGCCTGGTTCACAGTCTGGTTATTAAAACATAAACATCAGCGCATCAAGTGCTAAAATTGGGTCATTGAATGAATTTCCCAAGGAATAATTAAAGAAAGAAATGTGTGAATTCTATATAAATCATTCTGTATAAAACAGGCAATAACACGGAGTTATTCTACTCAGCTCTAGAATACGGAACGAGTGATCCAAGGCACACTACTTGTGCCACATTATATCGATACAGAATCGATAAAAAACGCAATTCCATATCTCAACACGCACAACTGTAACCACCGCTATCGATTGGAGCACCTCGTTCATAAACCGATATGAAACGTTGATGTTGAGGCCCAAAATATAAGCACTTGAGTGGCAAATTTCGAAGCTCTGACCACATCGCTACGATGTAGACCAATATTACAACAGTCCGGCCGCTCTGCAGCGATGTTTTCAGACTCACTGAAAACTTTAAACATGCATTTACTACCGCCAGTGTCTATAATCGATTCCTTATTAAACCTACATAGGGCGTTCAATAAATTCTTATAAAATCCAACAAACTGTATTCGTAACATCGAAAACGGCCTCTCACTATACTCCCACCGCATGAATCTTTGCCCATGTTAGTTCGGCTGGTTTTGCGTAAGGTTGGCTATGTTGCCTTTGCGGTGTTGCCAGAGTAAATAGTAAAACTTTCCATTCACATGACTTTCTCTATATCTCTCCAACAAATTATTGTTAAAAAGCTTATGCTTCTATTTACTTCATACTAATCCAGAACCAATCAGTAGAAATAGTCTTATTACTTGCTTTCTTGTAAGTAAGAGCGAAATAAGGGAGTACTATTGGTTAAAGTGATAGCCAAAAGCGGGTTGCTATGTAACTGAAGCTCCTTTGTTTGTATGGACAGGAATTGACAAATTCCTGTATGAGAAAGGTATGTTCTTTAAAGATGAAACCAAAAACAATGAGGATCTAAAAAACGACCAACTCCACGAAAAAAATGTAATATTAGATAAATTGTGTGTTTTAAGGTGCTCTACATTTTTTGTGTTGTAAGTTTTTGTCCATCTCTTACGGTTTAGCAGTTATACAAAATTCCTTAAAATTCATCCAGAATAAAGTAGTCTTCAGAGGCTATTCCCAGAAAATTCAAGATATACATTTTATTTGTCAGGTAAATACCTTTAATATGTGATATCTTAATCAAAATCGTTACAGCTATTTTAAGGAAATCAACATTTTCGAAAAAAGTTCCATGCAAAGGGTAGTAGGGGGTGGGGGGATTTTTCTCAAAATCTTCGTGTCGCATCCCTGGAAGATACTAAACTTAATTAACAACTTTGATAGTTTACCGACTCTTCATTTTTGAGTTATCGTGTTTACAGACACATGGACACACGGACACACACACGGACCTTTTTCTGAAAATGCTTTTTACTTTCTCTATACGTGGCATGTACATAATGTATAGAGAAGGGATTGTAATGCGCCAAAAACTCAATACCGAAATTTCATCGGAAATACATGTTTTGAGACCTCCTGAATCCAAAAAAAAAAAAAAGAATTTTTAGAAACAAGTCCGTGTGTTTGTGTCTGTGTGGATGTGTGTGTGTCTATGGGAAGCATATCTCAAAAACGAAAAGTCCGTTAAAAAATAAACTTGGTATTTAGGTTTGGTATCTCCCAAGGAAGCGACACGAAGCTGTTCAAGAAAATCCCCCCACACCCAACTACCCTTTGATGTAACTTTTTTCGAAATTTTTTTTTCTAAAAAATTGCTCTTACGATTTTGATTAAAATATTGTATATTAGAGATATTTAATTGACAAATAAAGTCTATATCTTGAATTTTCTGGGAATAGCCTCTGAAGATTACTTTATTATGGATGAATTTTGCATAACTACTGAACCGTAAGAGATGGACAAAAACTTAACACACAAAAAATGTAGGGCACGTTAAAACACACAATTTATGGTATATACATTTTTTTCGTGGAGTTTATCATTTTTGAGGTATTCCTTGTTTTTTATTTCAGCTTTGAAAAACTTAGTTTTCTCATACAGGAATTTGCCAACTCGTGTCCATACAAACAAACGAACTTCAGTCACATGGCAACCAGCTTTAAGCTTTCACTTTAACCTATGGTACTCCCTTATTTCGCTTCTAGTTACAATAAAGCAAGAAATAAGACTATTTGTGCTTACTTGTCTCGATTAGCATGAAATAAATAAAAGAATAAGATTATTAACAATAATTTGTTACAGAGATATAAAGAAAGTCATTTGATTGGTACACATCAGATTTTTTTTTGGATACAGGGGACCCTAAAACATATATTTCCGGTGAAATCTTGGTGCAATACAATATATTTTCTATACGCTATGCATATAGTACGTTTGGAGAAAGTAAAAATAATATCATAAATAAATTTTCACTAGTTGTAATAAATAAATAGACCAACGCAAAAAATCAGAACCTGAATTTCTGTTAAATTCACTTTATTCGTCACTACACATAATACAACACTAACCTTTTGGTACACAGGTCACTGCATTTATGTCACTTTCTTAGCTTTGGTCACTCATTAGATTGATCTGTAACTCCACCCCGACCGTGTTGCTCTCCCTTATGTAGCCCCGTTGCCGGGCACCGAAAGTTCCAGGCTTAGAAACTACGGAAAAATTACGTTTTATTCATTTATAAAGAGATTACTCATGAAGTGGAATTTCTGGAATTAGAGATGAAGAGTGTACAAGAAGTCTTGCAGGGAAACACACAAAGGCGTGTATTTGTCCGTTCGTTCTATTGTTAGAGCGGTCCAGGCAGTTGTCCCCTCGAGCGGAAAGGGGACTCAACCATCGTTACAAATCTGTTGTGCTATTCTTTTATATATAATGCTAATCAGGATAAACATTTCAGAAATTGTCTTATTACATATTTCCTTATAATTATAAACGACAGTCAAATGTTTTAAAAACAGTTGTCAAGCAATTAGCTGTTCATCAAACGGAACCAGCATACGTACCTATGATTTAAAATCCGAAATTCGTACTTATAACACCAGAAATTGCCAATGGATTGAAATTTGTCTGCACAGACTTACTAAAGCGTCACAAAATTTTCACTGTATTGGCATAAAATTATTTAACAAGCTATCCCAAGAGTCACTGCTTTACCATATACAACATTTTGTAAAAGGATGTACTATGATTGAGTAATCCATAATCTATTTTATTCTATCAATGAAATTATTAATTTTAAACTCTAATATTTTTACATTTTATTGTAAAATATGTATTCTTTATTTATATTTCTTTATAGTTTACAGTTTTATTACAGCCGATTGCAGCTTTGGCTGTTTAAAGACAATAAAATTGATTGATTGACATTGTAATTTGGTTTTGTTTATATGTCTAAGATCAAAGCGAAAGAGATGTGGGATGTAAGAGAACCTTGCCTTTGAGAAAAACTTTAGTATTTTAAAATTGAAACTCATAACAATGAATATCTAGGAAAAATGTTATCTATGACATATTGTGTGTTATGATGAGGTCTACATTTTATGCAGTAAGCCTTTGTGAATATGTATGTATGTATTTATTTCTCTGCAAGTGGGTATCACCCGGTGGCAGAGTTATATATGTATACAAGATATATAAACAATAAATCACAGCTGCCAGTTTATGGCTTTGTAAGCTAGATATAATAGTTATTTACAACAAATGTGATTTAATAGCTATCCAAAAGTCATTCAGAACGAAGATCACTTAAGGAACTGATCCCAAGAAATTTAATATAAACATTTTATTTGTAATGTAAGCATCTTTAATATACAGCAGTTTAATTAAAATTGTTAGAGACATTTTTAGCGATATTAGAAACTGTTGACTGCATGTTTTTGTGTAAGATGCTGTGGAATGTTCACCGTGCTTTCCAAAGAAATAAAACTGTTGCACTAATTAAACCAAGAAGCAGGTAAGACTTTTTGGAGTAACAGAAATGAAATTGCTCTTGTAGACAATGGAGAGTAAAAAACAGAAATTGAAGTATTAGTTCTTGGGAATGCGAAGATGTTATTGTCATTGTTTTCAAAATCATTTTACTTTTTCTACATCTATAGATGAAGTGTTTATTGCATTCCACAGAAAATCTTGATGTCGGGTTTTCACCTGAAATTAAGTGGTTCGTTTTGTTGTATATACCATATAAAAAAACGTTTTACTTTCTTTACACATATTATGTACATAGAGGTATTGCACCCAAAAATTCAATGTAAATATTTCATGGGAAGTATTTTTTGAGGTCCTATAAGTACAAAATAAGCATTAAAAATCTGATGTGTTCCACTCACATGACTTTCTCTACATCTCTGGAACAATTTATTGATAAAAAGCTTATTCTTCCATTTAAAAAAAAAAACCGAAATGTCCTTATCAACTTACTTCCAAAGTAGAAGGGAAATAAGGAAATCACCTGTCTTAACCGATAGCAAATGCTTTAAAATGTGGTTGCTATGGGATTGAAATCCGTTTTTTGCGTGGCCGTGTTGAGAAGTTCCCATATGAGAAAAGTATAAGCATTTTAAACTGAAATCAATTACAAGAAATTCTGAAAACAGAACTCCACTAAAAAAAGCATATAACATAAATTGTGTGTTTTAAGGAGATGTACATGTTGTATAAAGTAAGTTTTTGTCTATATCTTACGCTTTAACAGTTATGCGAAATTCCTCAAAATTGATCCAGAATAAAGTAGTCTTTAGAGGCTATTTCCAGAAAATTCTAGATATACACTTCATTTGCCTTGTAAACTTAATTATAATATATTTTAGTTAAAATCGTTACAGCCATTTTTTAGAAAATCAAAATTTTCCAATTTTTTTCCATTAAAGGGTACTTGGGATTAGGGGGATTTTCTTGAAAATCTTTGTGTCAAATCCTTGAAAGATACTAAATTTAAATACGAACTTTGGTATTTAACGGACTTTTCGTTTTGGAGCTGTGCAGCTCACAGACACACACACACACACACACACACACACACACACAACACACACACACTCACAGACAGATACACAGACACACACGGACATTTTTCCAAAAACACTTGGTATTTAAGTTTAGTATCTTCCAGGGATGCGACACGAAGATTTTGAAAAATATTCCCCCATTCCCAATTACCCTGTACAGAGAAATTTTTATGAAGATTTTGATTTTCTCAAAAATGGCTATAACGATTTAAATTAAAATTTCGTATATTAAAGATTTTACCTGACAAATAACATGTCTAGGTACCATGAATTTTCTGGAATTAGCCTTTGTAGAGTGCTTTATTCTGGTTGACTTTTATTGAATTTTGAATAACTGCTAAACCGTAAGAGATGGACAAAAACTTACTACACAAAAAATGTAGAACACTTTAAACACACAATTTATGTTATATACATTTTTTGAGTGGAGCACATAGATTTTGAGACATTCCTTGTTTTTGGTTTCTGCTATGAAAATCTTACACTTTTCTCATACAGGAATTTGTCAACTGCTGTCCATACAAACAAAGGAACTTCAGTGACCTAGCAACCAGCTTTTGATTATCACTTTAACCTATGGTACTCCCTTATTTCGCTTCAACTTTTAAGGAAGCAAGTAATAAGAATATTTCAGCTATTTTTTCTGATTATCATGAAGTAAATAGAAATATAAGCTTTTTAAGAATAATTTGTTGCAGAGATGTAGAGAAAGTCATGTAAATGGTACACCTAAGATTTTTGAATCCTATGGTGCCCGGCTAAACATATCGGGGGAGGGTGGCGGTGGTCCTGCTATTTTGATAGATGTTTTCTCCAACATAGACTCCTTTTAGTTCGACACACTGTTTTATCTAAAACTTTCAAAATGTAGGATTTCGGAAGGTTCTCAAAATGGGCATCTGATTGGGAGATGAACTCTCCGTTTTCCGCCGAGCCACTTTTTCAAGTTTGGAAGTAAAAAAAAGTCACTCAAGGCCAATTCTGGTGAAAACAGTGGATCTTGTAGTAATTGGAGCCTTAATTGTATAATTTCATCATCGAAACTGCGCAGATGCGAACCCTTGCATTTTCCCTCTACAAATGAGGGTATGTTTGCTTGATTTGTCCGTTCAACCGGTGCAACAACGATACATAATACTCTCCATTTATCGTTCTTCCTTTCTGCAAGTAACCAATGCAGATGATTCTGCTTGCACCCCATAAAACGAAGGCCTTGTCTGAAGATTTCACTACTTAGGCCTTCTTCGGAGCCGGTTCACCTTTAAAAACCCACTGTTTCGACTGTACTTTTTTGTATGGAATGTAGTAGTGTATCCACGTTTCATTTACAGTTATACGTCGACGTAGCAACTCTTCAGGATTGCGACGAAAAGGTGCCAAACCAGCTTCCAAACCGATTACACAAGTATGCTCATTCTCTATTTAGAGCAAACGCAGCACCCATCTTGCCAAGACCTTTGTCAAATCTAATTTTGGCGCAAAATTGAGAAAATGTATCTTGTGATGTTCTTGTGGCCTATACTATTTTGCGAACTTTGATTCCACAATTATTCAAAAACCATGTCCTGAATTTTGTCAATCATTTTGGAGAAAGTCGCTCCCACTGGACGTTTATCATTTTTAATGCACATTTACGTTTAAATTGATTTATTTAATTGTAAATTATCGCAATCGCAATACCAGATGACTTCATCCAAATCGACTTTTATTTGCTTCGGTTTTAAGTTAATCACCGCAAGGAACATGTTTATTTATTTTTTTTATTTATTTTTTTTTTCATTTTTCTAAAGAAGCATAAGATTGTTGATTCAATCGTCTATGGCAACGCAACCAAGTGATGGATGTAGCTGCCATCTAGTAACAGACGACGGCTACTAAACATTTTTTTTTTCTATGCGTCCAGTGTAATCTCTTGGATTTTCTAAGAAATTACTGAACACTTCTAAAAGCTTCATTGGATTAATATTTTATCATTATTATTATTATTATTATTATTATTATTATTATTATACTATTATCTATATAGTATACACACTATGTATCCCACAAATATTATTTTTATTAGTCCGAGATACTCTCTAAAAAATGGTAAGATGATTTCCGAGTTTGCGAGAGAATGAACTGTCATTGTTGAGAATTGCTCTTTTATAGACAGTTCTATTGTTTGGATACAGACGATTTTCTAAAAAAAAATTTGTGTTCCATTAATATGACTTTCTCTACATCTCTGTAACAAATCATTGTTAAAAAGACTTACGGTTCTATCTACTACTTGATAATCGGGATAAACGTTTTCAGAGATTCATTCTTATAAGTGGAAGGTAAATAAGGGAATACACTAGGCTAAAATGATAGTTAAATGTTTTAAAACCTGCTTCCAATGAAGTTGAAATCAGGTTCTTTGCATTGCCAGGATTTGACAAATTGCCGTATGTGAAAAGTTAAACAAAGTGAAAGCAATAACAAGGAATATCTCAAAAATGGTCAATTCCGCGAAAAAAAAAATGCATATGTCTTAAATTGTGTGTTTGAACGAGATTTACATTTTCGTATACTAAGTTTTTGTCTATCTCTTACGGTTTAATAGTTATCTCCAATAAACATCCATGATAGAGAAGTCTTCAGAGGCGTTTCACAGAAAATTCAAAATATACATTTTATTTGCTGTGTAAATGTCTTTAATACATGATATTTTAATCAACATCGTTGGAAGCACTTTTTAGAAAATCAAAATTTTCGAAAATTTTTCCATGTAAAAGATAATTTGTGGTGGGGAGATTTTCCTCAAAATCTTCGTGTTGCATCGTATTTGAGTCATATTGTTCACAGACGCACGGACGGACGGACACAAACAAACACGGATCTTTATCTAAAAACGCTTTTTACTTTCTCTATACGTTCTATGTACATAGTGTATAAGGAAAATCTAGTATTGCACCTAAAAATTTGATACCGAGATGTCACAGGAAATATATGTTTTAAGACCCCCTGAATCCAAAAGAGGCATGTGTGTGTGTGTCTGTGCTATTTAAGTTCAGTATCGCCCAACGATGCGACACAAAGATTTTCAAGAAAATCCCTCTACTCCCATCTATCCTTTACATGGAACTTTTTTCGCAAATTTTGATTTTGTCAAAAATGGTTCTAATGATTTTGATTAAAATATCGTATATTAAATATATTTACCTGACAAAAAATGTGTATATCTTGAATTTTCTGGGAATAGCCTCTGAAGACTACCTTATTCTGGATGAATTTTACGGAATTTTGCGTAACTGCTAAACCGTAAGAGACGGACAAAAACTTATCACACAAAAAATGTAGAGCAGTTAAAACACACAAAATGTGTTATATACATATTTTTGGCCTATTGTACTCCCTTATTTCCCTTCTGCTTACAAGGAAGCAAGTAATAAGGCTATCTGTGCTAATTTTTTTCACGATTAGCATGAAGTAAATAGAAGCAACAATAATTTGTTGCAGAGATGTAGGGAAAGTCATGTGAATGGAACACATTAGATTTTTGAAAAATGTTATTCTGTAGATGGTTCTAGAGCTTTGATAAAGACACATTTCTAAAAAGTGTTTAAACATAGCGTGCAAAGCTGCAGTTAAAGCAACAGATGGACTGTTTGGAAACCCAGCACAGAGAGCGTGGAGGACGCTGGGTTATTTGCCACACGCAGTAAGTTCGGCAATCAATTGAGGAACACAAAAAGCCCTCACTGTTACACATCTTGTTTTTTGGGAGAAGATAAAGAGTCATTTACAGTCCTGATCCAGCACACCTTGCTGGCTAGATTAATGAATCAGCCTGTTTTGTCCCTTACAGGGCCAAGGCCTACTAAAAACAAGAAAGGTCATTTAGAAACGTCTATGGTGAGCAAATTCACGTTATACGAGGCGGTTCAGGAATTATCTGTGTTTAAAAAAGGATAGAGTTACTGGGTAAGTTGGTGTTACCATCGTGCTGTCATTGGTTACACTTGCCAAAACAGATTTGTTGCATATTTCGGCTAGTATTTCAACATGTTTTCGCTAAAAATAAAGAGAAAAAAAAAACATCAGATGTGTTCCATTCAGATGACATTTCTAAGCGAGTACCATAGGCTAAAGTGATAGTCAAGAGCTGGTTGCTATGTGATTGAAGTTCCTTTGTTTGTATGGATAGAAGTTGACACATTCCTGTATGAGAAAAGTGTAAGTTTTTTTAAAGCTGAAATCAAAACAAGGAATATCTCAAAAACGATCAACTCCACGAAAAAATGTATATGATATAAATTGTGTATTTTAATGTACTCTATATTTTTCGTGTAGTAAGTTTTTGTCTATCTCTTATGGTTTAGCAGTTATTCAAAATTCAGTAAAATTCATCCAGAATAAATTACTCTTCAGATGCTATTTCCAGAAAATTCAAGATATACATTTTATTTGTCAGGTAAGTATCTGTAATATACAATATTTTAATCAAAATTGTTAGACCCATTTTTGAGAAAATCATAATTTTTGAATAAAAGTTCCATGTAAACGGTAGTTGGAGGGGGGGGGGAGATTTTCTTGAAAATCCTCGTGTCGCATTCTTGGAAGATACCAAACCTAAATACCAAGTTTGGTTTTTAATGGACTTTGCGTTTTTGAGCAATGCTGTCCCCAGTCACACACACATACACTCACAAGCCTAGGCGCACACGCGTACACGGACCTTTTTCCGGAAATAATGGATTGAGGGGTCCCAAAACTTATATATGCGGTGAAATCTCGGTATGGAATTTTTGGGTGCATTACAATACCTTCTCTATACACTATGTACATAGTACGTATAGAGAAAGTAACGAGAGAGGTCATTTAGAAACGCCTCTGGTGAGCAAATTCGTGTTATTCGAAGCAGTTCAAGAATTAGTCGTGTTTCAAAATAGATGGAGTTGCTAGGTATATTGGTGTTTCCATCTTACTGTGATTGGTTACATGTCGCCAAAACATATCTGCTACTGATTCATAGGTTAGTTGGCTTTTGGCAATACTTTCTGTTGGTACTGCGTGCGGCGCGTGTTCGCTAACATCGAAAAAGTGATTCACCATTTACATTCTCTAGCCCGTATGTAGTACAATGCATAGAGGAGATATTGAGCTCGATTCCGAAATTTCACAGGAAATACATATTTTTTGAAACCCCCCTGAATCCCCCCCCCGCCTTGGGCATATGTGTTACATATTTGTGCAATGTGTATATGTTTTTGTAAAGTAACAGTAAAACCAGTAATCATACAGTAAATTTAAGGTGGAAAATGTAAACAGGGGATACACAAAAAAAGAAACCAGCTTTTAGAAAAAGATCGTTTGTGTGTGTTTGTAGTTGTGTGTCTGTAGAAACCATAATTCAAAAACGAAAAGTATTTTTTTCTCAAAATAGGTTCAAACGACTTTAATTAAAAACCCTATAGTAAATATATTTAAATGGCAAACAATATATTATATTGCATTTTCTGGGAATAGCCTTTGAAGAGGGTCGTCTCCTTAGCGCGGTGGTAGCGCAGCTGCTTACCAAGCGGGAGACCTGGGTTCGATCCCCAGTACCGGCGTGGGGATTTTTCTCCCGCAGGGAGACCTGGCCCGGGGTGCACTCAGCCTCGTAAGGTCCCTGGGGGGCCAATTGAGGAGCTACTTGATAGAGAAGTAGGGGCTCCAGGTCATGAGGACCGCATTAACCGGCCGGGAGGGACTCGAGGCGCTGACCACGACTCACCCTCCAATACTGCACCCCATCCATGACGTCTGTAGTGGACCGAGATGGGGGACGCAGCGGCCGGGCGGTAGGCCAAGGTTCCCCGTGAGCTGTCGTGCCATGGAGTAAGTAAGCCCTTGAAGAGCTCTTCATTCTGGATGGATGAGTTTTGCATAATTGTCAAACTGTAAGAAACAGACAAAAAGTTATTACACAGAAACAGAAACTTGATGTGTCCAATCACAAGCTTTCTCTACACATCTGCAACAAATTATGGTTCAAAAGCTTATACTTCTATTTACTTCATGCTAATCGAGAAAAAAAAAAAAATAGCAGAAATAGTCTTATTACTTGCTTCCTTGTAAGTAGAAGCAAAATAAGGGAGTACAGGAGGTTAAAGTGATAATCAAAAGCTGGTTGCTATGTGAGTGAAGTTCCTTTGTTTGTATGGACAGCAGTTGACAAATTCCTGTATGAGAAAACTACAAGTTTTTCAAAGTTGAAACCAAAAACAAGGAATATTTATAAAACGAGCAACTCGAAGATAAAAATATATAACATAAATTGTGTGTTTTAAAGTGCTTTACATTTTTGCGTGGTAAGTTTTTGTCTATCTCTTACGGTTTAGCAGTTATACAAAATTCCGTAAAATTGTTCCAAAATAAAGTAATCATTGAACTAAATCAATATCTAAATAAGGGATAGCTGATAATAAATTGGTAATTACTGCAGCTTCTCAAAAATCTTCAGAAGCTATTCCCAGAAAATTCAAGATACACATTTTATTTGTCTGGTAAATATCTTTAGTATACGATATATTAATCAAAATCGTTAAAGCCATTTTTGAGAAAATCAAAATTTTCCAAAACTTTTCCATGTAAAGGGTAGTTGGGGGTGAAGGGATTATCTTGAAAATCTTCGTGTCGCATCCTTGGAATATATCAAACCTAATACTAAGTTTTGGTTTTTAACGGACTTTTCGTTTCTGAGCTATTCTACCCACAGACACACACACAAACATACACACACAGAAACACACAGACAGACAGACAGACAGACAGACAGACAGACAGACAGACAGACCCACACACGGAATTTTTCTAAAAATACTTTTTCTGGATTCAGGGGGTCTCAAAACATATATTTCTGGTGAAATCCCGAATTTTTGGGTGCATTACAATACCGTCTCTATGCACTATCTACATAGTATGTGTAGGGAAAGTAAACATGATTTTATTAGATTCATGGGGACTCAAAACATGTATTTCTGGTGAAATCTCGGTATCGAATTTTTGGGTGCATTACAGTACCTTCTCTATACACTACGTACATAGTACGTGTAGAAAAGTAAAAAGTGGCCGGCAACGCAGAACGCAATCAACAAAATATTGACAATTTTGGAAAGTCCTGGTGAAATTAATTTCGATGACAAATTATGGTTCCAGCAATAGCGCAAACTGGTGGTGGTTTAATGAATTGTTTGTAAAAAATATTTCCAGAACTCTTAATTTCACGAGCTGGAGACAATTTCTGGCCGCCAAGATCTCCTGACAATACTGCAGCTGATTACTACTAGAAAAAGTAATGAATACATAATTTGGCAAGTGAAAAAAGTTAACTAAGAAATTGCTTGCAGCATACGCCTCTGGAAAGGACCTCCAAATTTGAAATATTGTTTACGCTGGTGTTAGTATTCCTTGAGAGCGTTGTTGATCAACAGCAAACCACAACAATATTTATGCTGCCAGTGGTAATGCCAGTTCGTTGATGGAGGTTATATGCTTTACTTTCGCTTGTGTAAATCCAGGAGCAATTACAAAGTTGTAGATCACAGCGCAGTGGCTGAGTAAAACCACGTGACTGACCTCTAATCGATTACATTCGGTGAGTATTGGGTTTTGTATGTGTCAACTATACCGTGTGGTAAACCAGCCGTTCTTTATCGGAAGTGCAAACATTGTAATATAGGTCATCATTTTTAATTTCCTACTATATACCGTTGGTAATAAATGGAACTTCTACTCCAGTAAACCAAACCTATAACAATTTTATGAAACACTTCGTGAAAAATCTGATGTGTTCCAATCACATTATTTTCTCAAAAACTCCGCAATAAATCATTGTGAAAAGGCATATGCTTCTATTTACTTCCTGCTAATGGATACAAAAATTAGCAGAAATAGTCTAATTACTTGTTTCCTTGTAAGTAGAAGCGAAACAAGGGAGTACCATAGGTTAAAGTGATAGACAAAAGCTGGTTGCTATGTGACTGATGTTCCTTTGTTTATATGGACAGGAGTTGATAAATTCCTATATGAGAAAAGTAAGTTTTTCATAGCTGAAACCAAAAACAATGAATATCTCAAAAACGATCAACTCCACGAAGATAATGTATATGACAAATTGTGCCTTTTAACGTGCTCTACATTTCTTGTGTAGTAAGTTTTTATCTAAGTCTAACGGTTTAGCAGTTATGCAAAATTCCATACAATTCGCCCAGAATAAAGTAGTCTTCAGAGGCTATTCCCCGAAAATTCAAATTATACATTTTGTTTGTCAGGTAAATATCTTTAAATTTTGATAGTTTAATGAAAATCGTTAGAGCCATTGTTGCGAAAATCAAAATTTTCCAAAAAAAAGTTACATGTAAAGGGTAGTTTGGGGTGGGGGGATTTTTCTGAAAATGTTCGTGTCGCATCCCTGGAAGATACTAAACTTAAATACCAAGTTTGGTGTGTTACCGACTTTTCGTTTTTGAGTTATCGTGATCACAGACACGCGGACACACACACACACACACACACACACCCACACACGGACCTTTCTGTGAAAATGATTTTTATGGATATAAGGGACCGTAAAACCTCCTGTGAAATCTCGGTATCGAATTTTTGGGTGGAGTGCAATACCTTCTCTATACACTATGCACATAGTGCGTATAAAGTAAAAATCTGCTCATATGCTTTCTCTAGCTCATCTACAAACTGTTATTCTTCTTTCTACACAATGCTAATCGAAATAAACACTACCAGAATGCTCTTATTACTTAGTTCTTATAAGTAAATAGCAAGAATGGTAATGCACTAGGCTGAAGTGATTGTCATATGTTTTAAAAGCTATCGTTATCGCTTCTTTGCTTGGCATGAAATACAACAAAAGAAAACCGGACACTTCATGTCTGAGAAAACTAAGTATTACACAATTGAAACCAATAACAAGGAATATTTTGGAAACGGTTACCTCCACAACAAAAACACAAAGGACATAGATTGTGTGATTTGACGTGATGTACATTTTTCTGTTGTGAGATTTTGTCAATCTCTTACGGTTTAGCACTTGAGCAAAATTTGGCAAAATTCATCCGGAATAAAGAGGTCTTCAGAGGCTATTCCCAGAAAATTCTAGATATACATTTTAGTTCAGATATAATTAGCTTTCATTTACGGGATTTTAATCAAAATCGTTAGAAACATTTTAAGAAAACCAAAAATTTTGAATTTTTTTCCATGTAAAGGATAGTTTGTGGTGGGGGGATTTATTTTTTTTAAATCTTCGTGTTGCGTCCTTGGAAGATACTAAACCTAAATACCAAATTTAGTACTTAGCGGTCTTTTCGTTTTGGGGCTATGCTGTCCACAGACACACACTCATGGACCTTTTTTTAAAAATATTTTTTTCGGACTCAGGGGATCCCAAAACATATATTTTCGTGAAATCTCGACATCGAATTTTTAGATGCATTACAATACCTTCTCCATCCCTATGTACTTTGTACATATGGGGCTAGAGATAGTAAAAATCTGAAAACGTTACGTTTATATATGGTGAGTTATACTTTCTCTAGGCGTATGTGCAATGTATGAGGGCTGTCCCAGAAGTACCCAATCTAACAAAGAAAGCAAAATAATTGGGGAAGAACATCTTTATTTCTCTACATAGTCTCCTTTCAGCTCGATACACTTTTCCCAACGATCTTCAATAGCTTCGATACCCTGATTATAGTGAGAACTGTCGAGGTGTCCAAAATAGCCATCAACTGCAGACTCTTATCTTTTCATTGCTGGCAAATCTTCTACCACCAACCTATTTCTTCAAGTTTCGAAACAGAAAATAATCAAATGGGGCTAAATCTATAGAATATGGTGGATGAGGAGGCAATTTGAACTTTAACTCATTGATTTTGACTATTTTAATGGACTGTGAACTGGTACATTGAGTTGATGAAACCAAACTTTCTTTTTCACTAAATTTCACTCGTTTTCATCACTCTAACGCTGTATCAAGTTAACATAATATTCACCATTAATTACTTTTCTTTTTTTGAGATAATCAATGAAAATTATCCCGCGTGAATCCCAGAAATCTGACGCCATGACCTTTTCTGCAGATGGAAATGTCTTCGCCTTCTTTGGAGCCGATTCTCCCCTTCCAATCCACTGTTCTGATTGTTTCTTCGTCTCAGGTGTGAAGTGATGGACCCAGGTTCTATCCATTTTTATGAATCAATGCAAACACTCGACTGAAACATCCTCATGACGCTGTTCTATTGTTATAAACGTGGCTCCCAACTTGCACACAACTTTCTCATATTCAAATTTTCAGAACTTTTGAAATGCCTACAATGTCTGCGAGCTCGCTCACTTTCAGTCGACGGTCATCCAATACCATTTTTGGGATTTTCTTTACAATTTGGACTGGTAACCTCATTTGGCCAACCGCTGCGATGTTCGTCTTGGCAGCTCGTGCGGCCGCGCTTAAACTCTGCCACCCAATATTTCACTGTTGTAAACAAAGGAGCAGACTCCCCCAAACTAGAAACTAGCACAGCTTTAATATTAGTTGGACTAAGACCTTTCAAACGAAAGTTTTGTATCACACAACGATGACATGTTTACAAATTCGCTGAGAGCATTCACTAATGATGGCTGCCAAACAAATGCTAAACAATGTAAAAGTCGTCAAGCTTCAAACTTAAGCTTTCTAAGGTTGTTACTTTTTACCTTCTCTAGCCCCGTATGTACAATGTGCAGAGGAATAGAAAAGTATTGCATTCCACCCAAAAATTCGATGTCGAGATTTCACCGGAAATACATGTTTCAGGACCCCCTGAATCCAAAAAAAGCATTTCCAGAAAAATGTCCGCGTATGTTTGTGTGTGTGTCCGTGTGTCTGTGAACACAATAACTCAAAAACAAAAGTAGTTAAAATACCAAACTTGGTATTTAAGTTCAGTAACTTCCAGGGATGCGACACGAAGATTTTGAGAAAATACCCCACCCCAAACTACCCTTTACATGGAACTTTTTCCGAAAATTCTGATTTTCTTAAAAATGGCTCTAACGATTTTAATTAAAATATCGTATATTAAAGATATTTACATGACAAATAAAATGTATACCTTGAATTTTCTGTAAATACCTTCTGAAGACCTGTTTATTCTGGATGAATTTTGCTTAATTTGGCATAACTAATAAACCGTAAGAGATAAACAAAAACTTACTTTATAAAAAACGTAGGCCTTGTTAAAATACACAATTAACGTCATACACATTTTTTTCGTGGAGCTTACCGTTTTCGAGGTATTCGTTGTTATTAGTTTCAGTTGTGAAGTATTTATACTTTTCTCAGACGGGAGTGTCTATTTTTTTTTTTTTTTTGTTCTACTCCTGGTCAAGAAAAGAAGCGATTTGTAATGACAATCGCATAACGACAGCTTTTAAAACATTTGACTCTCGATTTAGCCTAGTGTATTCCCTTATTTTCTTCCTACTTATAAGGTACTAAGTAATAAGAACATTGTGCTAATGAGTACCACGATTAGCAAGGTGCAGAAAGAAGAATAATCTTATGTAGGAAGTTTGTAGAACGGTTAGAGAAAGTCATGTGAGTGTAACATCAGATTTTTATAATCGTTGTTTGAAACAGCAACCGCTATCTATACCTCAGGTCGGGTACTTCGGGGAGAGCCACTTTGCATAGTGTATAGAGAAGGTATTTGTTTATTTATTTATTTGTTTGTTTGAACATGGTCCCAAGGGGCCCTTCTGTTCATAGTAAGGGACAGTCATCATTTGCAATGTGACAGTGTCTTAATAATTACAAATTATATCGAAGAATAGGCTGTCAACAAAAACCCTTTACATATAAAATGTTTTCGAAAACTTAGATTTTCTCAAAAAAAGGCTCCCACGTTTTTTATTAAAATGTCTCATGTTTAAGATATTTTTATAACGAACGGAATGTATATTTTGACTTCTCTGGGAATAGCCTCTGAAGACCTCTTCAATTTTGGTGAGTTTTGTTTAACATTTATACAACTGGTAAATCGTAAGAGATAGACAAAAACTTGCTTTACAAAAAAATCTGATGCGTTCTATTCACATGACTTTCTCTATATCTCTGTAACAAATGATTGTTAAAAGGCTTATGCTTCTATTTACTTCTCTATTTACATTGTACAGACGGGCTAGAGAAAGGAAAACAGCAATGAGTATACGGAGCACATCAGATATTGCATATAAAAGATAAAAACAAAAATCTGATGTGTACCATTCACATGACTTTCTCCATATCCCTGCAACAAATAATTCTTAAAAAGCTTATACTTCTATTTACTTTATGCTACAAATTAGCAGAAATAGTCTTATTACTCGCATCCTTGTAATTAGAAGCGAAATAAGGGACAACCGTAGGTTAAAGTGATAGTCAAAAGCTGGTTGCTGTGACAAGGAAGTTGTATAGGAGTTAACAAATTCCAGTATGAGAAAAGTATACGTTTTTCATAGCAGAAACAAAAAATAAGGAATGTCACAAAAACGACGAACTCCACGAAAAAAATGTATATAGCAAAAATTGTGTGTCTTAATGTGCTCTACGTTTTTTGTGTAGTAAGTATTTTTCCATCTCTTACGGTTTAGCAGTTATTCAAAATGTAGTAAAATTCATCCAGAATAAACTACTCTTCAGAGGCTATTCCCAGAAAATTCAAGATATAAGTTTCATTTGTCAGGTAAATATGTTTAATATCCGAGATTTTAATCAACATCGTTAGAGCCATTTTTGAGAAAATCATAATTTTCGAAAAAAGTTCCATGTAAAGGGTAGTTGGGGGTGGGGGTATTTTTCTCAAAATCTTCGTGTCGCATCCCTGGAAGATACTAAACTTAAATACCAAGTTTGGTATTTTACCGACTTTTCGTTTTTGAGTTATCGTGTTCACAGACACACGGACACACGGACACACACACACACGGACCTTTTTGTGAAAATGCTTTTTTTGGATATTGGGGACCCTAAAACATATATTTCCGGTGAAATCTCAGTATCGAATTTTTGGTGGAGTGCAATATTTTCTGTATACACTATGTACATATTGCGTATGGAGAAAGTAAAAACAGCTATATTTCATGAGGTAGATGGCGTGAGTGTTTGAGATTTAGTTGTCAGTGAAATGTACCTCTGAAGGTAGGAGAGTAAAAATAAGTTTCCACCGAGCGGAATGCTTCTCCCGTGAGAGACATCTCGCAGGTAGGGGGTGGATCCAACTTGGAATTACCTTTACGTGCGGAAAATGTTGAGGGTTAGCAATTAATTTTAATCTAGATTCAAAACACACATAAATATGACTCTAATATGTACGTGGAAATGTACTTGCAATTGATTGAGAGAAACGGAGAACTAAATCGATAAACAACATCGTTATAGGCTTTTTCGTTTCATCATTCTGAGCCTATAGAAATACTTCTTACACGCACAATTTTAAAGTTTCAAGCATTCTATTCTGTTGACATGAGGTTTTATTATTTGTGTCTCATTTTGGGCCCATGTTTTTTCTTGGTGCTATGTACGGTTATTTTACAAAACTGGACATTTTAATTACTTTACTATATATGTACAAAATAAATGAATAAAATCAGATAATGCTACCGCGAGATCTAGGAAACTATACCGGGGCTTATATACAAACTTTAAATTTATTTCTGTAACACAAGCGATATGAATTTTATCTATTACAACCTTTTTCAGTAAAGTAACTAATCTAAAAACTATAACTTAAAATTAAGCTCATTAAGAAAAAATCTGATGTGTACCATTCAACATGCTTTCTCCATATCCTTGCAACAAAGTATTCCTAAAAAGCTTATACTTTTATTTACTTTATGCTAATCAGAAAAAAATAACAGAAATAGTCTAATTACTCGCTTCCTTGTAAGTAAAAGCGAAATAAGTGACAACTGTAGGTTAAAGTGATAGTCAAAAGCTGGTTGCTATGTCAATGAAGTTCCTTTGTCTATATGGATAGGAGTTGACAAGTTCCTGTATGAGAAAAGTATACGTTTTTCATAGCAGAAACTAAAAATAAGGAATGTCACATAAACGACGAACTCCACGAAAAAAATGTATATAAAATAAATTGTGTGTTTTAAAGTGCTCTACATTTTTTGTATAGTAAGTTTTTGTCCATCTCTTACGGTTTAGCAGTTATTCAAAATTTAGTAAAATTCATTCTGACTAAACTACTCTTCAGAGGCTATTCCCAGAAAATTCAAGATATACATTTCATTTATCAAATTTTAATAAAAATCGTTGGGCCATTTTTGAGAAAATCAAAATTTTCGAAAAAAGTTCTATGTAAAGGGAAGTTGGGGGTGGGGGAACTTTTCTCAAAATCTTCGTGTCGAATCCCTGGAAGATACTAAACTTAAATACCAAGTTTGGTATTTTACCGACTTTTCGTTTTTGAGTTATCGTGTTCACACGGACACACTGACACACGGACGCACACACACGCGGACCTTTTTCTGAAAATAATTTTTTTGGTTACAAGGGACCCTAAAACATATATTTCCGGTGAAATCTAGGTATCGCTTTTTTTTGTGGAGTGCAATATATTCTCTATTCACTATGTACATAGTGAATATAGAGAAAGTAAAAATACACGCGACACAAATTGTTTTTTTAAATAAATCTACACTTTTTGTGTAATAAGTTTTTGTCTATTTCTTACGTGTTACCAAATATGCAAAGCTAAGAAGAAACCATCCAGAGTAAAGAGGTCCTCAGAAGCTATTCCCAACAAATTCAAAATATACATTCTATTTTTCATGTAAATTTCTTAAATATAAGAGATATTAACCAAAATCTTTAGAGAAATTTTTGAGAAAAACAAAATTTCAAAATTATTTCCATTTAAAGAACAGTTTGGGGTGAAGGGATTTTCCTGAAAGTCCTCTTATTGTATCCCTCGAAGATACTATATGGAAATATCAAGTTTGATATTTAACAGACTTTTCATTTTTGAGCTATGCTGCCTACAGACACACACATATAAGCATTTTTCTAAATGTACTTTTTTTGTATTCAGGGGAACGGAAGACATGTATTTCCGGTGAAATCTTGGTATCGAAATTTTGGGTGCAATTCAATACATTCTCTATACACTATGTACAAACACACACACGAATTTTTTTTAAAAAGTACTTTCTGGTACACAAAAGACCTTAAAACACAATATTTCAAGTTAAATCTCGACATCGACATTTTGGGTGCAATTCAATACCTTCTCTATACACTATGTACATAGTATGTAGGGAAAGTAATTACAAGCTCAGAATAATAATTTGAATCACTAATTGGTCAATGGGAACTGAATGTCACTTCGGACATAAAACTCAGGTGCGTTCAGCAGATATGTAACATTGCGCAAAGATAACGTGGTCAAAATGGATATTTATCTGTCTTATCACAAGTCTGATAATAATCTAGATTTCGTTTGGATAAAAGTGTTATTTGAAATGTTGTATGAGGCTCTAACCTTTACAGGGTAAACCTACTGTAGTTACCAGGTAAACCTAATCACCCTTTACACGGAATATTTTTGGAAATTGTACATTTTCTCAAAAATGACTAACGATTCTGATTATAATAACGTATACTTAACTTTCAGTATAACTAAGGGGAAAACTCTTTATAACTAATATATGGGCGTGGAACAAATTCCACAGGTTGATAGCTGCAAATATTTCTGGAATATGCTTATCAAGTAATGCCGGATAGGGGAATCAGATTAGGAAATATTACTTCGTAAAGGGAATACTGAAGGAGAGGAGCGCAATGTCCAGGGAAAATGCCTACAAATCCTTCATAAAGAGAGGTAAAGATTTTGGGCTTACCAATGGCGAAGAGAATAAATGGATGCCTCTAAAAGTTAGACGTAAAGGACAGAGGTTAAGGTTTCGCTGGACATTAGAAAAGGTTAGAAAACCCGGACGAAACGTTCATTTGTATGAAATTAAGGGTAGAAGGCACAAAACAGATATAGGAAAATTTTCTTTTGTTAATAATACCATTTAAGAATGGAATGAATGACGCCATTGTAGCTCAGTTTTTTTTTTTTTTTCTTTTTTTTTTTCTTTTTTTGGCTGCCGATCCCGGTGGCCGCGCTCGCTAAAGTGTCTCGCTTTGGCGCTTCGTGGTGCATAGGATCGTGAGTTCGAGTCCCGCCTTGGGCATGGGTGTTTCTGTGTTTGTGTATGAATGTGTAAAAGCAAAAGCTTTAAGAATAATAAGTCTATTAAGGAAATATAGGAAACTGGAAAAATGGAGAGAGAAAAAAAAAAGGATACAGCGCCGGAGTCCTGACAAGCCTCCGGAACTGTATTTAAAAAAAATGCCTGTAGCAGGCTTTCACGGCTACCCTATGACCGTAAAGAGGTTTAGGGATAATTTAAAGAGCATAAATGTTACATAATTAATTAAAGTATTTTTTTTTTTTTTTTTTTGTAGTTTAACGTCCTTTAACCTGGTGTGGCCATATCGGACGATGAATGAAATTGATGATATGATGCTCAAATGATCTCGGGGTCCATGGAGCTTAAAGTTACTCGACATTCGTCTTATCAGGATAAGGGAAAACCCCGAAAAAAACCTTACCCGAGTAACTCACCCTAACCGAGATTCGAACTCACGACCTTTTGAACGTGAGGCAGATATGCTACCACCACGCTACCCAGGCGGGCTAAAGTAAGTATTATGAAGCAATTAAGGATATCAAAAACTTTTCTATAACGATTAATGTTGAGGCTTTGTAGTAACTCTTATAAACATGCTGGTAATTGACTAGTATTGCTGTGTTGAATACATACGTACATACATACATACATACATACATACATACATACATACATACATACATACATACATACATACATACATACATACATACATACATACATACATACATACATACATACATACATACATACATACATACATACATACATACATACATACATACATACATACATACATACATACATACATACATACATACATACATACATACATACATACATACATACATACATACATACATACATACATACATACATACATACATACATACATACATACATACATACATACATACATACATACATACATACATACATACATACATACATACATACATACATACATACATACATACATACATACATACATACATACATACATACATACATACATACATACATACATACATACATACATACATACATACATACATACATACATACATACATACATACATACATACATACATACATACATACATACATACATACATACATACATACATACATACATACATACATACATACATACATACATACATACATACATACATACATACATACATACATACATACATACATACATACATACATACATACATACATACATACATACATACATACATACATACATACATACATACATACATACATACATACATACATACATACATACATACATACATACATACATACATACATACATACATACATACATACATACATACATACATACATACATACATACATACATACATACATACATACATACATACATACATACATACATACATACATACATACATACATACATACATACATACATACATACATACATACATACATACATACATACATACATACATACATACATACATACATACATACATACATACATACATACATACATACATGACTTTTTTTTTTACTTCCAACAATGAAAAAGTGGCTTGGCGGGAAACGCTTCACGTCTAACGAAGCGGTCATCTCCCAAACAGATGTGCTGAGAAATATGTATCGATCTTAAAGAAATTATGTTGAAACATGATAAAAAATCTGATGTGTTACACTCACATGACTTTCTCTAGCTACTCTACAAACAAACTTCTTACAAAAGATAATTCTTCTTTCAACACCATGCTAATCGAAATAAACATTAGCAGAATATTTTTACTTAGTTCCTTATAAGTACTGGAACTAAGAGAATGCAATAGGCTAAACCAATATTCAAATGTTTTAAAAGCTATCGTTATGCGATTGTTATTGCAAATCGATTCTTTGCTTGGCCAGGAGTAGAACAAAAGAAAAACGGACATTCCTGTTCTGAGAAAGTAAAAGTACTTCGCAATGAAACTAATAACAAGGAATACCTCTAAAACGGTAAATTCCGCGAACAAATTGTATATGACACAACTTGTACATTTTTTGTATAGTAAGTTTTGTCTATCTCTTACGGTTTAGCAATTAAGCCTAGAGCATGACTTTCATCCAGAATTAAGAGGTGTTCAGAGGATTTTTCCAGAAAATTCAAGATATACATTTTATGTGGGATGTAAATAGCTCTAATATACGGATTTTAATCAAAAATTTTAGAGTCATTTTTAAGAAAATCAAATTTTCGAATATTTTCGTGTCACATCCTTGGAAGATACTATGTATCAAGTGTGGTATTTTACGGAATTATCGTTTTAGAGTTATCGTGTTCATAGAAACAGGGACACACGACCTTTATCTAAAACACTTTTTTGGATACAAGGGACCCTAAAACGAGTATTTCCGGTGAAATCTTGGTGTAGAATCTTTCGGAGAACACTCGCTATACACTATTTTCAGAGGAGGTGTAGAGAATGTAAAAATAAAAGGAAATCTGGTAAAAATAATTTGTTTTTCTATCTTTTTGTAAGAACTTATTGCTCCTAAGCTTATTTCGCCTAAAGTTTATCTTGAATAGCATAATGTAGATAGAAAAATATGCTTTTCTAAGGATAGTTTGTGCCACAGTAGATACAGAAAGCTATATAATGGAAATATTTAGTGCTATATTATAATGAAATACATATAAATAATAAACTGCATAAGTTCAATTATATACCTGAAATACAAAATGGAATACTGAAAAATAAAGCCAAAAAAGAATCGATTATGAAATTATATAAGAGAAAGGCAGTTGCTACAATAACTTATGGATCTGAAACATTGACAACATTCAACAAGAACACAAGCTGCAGAACTGAGATTCCTCAGAACAATATCAGCATACCGAAGAACAGACAAAAGTAAGAGAATCTGATGTAACCCATTTATATGACTTTCTCTACATCTCTGCAACAAATTATTGTTAAAAAGGTTAGGCTTCTATTTACTTCATGCTAATCGAGAAAAAAAAACCAGAAATATTCTTATTACTTTCTTCTTTGTAGTGAAATAAGGGAGCACCATAGGTTAAAGTGATAGTCAAAAGCTCGTTGCTATATGACTGAAGTTTCTTTGTTTGTGTGGAAAAGAATTGACAGATTCCTGTATGAAAACAAGAAGTTTTTTTTTACAGCTGAAACCAAAAATAATGAATATCTCAAATTGATCAGCTCCACGAAAAATATGTATATTGCATAAATAGTGTGTTTTAATGTGCTCTGCATTTGTTGTATGATAAGCTTTTGTCAATCTCTTACGGTTTAGCAGTTATGCAAAATTCCGTAAAATTAATCCAGAATAAAGTAGCCCTCAGAGGCTTTACAAGAGGACCGAGAACATGTATTTCTGGTAAATTTTCGGTATCGAAATGTTTGGTGCCTACAATACCTTCTCTTCACACTATATTCATAGTACGTGTAGAGAAAGCGATATAATACAGAAATTTGGCAACAATTAAACGTAGAGGAACTAAATAAAACAATAGTGAAATATAGAACAAACTGGAAAAACACTTAATTAATTTGGCCGAAAACAGAGCACCAAAAGCAGCATATAACTATTCACTATGAGGATAAACACACTTGGGAAGACCTAGGAAAAGAGAGAACCAGCAGCAATTTTGAGCCGGAACAGACCAATAAGATGAAAACCACGATGATAATGATGATGATGATGATGATGATGAAGATTATAATGAGTAGTAATGCCAGTGTGCTATGGGACAGGAATAGCTTAACGTTGACAATGGATCATGGTTCCCTTGGGATATCTGCACTCAGCTTCTGGGGATCCTTGGGGATCTATTTGTTTCATAAGTAGTGGCCGTTGGTTGAGTGAACTGCTTCTCAGGGGAATTCGGGGTTCTGTCCACAAACCACCCATTCTACAGCCTGGTATCTATGATCTCTGTAGTAGGAAATAGACGACGCAGCGGTCGTGAGATGGCTCTGAACACCAGTACTCTAAATCCATAATACATAGGTACAGTAGGTATTGCACTATACCCAAAAAAACTTATACATTCCATTCACATGACTTTCTCTATATCTCTGTAACAAATTATTGTTATTTAAGCTTATTCATTTATTTTTTTCATGCTAATGAAGAAAAATTAGCAGAAATAGTCTTATTTTTTTGCTTTATTGTAAGCAGAAGCGAAATAAGGGAGTACCATAGGTTAAAATGATAGTAAAAAGCTGGTTGCTATGTGACTGAACTTCCTCTGTTTGTATGGAACAGAGTTGACAAATTCCTGTATGAGAATGGTGTAAGTTTTTCAAAGCCGAAACCAAAAACAAGGAATATCTCAAAAATGATCAACTCCACGAAAAGAATGTATATAACATAAATTGTGTGTTTTAACGTGCTTTACATTTTTTGTGTGTTAAGTTTTTGTCCATCTCTATCGGTTTAGTAGTTATGCAAAATTCATCCAGAATAAAGTAGTCTTCAGAGGCTATTCCCCGAAAATTCAAGATATGCACTTTATTTGTCAGGTAAATATCTTAAATATACGATATTTTAATCAAAATCGTTAGAGCCATTTTTAAGAAAATCAACATTTTCAAAAATATTCCATGTAAAGGGTACTTGGGAGTAGGGGGATTTTCTTGAAAATGTTCGTGTCGCATCCTTGGAAGATACCAAACCTAAATACCAAGTTTGGTTTTTAGCGGACTTTTTGTTTTTGACCTATGCTGCTCACAGACACACATACACAGACACACAGACACATATATAGACAGACAGACAGACAGACAGACACATACACACGGATATTTTTCTAAAAATGTATTTTGGGGAGGGGGATTCAGGAGGTCTCAAAACTTGTATTTCCGGTGTATTCTCGGTATCGAATTTTTGGATGCATTACAACACCTTCTCTTTGTATATACATAGCATGTATAGAGAAAGTAAAAACTCACATGCCTTTCTCTTGCTCTTCAACAAAAAGTCTTACAAAAGATTATTCTTCTTTCTAACCCATGCTAATAGACACAAATATTAGCAGAATAGTTCTTATTCCTTATTAGTAGAAGGGAGCTAAAGGAATGCACTATGCTAAAGCGATAGTCAAATGTTTTAAAAGCGGTCATTACAAATCGCTTTTTTGTTTGCCCAAGGGTGCAATAAAAGAAAAGCAGACACTTCCTATCTGAGAAAAGTATAAATACTTTACAATTGAAACCGAGTATAAGGAATACTTCGGAAACATTTACCTCTAAACAAAACTGAAAAGGACATAAATTATATGTTTTGACGAGTTCTCCATTTTTATTTTCTCTACACGTAGTATGTATAGAGAAGGTATTGTAATGCTTTCAAAAATTAGATACGAGATTTCACCGGAAATATGTGTTTTATGTGCTCCTGAATCAAAAAAAATAATTTAGAAAAAGGTCTGTGTGCGCGTGTATGTGTATGTCTGAGTGCGTGTATACGTGTGTATGTGGACAGCATACCTCTAAAGCAAAAAGACCGTTAATTACCAAACTTGGTATTTAGGTGTATCATCTTCCAAAGATACCACATCAAGGTTTTCAAGAAAATCCCTTCACCCCCAACTACACTTTACTTGGAAAAAAATTAAATCATTTTGATTTTTTCAAAAATGGCTGTAACGGTTTCAATTAAAATCCGTTATATTTAAGGTACATGTATTAAAATCTGATGTGTACCATTCACATGACTTTCTCTACATCTCTGTAACAAATTATTGTTAAAAAGATTATGCCTCTATTTACCGCATGAAACTCGAGAACAAATTAGCAGAAATAGTCTTATTACTTGTTTACTTGTAAGTAGAAGCGAAATAAGAGAGTACCATAGGTTAAAATGATAACCAAAAGCTTGTTGCTATGTGACAAGTTCCTTTGCTTATATGGACAGGAGTTGACAAATTCCAATATGAGAAAAAGTGTTTTTCATTGCTGAAACCAAAAACAATGAATGTCTCAAAAATGATCAACTCCACGAAAAAAATGTAAATAACATAAATTGTGTGTTTTAACGTGTTCTACATTTTTTATGTGGTAAGTTTTTATCTAAGTCTTACGGTTTAGCACTTATGTAAAATTTCGTTAAATTTTCCAGAATAAAGTAGTCTTCAGAGGCTATTCCCAAAAAATTCAAGATATACATTTTGTTAGCCAGATAAATATCTTTATTATTTTATATTTTAATCAAAATCGTTAGAGTCATTTTTGCCAAATCAAAATTTTCGAAAAAAGTTCCATATAAAGGGTAGTTTGGGCTGGGGGGATTTTTCTCAAAACCTTCGTGTCGCATCCCTGGAATACCAAACTAACCGACTTTTCGTTTTTGAGTTGTCGTTTTCACAGGCACACGGACACACGGACACACACACACACATACACACACACACACACACGGACCTTTTTGTGAAAATGCTTTTTTTGGATATAAGGGACCCTAAAACATTATTTCCGGTGAAATCTCGGTATCGAATTTTTGGGTGGAATGCAATACCTTCTCTATACACTATAACATAGAGCGTGTAGAGAAAGTAAAAAGGAAATGTGTGTCTTGAGTTTTCTGGGAATAGCTCTAAAGACCTCATTATTCTGGATGAATTTTTGAGAATGTTGTATAACTGACAAATTGTAAAAGAAAACTCACTATAAACATGTGTATATCCCATTAACACACATATTTTGTCATATAGATTTTTTTTTTTTTTTTTTTGCTGAGTTAACCGTTTTCACGAAATTCGGGACTATTGGTTTCAATTTTAAGCCACTTAAACTGTGCTCAAACGGGAACAAATTTGTTTTTCTCTTTTCTCGATTTTTTTGTTTACTCCTAGCAAACAAAAGAGATTATTTACATAGCGACTGGCCTTTGAATGACGATCCTATCCTTTGGCTTATGTATTTTCTTATTTCCCTTCAACTTACAAGAAAGCTAGTAATAAGGCTAATTCTGCTTATGTTTATCTTGATTAGCATGATGTACATAACACATTAATATTTTGAATAAAAGATTTGTTTACCGAAAAGATAGAGGATATCATGTGAATGATTTACATTAGATAATTGCCCTTCTACTTACAAAGAACAAAGTAATAAATACAATTTCTGCTAATGTTTATCTCAACTATAATGAAGTAGATATAAGGCTATGCATTTTAACAATAATTTGTTACAGAGACGTAGACAAAGTTTTGTAAATGGAACACACATTTTTTAAGGGAATTGCCAAATTTTAATGGTGTCCCTTTTCGTTTTTACGAGTAAGTCGGGTGACTCATTCTCATAGATACCTACGCGGTACGGTATCCATTGGAGAGCAAAATATTTATTACTTGTAAGAAGTTTTATGGTTTGTCTTATTTCAGATATTATTGTTACATTCTCTACACGTACTATGCACATACTGTATAGAGAAAATATTGCACTCCACTCAAAAATTCGATACCGAGATTTCACCAGAAATACATTTCTAGGGTCCCCTGTACCCAAAAAAAAAAAGTCACAAAAAGATCCGTGTGTGTGTGTAACTGTGAACACGATAACTCAAAAACGAAAAGTCGGTAAAATACCAAACTAGATATATAAGTTAAGTATTTTCCAGGGATGTAACACGAAGATTTTGAGAAAAAGCCACCCACCCCAAACAGTCCTTTACTTTGAATATTTTTTTCGAAAATGTTTATGGTATCCAAAATAATTCCAAGAATTTTTATTAAAATGTGGTGTATTAAAGATATTTACCTACAAATAAAATGAATATCTTGAATTTTCCGGGAATAGCCTCTGAAGACAACTTTTATTCTGGATGAATTTTACGGAATTTTGCATAACTGCTAAACCGTAAGAGATGGACAAAAACGTATCACACAAAAAATGAAGAGGAGTTAAAACAAACAAATTATGTTGCACACATTCTCCGTGGAGTTGATCAATTTTGAGATATTGCTTGTTTTTTCTTTCAGCTTTAAAAACATAATTTTCTCATACAGAAATTTGTCAGCTCCTATCCATATAAACAAAGGAACTTCAGTCATATAGCAACCAGCTTTTGACTACACTTTAACCTATGGCACTCCCTTATTTCACTTCTACTTACAAGGCAGCAAGTAATAAGACTATTTCTGCTAATTTTTTCTCAATTTCATGAAGTAAATAGAAGCATACTCTTTTTAACACTAATTTGTTACAGAGATGTAGAGAATATAATGTGAATGGAGCACATAAGATTTTTTTTAAGTGTCATGGTTGGTTCTGATTGCTTGGATAGCAGCTCTAGGAGCAATTAGACTCACAATTTTCAGTAAAAGTAGGGTAGGGGGAAATTTACTCGTGACGGTGGCAATTCTTAAGTTACGCGTGTACTTGGGTGGTTCTAAATGAGTAACAGTGAATGGCAAACGGCGTATCATTGCAGATTAGATCTAAACACATTTTAAGTTGGTTTAATTGGTATTTTCTTCACCCAAGCCGTGTGTAGGACAGAAGTTGGACAGGTAGAGTCAGACTGATAATGTTTTCAGTTAATTAACCCTTAAGTACTGCCACGGGGTGTTTTCGGCACCCCACACTGTAAAACGCAGCTCACCAGGAAATCTTATTGTATTGCTCCCGAAAATTCGATACCCAGATTTCACCGGAATTACATATTTTGAGACCCCCTGAATCCAAACAAAGAATTTTTAGAAAATTGTCCGTGTGTGTGTCTGTGGGTATGTGTGTGTGTGTCTAAAGGCAGCATAGCTCAAAAACAAAAAGTCCGTTAAAAACCAAATTTGGTATTTAGATTTGGTATCTTCCAAGGATGTGACACGAAGATTTTCAAGAAAATCTCCCCACTCCAGACTACCCTTTACTTGGAACTTTTTTCGAAATTTTGATTTTTTCAAAAATGGCTCCACCGATTTTGATTAAAATATCGTATATTAAAGATATTTACCTGGAAAATGAAATGTATGTCTTGAAATTTCTGGTAATAGTCTCGGAATTCTTCATTATTCTGGATGAAATTTATTGAATTCTGCATAACTGCTAAACCGTAAGAGATGGACAAAAACTTACCACAGAAAAAATGTAAAGCACATTAAAACACAAAATTTATGTTATATACATCTTTTTCGTGGAGTTAATCGTTTTTGAGATATTCTTTGTTTTTGGTTTCAGCCTTAAAAAATACTTTTCTCATACAGGAGTTTATCACCTCTTGTACATACATACAAACAAAGGAACTTCAGACACCTAGGAACCAGCTTTTGACTAGCACTTTAACCTATATACTCCCTTGTTTTTCTTCTACTTACAAGGAAGCAAGTAATAATACTATTTCTGCTAATTTTCTCTCGATTAATGAAGTAAGCGTAAGCTCTTTAATAATATTTTTTTACATAGATATAGAAAAGGCATGTGATTAGAACACATCAGATTTTTTAATTAGCTTAGAATGTTCAGTCGGGTGTGTTCCCCACTTATGCATCTTTAATGAAATTCGTAATACTTGTTGTAAATTTCGCTTTTGTCATTATAATTAGATGCATTGTTAAATGCTTTACAAAAACAACACTCTTTCCCACATTACGATCCTTAGTACGCTTCAGAAGAACAAAAGTGAAGTTCCTCCAAAATTTGTGAATGTGAAGAAACGAGAAGTGAGTAGCATTTTGTTTGGATTTCAAAAACATAAAACGTTCGTTTCCTCTTGACCACAAAAGCGTTAAAATGTCATTCTTTCATCAATGCATTTCGATGTCAAAATTAATGCCACATCCGCGGATAAAAAGAAGAAATAATCACTATGTATAATATCACTAAAGCATTTGTAACATTGGATAAAATACAAGGGTCGGCTGATAAATCCCGGGCCTCACACAGATATGGCGCCACTAGGCCAGTTAGACGGTAGCATCGTATAGTTTAACTCTAGACTAGCTTGTATCCATATTTGCAGGTCAACAGCTTGTTTAGTTATCGAATGACAGCATTTTAAACAAGATAACTTTAGAGCTTTCATAAAAATAGAGGATTTGGAAAAACGAGCAGTGATTAAATACTTCCATTTGAAAGGCTTAACGCCAAAGAAATCAAGAAGGAAATGGACAGTGCATAGAAAGACTCTGCCCCTTCATATTCAATGATTAAAAGGCGGGTTTCACAGTTTAAAATGGGACGTACCAGCACTAGTGATGAGCCTCGCTCTGGACGCCCTGTAGAAGTGACAACTCCAGAGATCATTGAAAAAATTCATCGTTTAGTACTGGAAGACCTTAGATTAAAGTCATTTCTGATAGCAGAGGCTGTAAACATATCAAAAGAACGTGCAGGTAATATTTTAAGTAATGTTTTGGGCTTTCACAAGATCTGTGCAAGATGGGTGCCGCGTTTGTAGACACCTGATCAAAAGTTGCAAAGAAAAACTGTTTCTGTCAAGAATGTGGTGTTCTACCGTAAAAATCCCAGTGAATGTTTGAGACTGCTTATTAACATGGATGAAACTTGGATAATCACTACACACCAGAAGGTAAATCACAGTCAAAACAGTGGATTGCGCCAGGTGAACCAACTTCAAAAAGGCAACGTTAATTTTGTCAGCTAATAAGGTTATGGGGAGTGTTTTCCGGGATGCACAGGGAATTATTTTATTGATTACCTGGAAAAGGGTAAAAGTGTCACTGGTGACTTCTACGTAAGCTGACTGTGACGTTTGAGTGATGAGGTTCGGAACACCCCGCGCCAATACCAATGTTACAAAACTTGCGCCCCAGTAGTGGAGGGTTGATTTTGTGCAATTTATTAAAGCTGATTACATTGAAGCAGAATTACATGAATGATGACAAGTAAGCCCGTACAATAGTGTTTTTAGAGTACAAAGGTGATAATGTGTGTCTCATTTTTACTTTCTCTAGCCCGCATGTACAATGTACATAATGGACACCGAAGCTATTGTATATTTTTAGAAAAAGGTCCGTGTGTGTCTGTGGACAGCATAGCTCAGAAATAAAAAGTTCGTTAAATACCAAATTTGGTATATAGGTGCAGCATCTTCCAAGGATGGGACATGAAAATTTTCAAGAAAATTCACCCAGCGTCCAATTTTGATTTTTTTCAAAAATCACTCACACGATTTTCATTAAAATATCGTGTATTAAAGATACTTACGTCTCAAATAAAATGTATATCTTAACTTTTCTGGGAATAGCCTCTGAGGACATCTTATACTGGATGAATTTTACGGAATGTTTCATAACTTCTAAACCGTAAGAGATGGACAAAAACTAACCAGACAAACAATGTAGAACACGCACAAACACACAATTTATGTTATATACATATTTTTCGTGGAGTTGATCATTTATGAGATATTCCTTGTTTTTGGTTTCAGCTTTGAAAAATTTATGCTTTTCTCATACATGAATTTGTCAACTCCTGTCCATACAAACAAAGGAACATCAGTCACATAGCAACCAGCTTTTGGCTTTCACTTTAACCTATGGTACTCCCTTATTTCACTTCTACTTACAATAAAGTAAGAAATAAGACTATTTAAGCTAATTATTTCTCGATTAGCATGAAGTATATAGAAACATAAACTTTTTAATAATAATTTGTTGCAGAGATGTAGAGAAAGTCATATGAATGAAACACATCAGATTTTTTTTAAATGAACTCCCGTGTGTTTCTGTGGACAGCATAGCTCAAAAATGAAAAGTGCGTTAAATGCCAAACATGGTATTTAGGTTGAGTATCTTCCAAGGATCCGACACAAAGATTTTGAAGAAAATCCCCCCACCTCCAACGACCATTTACATGGACAATTTATTGAAAATTTTAAGTTTCTCAAACGATTGTGATTAAAATATCATACACTAAAATATTTACATTTAAAATGAAATGTATATCTTACATTTTCTGGGAATAGCCTCTGAAGATATCTTATTCTGGATGAATTTTACGGAATTTTTCATAACAGGTTCACCGTAAGAGGTAGACAAAGTCTTATTTAACAAAACCTGTAGAGCTTCTTAAAATCCAGAATTTATCTTATATACATTTTTTTCGTGAAATTTACATTTTGAAGATTTCTCTTGTTATTGGTTTCAGTTTTAAAATACACTTTTTTCATACGGGAATTTGTCAACTCCTGAGCATACCACCAAACGAACTATAATCACCTAGCAACCAGCATTTAAAAATTTTACTATTCACTTTAGCCTAGTGCGTTCATTTATTTCCCTTCTACTTAAAAAGAAGCAATATGGTCATTTCTGATATTTTTTCTCGGTCTGGCATGAAATAAAAATCTGACGTGTTCCATTCACATGACTTTCTCTATATCTCTGCAATAAATTATTTTTAAAAAGCTTATGCTTCTATTTACTTCCTGCTAATCGAGAAAAATTAGCAGAAATTGTCTAATTTCTTGCTTCCTTTTAAATAGAAGCGAATTAGGGGAGTGCCATAGGCTAAAGTGATAATCAAAAGCTGGTTGCTATGTGACTGAAGTTCCTTTGTTTGTGTGGACACGAGTTCACAAAGTCCTGTATGAGGAAAAAATAAGTTTTTATAGCTTAAACGAAACAACGAATATCTAACAAACAATGAACTCCACGAAAAAAAAAATGTATACAACATAAATTGTGTGTTTTAATGTGCTCTACATTTTTTGTGTGATAAGTTTTTGTCTCTCTATTACGGTTTAGCACTTATGCAAAATTCCGTAAAATTCACTCAGAATAAAGTTATCTTCAGAGGCTATTCCTAGAAAATCCAAAATATACATTTTATTTGTCATATAAATATCTTTAATGTACGATATTTTAATCGAAATCGTTAGAGCCATTTTTTAGAAAATCAAAATTTTCAAAAAAAGTTCCATGTAAAGGGTAGTTTGGGATAGGGGGTTTTTTCTCAAAATCTTCGTGTCGCAACCCTGGAAGATGCTAAACTTAAATACCAAGTTTGGTATTTTATCGTGTTTACAGGCTCACGGACACACACACGGACCTTTTTCTGAAAATACTTTTTTGGATACAGGGGACCCTAAAACTTATATTTCCGGTGAAATTACGGTATCGAATTTTTTGGTGGAGTGCAATCCTTCTCTATACACTATGTACATAGTACGTATAGAGAAAGTAAAAATAAGCTTTTTATCAATAATTTGTTGCAGTGAGGTTGAGAAAGGCATGTGAGTAGAACACACCGGATGTTTTGTATTATCGATTTCAAATTGAAAGTTTTAATAAACTGAGTGTGTAAACTCCTTGTGTGTTCCGTGTTGAACTTTTCTTGCCACAGATTATTTCCCAAGGGAAATAAACCAGGAAATAAGCGTCGTCAAGATTTCTCGTGCCTCGTTTATTCTGTTAGCTTAACTAACACGAAATCCTACACATGCAACTTTTTTCACCTCTAATTTAACCCTACAGACGATTAATCAGAGGTTTTAGTATTTTTAGTGGGCTTCTTTTCTAATTTCATATTATACCAACGTTCAACAATAAAATTAGGCTATTTATATTGTAAAAATGTGATATATTACACTCGCATGACTTTTCCTAGCTGCTCTACAAACACTATGTACTCGTTACTTAGTTCCTTTAACAAAAGGAAAACGGACACTTCCTGTCTGAGAAAAGCATAAGTACTTCACAACTGAAACCAATAACAAGGAATATCTCGGAAACGGTTACCTCCATAACAAAAATGTAAAGGACATAAATTGTGTGTTTTGACGAGATCTACCTTTTTTGTGTAGTAAATTTTTAGCTATCTCTTACGGTTTAACAGTTGAGCAAAATTCATCCGGAAAAAAGAGGTCTTCAGAGGCTATTCCCAGAAAATTCAAAATATATATTTTATTTGGAATATAAATAACTTTAATATACGGAATTTGAGTGAAAATCCCTTTTCCATAAAATCAAAATATTCGAATTTTTTATGTAAAAAGTAGTACTACGTGTTGCATTCTTGGAATATACCAAACCTACTTACCAAGTTTGCTACTTTACGGTCTTTTCGTTTTTGTGCTATGCTGTCCACAGACAGGCAGACACACATACACATACATACAAGGATCTTTTTTCTAAAACTGCTTTTTTCGGACTCAGGGGACCACACAACATGTATTTCCAGTGAAATCTCGACATCGAATTTTTGGGTGGAATGCAATACCTCCTCTATCCACTATGTACATTGTACATGCGGGCTAAAGCAAGAAAACAAGGCAATATTTTTGCAATAAAATGATAGTGCTTTTTAAAAATAATTACGTGCAAAGTAAATGCAACTGCAGTCAAATGTAACCTCGTCAGTATCCAAGCATGGTATCACACCGATTATTTTACTTGGGACCTTCCCATCCTTTACCACAGACACTGCAGTCACTGGGACTCTAACTTGTGATGCTCGACTTTGATTAGATGACCAGTGACTTCTTATCGCACTAACGATCATGGCTATTAAGGTTGCAAATAAATAATCCGGTTTGCGAATTACAGTAAGGGCCGCATATATAACAAAATACGAGGTACGTCCAGAAAGTAAGTTCCGTTTCAATTTATCTCCGCTGCAGCGCTGCGATCGCAGTTCAGCACATGCGCGGTAGACGCTCTGTATCAAGGAGAAGAAACGTGCACCATTTTGAGATCGCTGTCAGCCACATACGCTTTGTTGCGCTTGTTTACAATGTCGGTGTTAATTGAAAATCCCGCCGCTTGTGAAATCAGATCTGTGATTCGTTTTCTGAATGCTATGAAAGGGAAACCAATTGAAATTTATCGGCAAATTTGCGAAGTTTACGGACAAATTGCGATGAGTGATTCAATGCGAGAAGATGGATCCACACACTGCAAATGTGACGAAAAATCTCCAACAGGGATTTGGCTGGGACGTGTTTGACCATCCTCCGTACAGCCCTGACCTCGCTCCTAGCAACTTTCATTCTGTTGTTACATCTCAAGTCTTTCCTTGGCGGTCAACACTTCAACAATGACGAACAGCTGAAAGAAAATGTTTCCAACTTTTTGAAGACACAGGCGGTAAACTTTCTATGAAGAAGGTATACAAAAACTTGTGCCACGCTATGACAAATGCCTGCAAAATTTCGGCAGTTATGTGGGAAAGTAGTTTAAGAGTTGTAGAATTTTGTGCAATAAATAATTATTCTGTATCTGTACACAATTTAATTGTATTACCAAACGGAGCTTACTTTCTGGACGTACCTCGTAATTCATGCAAATATCCTGAGCTAGCCTTCATATGAAACTCTTAGTTTCTAAGTTCGTGCCACGCCAAGGAGCTGAAGAACGTCAATCTCGAGAACAACAAAAAGAAAAAAAAAGAAAAAAATATCACGTGACTTTCTCTACATCTCTGCAACAAATTATTGTCAAAAAGCTTATGCTTCTATTTACTTCATACTAATCGAGAAAAGATCAGGAGAAATAGTCTTATTACTCGCTTCCTTGTGAGTAGAAGCGAATTAGGGGAGTACTATTGGTTAAGGTGACAGCCAAACGCTGGTTGCTATGTGACTGAAATTCCTTTGTTTGTATGGACAGGAGTTGATAAATTCCTGTATGAGAAAATCAAGTTTTTCAAGGCTGAAACCAAAATAAGGAATATCTCAAAAATGATAAACTCCACACAAAACATTTATATAACATGAATTGTGTGTTTTAATGTGTTTTACATTTCTTGTGTGGTAAGTTTTTGTCTATCTCTTATGGTTTAGCATTTATGCAAAATTCCGCAAAATTCATCCAGAATAAAGTAGTCTTCAGAGACTATTCCCAGAAAATTCTTGATATACGTTTTATTTGTTAGGTAAATATCTTTAGTATACGATATTTTAATCAAAATCGTTAGAGTCATTTTTGGGAGAATCAAAATTTTCGAAAAAATGCCAAGTAAAGGGTAGTTGGGGGTGGGTGGGATTTTCTTGAAAATCTTCATGTCACATCCTTGAAAGTTACCAAACTTAAATACCAATGGTCTCTTTGCTTTTGAGCTATGCTGTCTACAGACACATAGACACACACACACACACACACACACACACACACACACACACTCACGGACCGTTTTATAAAAATCCTTTTTTTGGATTCAGGGAGATCCAAAATGTGTATTTCCGGTGAAATCTCGATATTGAATTTTTAAGTGGAATGCAATACCTTCTTTATACAATATGTACATAGGTAAGTGTAGAGAAAGTAAAAAAAAAAAAAAAGGAAAGTCAGTTAAAGTGACAACTATACATATATCATAGCACAATGGAACATTTACTATTCTTCCCACCTCATGTTATCGGTGACGAACGCTCACACTAACTGTAACTCATACACTGGACAGGCGCTGTGAAAAATCAGTGTGCATTGTACGAGTGTTCGATTGTTCATCTTGTACGGTTCCACATTACAGCAGTGCTCATATTACAGTATGTGAGATATAATAAATCAGATTAATAGTGCCGATTGTGTAGTGTTAATGACATAATGACGTCAATTCTAATGCCCAACGTGACGGACTGTGCCATGCACTCGATTCTTGCAACTCCCCTTCAGTAGCCTGAATTGGTACGGGCTATAATTCATTCAATTTACAAACATGTCAAAATTGTGCCTGGAACGCCACAGATTCATTACGTCATAAAAGCTGAATGAAATTAAAAATACGAAGTATCCTCTTTTCTCGCTACTAAATACAGTTTAAGACTTCACAAAAGAATAAAGATTAACCCATAGAATTATATAATGGGCTTAACGCAAAGGAAAAGAAATGTTTGTTGTATGGCGCGGAAAATACTCTTTGAGCAAGAGCGTAAAAGCAGAAACGCATAACAATGACGAAGAGAAAAGAATAACGTCTACTTTATTGTGTTTGAGAGAGGATAAAGAAAGGGAGTTAAGCTGGCTCTGTTGTATCATAAAGTTCGTATTGAAATGCAAAACTTGGCACAGAGCTCATTGGCTAGGGAAGCAAGAATTTTTCCTTGTGACCTCCCAGAGAAAGACCCTATAAGATATCACGAAAACGTCACAGCTTTCTTTAGCAGTACTCTATCGTAACATTTTCATAAAAAATGGAATGGAAAAGGAACTATATATACTAGACGCCGGTTCAAATAAAACAGGGACTAGCATGTGTGTACATACTTCATAGACAAAGTATTGTATTCCACCCAAAATTTGATAAGGAGATTTCACCGGAAATACATCTTAATCAAAAGAATGTCATTTTTACTTTCTCTACATATACTGTGTACATAGAGTATAGAGAGGTTATTACACCCAACAGTTCGATACCGAGATGTTTTGGGGCCCCTGAATCCAAAAAAAGCAATTTTAGAAAAATGTTCGTGTGTATTTATCTGTGTGATGGTGTGTATGTGTGTATGTTTGTGTGTGTGTGTTTGTGTGTGTGTGTGTTTTGAGTGATTATGTCTGTGAACAGCATAACTAAAAAAAATGACCGTTTAACAACCAAGCTTTGTATTTAAGTTTAGTATTTTCCAAGAATGCGACACGAAGTCTTTCAAGAAAATTCCCCATCACAAACTACCCTTTAAATGGAAAAGTATTCGAAAAAATGGCTCCATAGATTTTGGTAAAAATACTATAGCTATATTAAAGATACTTGCATTACAAATGAGTTTTGCAGAATTTTGCATAACGCTTAAACCGTAAGAGGTTCACGAAAACTTACCACCCCAAAAATGTAGATCCTGTTTAAACACATTCATTTTTACTTTCTCTAGCCCAGTATTTACAATGTACACAGGGATAGAGAAGTATTGTATTTCACCCAAACATTCCATGTCGAGATTTTACCGGAAATACATTTTTAGGACCCCCTGCATTCCAAAAAAAGCATTATTAGAAGCAGGTCCGTGTGTGTGTGTGTGTGTGTGTGTGTGTGTGTGTGTGTGTGTGTGTCTGTGGACAGCATAGCTCAAAAACAAAAAGATCGTTAAATACCAAACTTATTATTTAAGTTTAGTATCTTCCAAGGATGCGACACGAAGGTTTTAAAGAAAATCTTCCCACACCTAACAATTCTTTACATGGAAAAATGTTCCAAAGTTTTGTTTTTCTTAAAAATGGATGTACCGATTATGACTAAGATGCCTTATACTAAATCCATTTCTATCACAAATAAAATGTATATTTTGAATTTTCTGGGAATAGCTTCTAAAGACCTGTTTATCCTTGATGAATTTTGCTTAATTTGCACAACTAGTAAACCGAAAGAGATAGACAAAAACTTACTGAACAAAAAATGAAGATGTTGTTAAAATACACAAGTTATGCCATATACTTTTTTTCTTGGGGCTTATCGTTTTCGAGGTATTTCTTATTATTAGTTTCAGTTGTGAAGTACTTATATTTTCTCATACGGGAGTTTCGTTTTTTTTTGTTCTACTCCTGGGCAAGCAAAGAAGTGATTTGCAATGATAATCGCATAACGATAGTTTTTAAAACAATCGACTGCATAGAACGGATTCCACACACATGGAAACCGGCGTTCGAAAGATTTGACTATCGTTTTAGCCTAGTGTGTTCCCTTATTCTCTTTATACTTACAAGGAGGCAAATAATGAAGAAAATTTCTGCTAATGTTTATTTCGATTATCATAAAGCTGATAGAAGAATAAGCTTTTTAACAATAATTTGTTACAGCAATATAGAGAAAGTCATGTGATTGGATTACATCAGTTCTTTTTATTAGAAGTTACACTAAACTATGAGAAATAGAAAAAAAAAAAAAAAGAGAAACAATTCATACCTGTTAAAAGTTTGTTGATGTGGCAAAAACAAATCGCTCAATATATCTGAAAAAGCAATAAAATTAAATGCATCGTAAATCACTGTTTAACTGCCACTAATTTATGTCAAAACTGATTAATAACGTCCACATATATTAATGTATAATAAAGACATCGGCGAATCAATGTTCCATACCGCAAATGAACTGCATGGAGGCTTTAAAATATAATTTGGGTTTGCTGGATAAGGCATACAAGAGGTGGCACACTCTCGCTTGTTACTGGTAGACCACGCCACTCTCGAGAGTGTGGCAATTAGAACCTCGAGAACTAGTGCTCACCAGCGAGGCACTCCGTACTTTCGTAGCTACAGGCGAAGTAGGTTGACGTATGACCGTAGTATAAAATTATTATATAATAACTAGGGGCCGGAGTTTTATGTTTAAACCTACTTTTCCTCTTTGTAAGCAAATTAGAACATTTCAAAGTACATTTATGCTAATATATGATTATTATTTAACCTAAAATAAAACTAAATGGGACATTAAGACCAAAAGCTCACTAACATTTTTTTTAACCTCAGTAGAAAATTTAACAATTTTCCTTGAATTCCTTTAATTTGTAGTTTCTTTAGCAATTCGTTTAGTTTTATTTTGAGTGTACATGTGGGGTTAGCTAGGGAAATTTATCATGATTTTTATCTTGGTATAATAATTTTCTATATAAAGTATCCGTCAGTGGCATCTCACGACCTATTTATCCCATTTCTAAGTTGGAACGTTTCAAAGTGCTTTTATGCTCCAAAACCTTTGGGTGCTAATATTTGAATTTTACTCAATCTAACACAAGCTAAATGGGACTTCAAAAACCTACCAAACTTTAAATGTTTATAATCTCATTAGAACATGTATCAATTCTTTCCTCAATCATTTGAGCTATAAATTTTTAAGCATTTGTTTGGTGTTGTTATGAGAACATGTGGGGATAGCCAGGGAAATGTTTTATTACGATTTCTATCTTTGTACAGAGATTTCGGGTATGCGCCAGGGACATCTTACTATGTTGAAATATATATTTCTGTCTTTAGTAATAGATTAAAAAACAACATAAAATTTGGAAATGAGCCTGGTTGTAAACAGTTACAGTGCTCAAAAGGGGAGTTTCTTTTTTTTTTTTTTTTTGAGTGCTAATTATATTAAATAGAATGCTGATTTTCTTAGTTAAAATGTTCTAGCACGAGTATGCCGTCTAATAAATTGTCTTACATTACACTATACAGGGTTAATACAAAAGAAATAGACAACTTCAACTGCCTGTAAAACAAAAACTATTAGAGATAGCAACCTAATTATTTTGGAGGTATGTTGAGAAACTCTCAAAGTTTTGTTTGTTACTATTGGTAACGCTGTAGTGTTTTGTTTGTTGTTGCAGCAGCTGAAATGGCGGAAAATCCTGTGGAAAAGGCATATTGCGTGTTGGAATTTGCTAGAACGCAATCAGCAACTGTTGTCCAACGACATTTTAGAACACGTTACCACAAAACGCCACCGACTAGACAGTCAATCTACGACTGGTATAGAAAATTCGAGACAGCGGGATGTTTGTGCAAAGGGAAGAGCTCGGGAAGACCAAGAGTTTCGGAAGAAAACGTTGAACGTGTTCGTTCTGCCTACATAAGAAGCCCAAAGAAATCGACATCTAGGGCAAGCATGCAATTACAAATTCCACAGCAAACTGTATGGAAAATCTTGCGGAAGCGATGTTGCAGTTTCTGAGTGAAGAAGATAAGGTCATACGGCGTGACTTTTGCATCGACATGTTGCGACATGATGACGACGATGCTGGTTTTTGTGAGCGCATCATTTCATTTTTATGGTAACGTGTTCTAAAATGTCGTTGGACAACAGTTGCTGATTGCGTTCTAGCAAATTCCAACACGCAATATGCCTTTTCCACAGGATTTTCCGCCATTTCAGCTTCTGCAACAAAAATCAAAACACTACAGCGTTACCAATAGTAACAAACAAAACCTTGAGAGTTTTTCAACATACCTTCAAAATAATTAGGTTGCTATCTCTAATAGTTTTTGTTTTACAGGCAGTTTAAGTTGTCTATTTCTTTTGTAGCAACCCTGTATATTAATAACACGCTTCCGTATAGTGAAACTGTTTTCATAATTTTATCTGTATTGTGTTATAAGAGGTGTTTGTCGTCAACTACTTTAAGCAGGAGGGAAAATTGTTTAAAACACTAAAAATATATTCTGATGTGTTACACACACACGGCTTTCTCTAGCTGTTTTACAAACTTCTTACATATGATTATTCTTCTTTCTGCATCTTGCTAATTAAGGTACTCATTAGCACAATGATCTTATTACTTAGTTCCTTATAAGTAGGAAAAAATAACGGAATACACTAGGCTAAAGCCATAATCAATGTTTTAAAAGCTGTCTTTATACGATTGTCATTAAAAAACCCTTCTTTTCTTGGCCAGGAGTAGAACAAAAGAGAACCGCTCACTCCCGTCTGAGAAAAGTATAAGTACTTCACAACTGAAACCAATAACACTGAATACCTAGAAAGCTGTAAGCTCCACGAGAAAAATGTATATGATATAACTTGTGTATTTTAACAAGACCTACATTTTTTGTATACCAAGTTTTTGTCTATCTCTTACAGTTTACTAGTTATGCCAAATTAAGCAAAATTCTTCCAGAATAAACAGGTCTTTAGAAGCTATTCCCAGAAAATTCAAGATAAACATATTATTTTTCAGCTAAATATCTTTAATATACGATATTTTAATCAAAATCATTACAGCCATTTTTAATAAAATCAAAATTTTCGAAAATAGTTCCATGTAATAGGTAGTTTGGGGTGAGGGGATTTGTCTCAAAATCTTCGTGTCGCATCCCTGGAAAATATTAAACTTAAACACGGACACACACACGGTCCTTTTTTTGAAAATGCTTTTTTTATTGGATACAGGGGACCCTAAAAATTATATTTCCGTTGAAATCTCGGTATCAAAATTTTGGGTGGAATACAATACTACTCAATCCCTATGTACATTGTACATACAGGGCTAGAGAAAATAAAAATACTTTAAACATTGTTGAAAAACTTCAAAATGCTAGCAAAATTGCTTAAATACCTAAAGAAACCAGTATAAAAAGTTAAAAATCTGGAAAATTGTAATGATACAAGATGGCCTAACGTTGACCATACATATATCTAAAAGGTGTTCACAGTAATGTGTTTAAATCAGTTATATAAATCTTTAATATCTTGCATATAATTTTGTGTGCTAAGTAGAGGGTTATTCAAAAAGAAAGAACAGATTTCAAATATTTAATGCTTTTAAACTAAAAAAAGATAGAAACATGATTCCACCGTTCATGGAGATAGAAATGTGTACATTTTTACTTTCTCCATACGCACTATGTACATAGTGTATAGAGAAAGTATTGCACTCTACCAAAATTTCGATACCGAGATTTCACCGGAAATATATATTATAGGGTCCCCAATATCCAAAAAAAAGCATTTTCACAAAAAGGTCCGTGTGTGTGTGTGTGTGTGTGTGTGTGTGTGCGTGTGTGTCCGTGTGTCCCTGTGTCCGTGTGACTGTGAACACGATAACTCAAAAACAAAAAGTCGGTAAAATACCAAACTTGGTATTTAAGTTAAGTATCTTTCAGGGACGCGACACGCATATTTTGAGAAAAATTCCCCCATCCCCAACTACCCTTTACATGGAAATTTTTTTTAAAAATCTTATTTTCTCAAAAATGGCTCTAACGATTTTAATTAAAATTTCGGATATTAAACATATTTACCTGACAAATAAAATGTTTATCTTGAATTTTCTGGGAATAGCCTCTGAAGAGTAGTTTAATTTGAATGAATTTTACTAAATATTGAATAACTGCTAAACCGTAAGAGATGGACAAATACTTACTATACAAAAAATGTAGAGCACATTAAAACACACAATTTATGTTATATACATTTTTTTCGTGGAGTTGGTCGTTTTTGAGATATTCCTTTTTCTTGGTTTCAGCTTTGAAAAACATACTTTTCTCATACAGGAATTTGTCAACTCCTGTCCATACAAACAGAGGAACATCAGTCACATAGTAACCAGCTTTTGACTTTCCCTTTAACCTATGGTACTCCCTTATTTCGCTTCTACTTAGAATAAAGCAAGAAGTAAGACTATTTCTGCTAATTTTTCTCAATTAGCATGAAGTAAGTAAAAGATAAGCTTATTGACAATAATTTGTTACAGAGCTATAGAGAAAGTCATGTGAATGGAACACATGAGATTTTTATAATATGCATTCAATATGAGCACCGTGTGTTACACGACATATGTCTAAACGGTGGCACATTTCTTGCCACACACGAATCAGCTGGTCTCCAGTTATCGAATTTACAACTTCAACAATTCGATGTCGTAGATATTTAAGAGTGCCAGTCATAGGCGGGATAAAAATACGGTCTTTTACGTAATCCCATAGATAAAAATCACATGGTGTGAAATCTATAAACCTGGGAGGCAACCGGTGATAAAGTTGATCTGCTCCTCCTCTCGCAATCAACGTCCTGCAAACGTGTTATTCAAGTAACGTTGGACGTGGTAAGAGATATGAGACGGGGCACCAGCTTGCATGAAAAAATCCATTGGAAAACATTAATCGTTGAGTAAAGTTGTTTTCTTCCACATTTTCTAACATGCCAATGTACAATTCGTACCGTTAGTGGTGGTCGTCAGGATTCAATCTTGCAATAACTGCAGTTTGTATGGCATCAGGTTGTTTTAGAACTCGCCATACCCTTGGTTGCTTGCTCGTGATGTGGATTTCTTTGGAAACTTTTCGTATAGTGTACGAATATGCTCGACATTCGCGTCCGATATGCGAGAACGGGACGTTTTTCCTTTTGCACATGCAATCATCTTCTACGAATTTTTGATGCCACTCGTAAATTTGCTTGTAACGCGGCGATTGTTTATAAAAATGACGGCGAAATGCTCGTTGAACTGCAACAATGGACTCTAGCTTGGCTAATTGCAGCACACAAAATGATTTCTCTTGAGGTGTCGCCGCCATTTCACTACAGACATACAACAAACAAGAGCCAATGCGTCCCAAATTGGAACTTCTACCCCCCGCGCTATTTAAATTGTAAACTTTTCTCTCTCCATGAATGTTTGAACTATGCTTCTATCTTTTGTAGTATGGAAGCAATACAAGTTTGAAATCTGTTCCTTCTTTTTGAATAACCCTGTATAGAACTTTACTTATACTCAAATAAACATGTCAGATTACAACAAAAAAAAATCTGATGTGTTACACTCACATGACTTTCTCCATATCCCTGCAACAAATAATTCTTAAAAAGCTTATACTTCTATTTACTTTATGCTAATCAGACAAAATTAGCAGAAATAGTCTAATTACTCGCTTTCTTGTAAGTAGAAGAGAAATAAGGGACAACCTAGGTTAAAGTGATAGTCAAAAGCTGGTTGCTATGTCAATGAAGTTCCTTTGTTTATATGGATAGGAGTTGACAAGTTCCTGTATGAGTAAAGTATACATTTTTCATAGCAGAAACAAAAAAAAAAAAAAAAAGGAATGTCACAAAGACGACGAACTCCACGAAAAAAATGTATATAACATAAATTGTGTGTTTTAACGTGCTCTACATTTTTGTGTAGTAAGTTTTTGTCCATCTCTTACGATTTAGCAGTTATTCAAAATTTAGTAAAATTCATCCAGAATAAACTACTCTTCAGAGGATATTTCCAGAAAATTCAAGATATACATTTTATTTGCTAGGTAAATATGTTTAATATACGACATTTTAATCAAAATCTTTAGAGCCATTTTTCAGAAAAGCAAAATTTTCGAAAAAGTTTCATATAAAGGGTAGTTGGGGTGGGGGGATTTTTCTCAAAAATCTTCATGTCGAATCCCTGGAAGATACTAATCTTAGATACCAAGTTTGGTGCTTTACCGACTTTTCGTTTTTGAGTTATCGTGTTCACAGGCACATGGACACGCTGACACACGGACACACGGACGCACACACACACACGGACCTGTTTTTTGGATACAGAGAACCCTAAAACATACATTTCCGGTGAAATATCGGTATCGAATTTTTTAGTGGAGTGCAATACTTTGTCTATACACTATATACATAGTGCGTATAGAGAAAGTAATAGGATTACTTCTTGCAACATAAACGTCTTAGGAGTAACAACATATATACACACTTATTTATAATAAAAGTGCTGACCACATACATCTGCAGATTCTGTTATACCACATTTCGTTTTAACCCTTTCCCTTTCCCTGGAAAAAATAGCCTTAACCTGATATACTATTTAAAACTTACATAATTAAACAGATAAAGTAATATACTTAAACTAAGTATGCGTGTTTTTGCACATTACACCGCAGTTTTGCTACTAACTTATGGGTCTTGCGAGTAATCGCGAATCTTTTACGCTCGTTGGTCAAGCTCTCTCCTACCAGCGATGAGTTCCGCTCCGTCTACTGGCTGAGAGAGGTGCGTTTAAGGCAGCGAGGAAAGAGCAAGATTGAAAGCTGACTTGACCGGCTCTAAGTCAAACACGGTGCTGACTAATCACTACACAGCTATAATTCGAGAGATCCCCGTGTTAGGTTTTGGTCGTCCTCATAGTCTGATCTTGAATGTTTACTTTCTCTACACGTATTATGTATATAGTTTATAGAGAAGGTATTGCACTCCATTAAAAATTCAAATGCGAGATTTCACCGAAAATACACGTTTTAGTGTCCACTGAATCAAAAAAATTCATTTTTAGAAATAGGTCCGTGAGTATCAGTGTATCCGTGTGTCTGAAAACACAACTAAAAAAATAAGGCGATAAAATACCAAACTGGTCGTCTCCTTAGCGCGGTGGTAGCGCAGCTGCCTACCAAGCGGGAGACCTGGGTTCGATCCCCAGTACCGGCGTGGGGATTTTTCCCCCGCTGGGAGACCTGGACCGGGGTGCACTCAGCCTCGTGAGGTCCCTGGGGGGCCAATTGAGAAGCTACTTGATGGAGAAGTAGCGGCTCCAGGTCGTGAGGACCGCATTAACCGGCCGGGAGGGGCTCGAGGCGCTGACCACGTCTCACCCTCCAATACTGCACCCCATCCATGACGTCTGTAGTGGACCGAGATGGGGGACGCAGCGGCCGGGCGGTAGGCCAAGGCTCCCCGTGAGCTGTCGTGCCATGGAGTTATTATAAAATACCAAACTTGGTATTTGAGATTAAAATCCTTCATGGATGCGAAAAGAAGATTTGGATAAAAATTCCCCTACCCCAAACTTCTCTTTATATGGAAAAAATTGCCAAAATGTTGTTATTCTCAAAAATGGCTGTAATGATTTTGATTGAAATACTGTATGCTAAAGATATTTACGTGACAAATAAAGTGTATATCTCGCATTTCCTGGTCCTGTTTATTCTTGCTGAATTTTGCATAACTAGTAAATCGTAAGAGATAAGAAATGTAGAACACACAGTTCATATCAAAAACTTTTTTCCGTAGAGTTGAAAAGAAGTTAGTTAAAAAATAACATTAATATGTCATATTAAAATTATTAATAATTTAATACCTCTTTATCCCACAAATAATACCCTTAAATTGATTTTTATTATTCTCGTTTTTTTCCATTATATTAATCCTATTTAATATAATAAACTATTATATATATTATACCATTTTTGAGATATCCCTTGTTATTGGTTTCGGTTTTGAAATACTTAAAACTTTTCTCATACGGGAATTTGTCAACTCCTGGTCATGCAAAGAAACGGATTTTTTTTTTTTAAATACAGTTCCGGAGGCTTGTCAGGACTCCGGCACTGTATTCCTTTTTCTCTATTTTTTCCCAGTTTGCTATATTTCCTTATAGTTTCTTCTTAATGTTTTCCATTTATATATACATACACAAACATAGACACATTTACAAACACAGAAACACCCATGCCCAAGGCGGAACTCGAACCCACGATCCTGTGCACCACGAAGCGCCAAAGCGAGATACTTTAGCGAGCGCGGCCACAGGGATTGGCAACATTTCAAAACATGTAAAGGGTAGTTTGGCGTGGGGAGATTTTACTCAAAATCTTCGTGTTGCATCCCTGGAAGATACTAAACTTAAATACAAAGTTTGGTATTTTACCGACTTTTCGTTTTTGAGTTATCGTGTTCACGGACACACAGATCTTTTTGTGAAAATGCTTTTTTTTTTTTTTTTTTTTTTTGGATACAGGGGACCCTAAAACATATATTTCCGGTGAAATCTCGGTATCGAATTTTTGGGAGGAGAGCAATAGCTTCTCTATAGTAGATGTAGAGAAAGTAAAAAACGAGACTGTCCATTGAAAACGTGGTTGGATGAACAACAACCAAATACGTCGTCCAGAAACATAAACCTAGAGTAAAATGCGAGATAGAGAGGAATTGTGTTTGGCTTCCGGAAGATGGCGTCAGCTGTTGGGGACCGGATCCATGATGATAAAGTGAATGTGGCAAACTACAAAAGCAACTTTCCTCTACATCTGATGTATGAGATAATTACGTATACAGTCGTCCTGCTTTCAGAGTAACGAATTGCTTCCACAACAAAAGAAATGGGTTTATCAGACCATTTATGTTGGTCACCGAAGTGGCCTGCTTAACCTATAAGTACATGTATGTTGTCTGTGAAACCAGGAAGAGTATTTTCAAACAGAAACTTCCTGTCTGAGAAAAGTATAAATAATTCAAATTTGAAACCTATAACAAGGAATATCTCGGAAGCGTTACCTCCACAACAAAATTGTAAAGGATATAAATTGTGCTTTTGACGAGATCTACATTTTTACTTTCTCTACTCGTACTATGTACATAGTGTATAGAGAAGGCATTGTAATGCACCCAAATTTGGATGCCGAGATTTCATCGGATATACATGTTTTTGGGACCTCCTGAATCCAAAAAAAACATTTCTAGAAAAAGATTCGTGTGTGTGTGTGTGTCTGCGGACAGCGTTGTCACCCTCCGTGGTGTAATGGTTACCATGCTGACTTCATATACCCAAGCTCGCGGGGTCAAACCCGGCGGAGAACTATGGATTTTTTCGGGTGTAAAAACTCTTAGCATGGCTTCCTTCGGAAGGGAAGTAAAGCCGTTGGTCCCGTGTCATAGATTTATGGCACGTAAAAGAACATTTAGCCTGATAGAGAGGCCTCTGAGCGAAATTAAGCGGTCTTTCACGCCCAGTATAGGATGGGACACTGAGAACCACAGCAGTTAAAGAGCGTCCATAAATAACACGCCATTTTTTATTTGCGGACAGCGTAGCTCAAAACTTAGTATTTAAGTTCAGTGTCTTCCAAGGATGCGATATGAAGATTTTCAAGAAAATCTCTCCAACCCCAACTATCTGTACATGGAAAAAAATTCACAAATTTTTATTTTCTCAAAAAGCCTCTAAGATTTAGAATAAAGTGTGTTATGTTTAAGACATTTACATGAAAAATAAAATGTATATCTTGAAATTTCTTGAAATAGCCTCTAAAAATTTCTTTAACCTGGATAACTTTTTCTGTATAACTGGTAAACGGTAAGAGATATACAAAAAGCTACTGCACATCAATTTAGATCTAGTTAAAAGACAAAATTCGTTTCATTTACCTTTTTTCGCGAAATTAAGCGTTTTAGAGACATTTCTTTTATTGGTTTCAGATTCTTAAACCCCTCTACGCAAAGAAACGCATTTCAATCCCATAGAAACCTCAGTTTGAAACATTTGACTGTCGGTTTTGCTTAGTGTGTTCCCTTATTTCCCTTATACTTATAAGGAACTAAGCAATAAGCCCATTTCTGCTAATGTTTATCTCGATTAGCATAAAGTGGATAGAGGAATATGCATATTAACAATAATCTGTTATAGAGATATAGAGGAAGTTATTTAAATGAAATATATAAGATTTTTTTTTCAAACGGGACCATTAAAGCGGACCGAACCTCAACTTTTGAGTAAAGCGACAAAATTTAAAAAAAATTTACTATCGTTTTGGGCTAATGTATTCCCTTATTTTGCTTCTGCTAAGGCACTAAGTAATAAGAGCATTTCTGATAATGTTTATCTAGGTTAGCATGCTAAATAACAGAATAATCTTTTGTAAGAAAATTTTGTTTGTGAAACAGCTAGAGAAAGTTATGTGAATGGAAGACACCAGATTTTGTCTTTAGTTTTATTCACTTAGATACACATTCACACTCTATTTCATATTTCCATACTGTGGGAAGGATAAGGAATAATCTGGGCTAAAGGAAAATACCCATCTCCGCCGGAAATCGAACCTGAGATCTCTCGCACAAAATGTTTCCTTCGTTCTTGTTGGTCCTTTAAAGCTAATTAATATTCCTTCTTGTCAGATGTAACTTCTACTTCCTCTACTTGGGACTTAAGGCCAGTATCTTCCAAGAATGCGACATGAAGATTTTCAAGAAAATGCCCCCATCCCCAACTATCTATACATGCAAAACATTTCAAACATTTTTTTCATTCACATCACAAATTAAATGCATTTTTTGAAATTTGTAATTGGTAATTTTTTTGTAATCGGTTTCAATTTTAAACTCACTTTTCTCAAACGCAACCATGCAAAGTGAAGCGAACTTCAGTAATTTCATAGAGCGACTAGCTTTTAGAAGATTTGACTTTCTCTTTAGCCTAATGCATTCCCTGACTTCCCTTCTACTTACAAGGAAGCAAGTAATAAGACCATTTCTGCTGTTTAAAGTAGATTAGCATGACGTAGACTAAAGATTAACATTTTGAAGAAAACTTTGTGGTGGAGAAGGTAGAGAAAGTTATGTGAATGGAACACTGGAGATTGTTTTCTTTAGTGTTGCTCATTACAAATACACATTCACACTCTCTTCCATACTTTCATACTCTGAGGAGGATTGGGAATATTCTGCCTATAAAAAAACTCATCTCCGCCGGGAATGGAACCTGAGATCCCTCATACAGTATGTAGGTGCTCTTTTGTTCTTCTAGGTAGTTTTCAAGTTAATATTCCTCCTTGTCAGTTGTAACGTTTTAATTTCTCTACACGTACTATGTACATAGTGTATAGAGAAGGTATAGCATTTTTGGAAAAAGGTCCTTGTGTGTGTCTGTGTGTCTGTGGATAGCATAGCTCTAAAACGAAAAGATCATTGAATACCAAACTTGGTATTTAAGTTTGGTAACTTCCAACAACACGATGCAACACGAAGATTTTCAAGAAAATTTCCCACCCGCAACTGCCCTGTACATGGAACTTTTTTCGAAAATTTTGATTGTCTTATAATTAGCTTTTATTAAGATGTCGTAAGTTAAAGATATTTACCTGACAAATAAAATGTATATCATGAATTTTCTGGGAAAAGCCTCTGAAGACTACTTACGGAATCTTGTATAGCTGCTAAATCATAAGAGATGGACAAAAACTTACCACACAAAGAATGTAGAGCTCATTAAAACACACAATTTATGTTATATACCTTTTTTCATGGAGTTGTTCGTTTTTTAGATATTCCTTGTTTTCGATTTCAGCCTTCAAAAACTTTTACTTTTCTCATACAGGACTTTGTCAGCTCCTGTCCACATAAACAAAGGAACTTCAGTCAATAGCAACCAGCTTTTGACTATCACCTTACTTATGGTACTCCTCTAATTCGCTTCTACTTACAAGGAAGCAAGTAATGTGACTATTTCTGCTAATTTTTTCTCGATTAACATGAAGCAACTGAGGTTTTTAACAGTAATTTGTTGCAGAAATGTAAATGCTGATAGCTTGAAGGAAATAGTGTTTTTAGTTGCAGATTTAGAAATATCAAAAACCTCTGTGTATGCTAAGATCGTCATGAGGATTCAGAATAAACGAAAGAAGTAAGATTTAGGTTGAGCGTCTTCAAATATTAAACCTGCTGACAAGAAAGAGGTCCATAACTTCCATGTGGTTCATAATTCATGATGACAAAAAAGGTTTGCTTGGTGTGGCGCCATTTGCTTTTCCCACCTCTGGCGGAGAATTCTTGAATTTGTAAACAGGCTGAGTGAGGACGACCCACGTAGAGGTAGTTTAGGGATCCCCATAAATCTTCTCCATCTTACGTATCTCTCAGGGCAAATAACAAGGGCCCTGTCATCGCACTAATGAAGGCGCTTTGTTTCCACGACAGAGATCTCTAGTGCATTCAGAAACACAACACTATCCGCTTTACCAATCTAACAATACGCTTGCTAGTCTGTATAGACCATAACATTACCTTAGGTTTAATAAACGATAAAATAAGCAATAGATATGTAGATATTATATTGTAATGTAGAATACTCATTTCTTAGGAACGAGAAACATTACAATATAAGAAAGAAAATAAAAGTAATAAAGAAACAAATATAAAAGAACGGTGGAAATAGATTACAATAACTAAATAAATAAGTGAAAAAATATTAAAAATTATTATTATTATTATTATTACTATTATACTTCTTTTTATTTCCTGCTAATCGAGAAAAAAATTAGCAGAAATTACTTGTTTCCTTATAAGTAGAAGTTAAATAAGGGAGTACCATAGGTTAAAGTGATAGACAAAAGCTGGTTGCTATATGACTGAAGTTGCTTTGTTTTATGGACAGGAGTTGATAAATTCCTATATGAGAAAATTAAGTTTTTCATAGCTGAAACCAAAAACAATGAATATCTCAAAAACGATCAACTCCACGAAAATAATGTATATGACGTAGATTGTGTCTTTTAACGTGCTCTACATTTCATATGTAGTAAGTTTTTATCTAAGTCTAACGGTTTAGTAGTTATGCAAAATTCCATAAAATTCGTCCAGAATAAAGTAGTCTTCAGAGGCTATTCCCAGAAAATTTTGTTTGTCAGGTAAATATCTTTAATTTATGACATTTTAATCAAAATCGTTAGAGCCATTTTTGCGAAAATCAAAATTTTCAAAAAAAGTTCCACGTAAAGGGTACATTGGGGTGGGGGAATTTTTCTCAAAATCTTCGTGTCGCATCCCTGGAAGATACTAAACTTAAATACCAAGTTTGGTATTTTAGCTACTTTTCGTTTTTGAGTTATCGTGTTCACAGACACACGGACACACGGACACACACACATACACGGACCTTTTTGTGAAAATGCTTTTTATAGATATAAGGGACCCTAAAACATATATTTCCGGTGAAATCTCGGTATCGAATTTTTTGGTGGAGTGCAATACCTTCTCTATACACTATGTACATAGTGCGTATACAGAAAGTAAAAATTGTCGAGAATATTAATTCTGTACATGAAAAGAAATTATTGCTGAAAGGAAAAAAACCAGAGGTTTAGGAATATTAGCTGCAAGATTTGTTTAATAACGTGGGTCAGAAAGCCATTAGCAGGAAATAAATACAATAGAACTGTGGAAATTTTGTGTTCGGAGTTTGACAAAGGAGAAACATTAAACATTAATAATCAAGAGTACTGTAGACCTGTTGGGAGCACACTGTATTCTAATGCTTTAGCTGCGGTACCAATTTTATTTTGTGAGCAGAGACCGAGTTGGAAAAATCTTTGCGAGAAAACTGTAACCAATCGTAAGTAAGAAATATTTAACTTCGGACACATTCGTGTCAGATCATAGAAAATAGGAGCCATAAGAAATTTATCTAGGCACGAAAGGAAGTTACGGTCTGAGACAGTACATGTCTTGTCCCGGGGAAAAGAACTATTCAGAAGAGAAATATAAATCATAGCCAAGAATATAAATTATATCTCGAAGATGAAATATAAATGTAGTGTGAAAATGGGAAGGGTAGAAAAACTTTTAACACGTATAAGGCACGAGCTCGGGGTACAACATCCGTTACCTGCCGTGCATTGACCCAAGGGAAAGGGCCCAAGGGTAACTAACGGGACACAGCAACACAATGCTCTTCGCTGGTCAGGCGACAGTGTAAGGCACTTGGTTAAGGAGCTCAACCAAGATATGAAATTTAGGATTCGTAATGGAGCCGGACAGGCTAGCTTTTAATTGTGAGGCACTTGACAAGAACCTCCACACGACCAAGATGTGATATTTGAGCGCGTGGTGTAACCCTTAGTTGTGGCGGAAGTAAGTGACTTTAAGGCCGATCATAGTACGAGACATATCACTGCATCAAACGAATAAATTATAATAGTCGCGTGCGGGTAAAGTGTAACGTCACAGTAGAAAATTAAGAAGTACACGCGTAGGTTCTCCAGCGGAAAATGGCCGGACCCAATTACTATAACACTTGTGTCTCACCACAATCTGAAAAAGAATTTCCATGTTAATAGAAAATCTGAAGTGTACCATTCACAAGACTTTCTCTATATTTCTGCAACACATTATTTTTAAAAACCTTATACATCTATTTACTTCATGCTATTCAGTAAACATTTGAAGAAATAGCCATATTACTTGCTTCCTTGTAAGTAGAGGTGAAATAAGGGAGTACCGTAGGTTAAATGATAATCAAAAGCAAGTTGCTATGTCACTGAAGTTCCTTTGTTTGTATGGACAGCAATTGACAAATTGCTGTATGAGAAATGTATAAGTTATTCAGAGCAGAAAACAAAAATAAGGAATGTCTCAAAAACGACGAGCTCCACGAAAAAAATGTATATAACATGAATTGTGTGTTTTAACGTGCTCTACATTTTTTGTGTAGTAAGTTTTTGTCCATCTCTTTCAGTTTAGCAATTATTTAAAATTCAGTAAACTTCATCCAGAATAAACTACTCTTCAGAGGCTATTCCCAGAAAATTCAAGATATACATTTTATTTGTCAGGTAAATGTCTTTAACATACGAAATTTTAATCAAAATCATTAAAGCCATTTTTGAGAAAATCCAAATTTTCGAAAAAAGTTTCATGTAAAGGGTAGTTGGGAGTGGGGAGATTTTTCTCAAAATCTTTGTGTCGCATCCCTGGAAGATACTAAACTTAAATACCAAGTTTGGTAGTTTACCTACTTTTCGTTTTTGAGTTATCGTGTTGACAGACACACGGACAAACGGACGTTTTTCCGAAAATGCTTTTTTTAGATAAAGGGGACCCTAAAACATATATTTCCGGTGAAATCTCGGTATCAAATTTTTGGGTGGAGTGCAATGCCTTCTCTATACACTATGAACATAGTGCGTATAGAGAAACTAAAAAAAACCCCTGAGCTAAACTAACCACAAGTGAGAAAGAGAGCAGACGAAATGTGCTGCGATGTGTAGCTACGCAAATAATTGCTGATGCAGTATCTTATCCAATAGTCGATAATGATGTGTCCTTATTCAGTTTTGCTCCAATCACATCTTGTAATGTTGAGCGAAGTTTTTCACAATATAAATCCCGTTTACGTGCTAATCGGAGACGATTCGCATTTAAGACGTTACGAATGTATATTGTGCATTGTAATCTATGTATCAGGATAGAAAATGAAACGGATAATGATGCTAATGACTTTATGCACAACATCAATTGAATATGGTATTTATATTTACCACCCATTCAACCATAATCGCCTTCCACTACTAGTGAAAACATCTCAGTCTACCACTGCCCCATTTCCCTTCTGTTAGTACCACTACATACTCGCTACATTGTCAACATATCACAACTATATACCATGCTGCGCTAACATCGATTCTGCCCCGCTATCATGTTCTGAACAATACTGTATGTCGTCTGGTTTATTATAAATGAATGAATAAGTGTAGTTGCTTTAACAACAGTGTCATATAATGAGGTCCATCAATCGCACGAGTGCACAGACCGTATATGCTTATGTAATATACAAAATAGCAAGCAATATTAAAAAAACAACGAAGAATTAAAAGAGTAAACACGAAAATAAAATCACAAATATATTCGAATATACCAACTTAAATTTACAACGCAGAGTACACCGCATTCAGATGCACAACACAACCATGACATGAGTATTACATAAAATATATATGTAAAAACATTATAATCACCTTTGTTTAGCAATTCTTATCGGCCCCCCTCTCTCTCTCTATTGTCAGGCTTCAGAGAACAAAACCAGAGCAGTTAAATATTGGTTGAGAATCTTTCACAGAAATCAATCTCTAATTAAGGTAGTCTGCTATCGAAAATAGTTGTGAATAAAAGGTAAATCGACGTGGGCATCAAAGTTAATCAAAGGATTGGAAACCATTGAAATGGGATACATTTGATGGCGGGGCAGGCAAGCAGACGGAGTATTTGAAGAAAAATTAAGAACCACCTCTGTGATATTGACAGACAGCAAATAATTGCGCATTGCACGGAGAAGCTTTCATTAGAGGTGCAATCTCGGCTAAAATAGGAGTGGAGTATGGAGCAATACATCTAAATAGGTACTAAGCTGATGGTGAATGGCGGAGCATAAACATTTCTTACGATGATGGTACGAGAATCTGCCCCAATTGCGAGGAGGAAGAGGCGTGGACCCATATCTTGGCCAGATGTGGGGCTACGGCGGAATGGAGGGAAATATATTTACCGCGATCCTAGAATGTAGACCTAGAAGCATATTGGACGCTACTGGCAGGCACGGAAGACGCTAACGGGCTAGGTAAATTTATACTTAAGGCAACTCAGCTGATATCTGAGGAGGCTGCCAATAGAGAAGAGGGGGAGGGGATAAGAATAACTAAACAAAAGTGATTATAGTATTTTACATACATATATTCTTTGTCATACTTATATCATTGTTGTGTTATGGTGTTATATACTGTGTAAATATTATATGCATGTCTCTTAGGTGTATTTATCTGTGATAATAGGGTACATTAATGCATCTGAATAAGACTGTGCGCTGTAAATTTAAATTGCTGTATTTGAATATCTTTGTCTTTTTATTTTCGTGTTTATTCTTTTAATGATTTTTTGTTGTATTTTTAATTTCTCTATGCTCACTATGTACATAAAAAAAATTCGATACCGAGATTTCACCGGAAATATATGTTTTAGGGTCCACTGTATCCAAAAAGAAAAGTCTTTTCAGAAAAAGGTCCATGTGTGTGTTTGTGTCCGTGTGTCCGTCTGTCAGTGCGTCCGTGTGTCCGTGTGTCTGTGAACACGATAACACAAAAACGAAAAGTAGCTAAAATACCAAACAGCGATGCGATACGAAGATTTTGAGAAAAATCCCCCCACCCCAAACTACCCTTTACATGGAACTTTTTTCGAAAATTTTGATTTTCTAAAAAATGGCTCTAACGGTTTTGATTAAAATATCGTATATTAAAGTTATTTACCCGACAAATAAAATGTATATCTTGAATTTTCTAGGAATAGCTTCTAAAGACCTGTTTATTCTGGATGAATTTTGCTTAATTTGGCATAACTAGTAAACCGTAAGAGATAGACAAAAACTTACTATACAAAAAATGTAGATTTTGTGAAATTACACAGCTTACGCCATATACTTTTTTTAGTGGAGCTTACCGTTTTCGAGGTATTCATTGTTATAAGTTTCAGTTGTGAAGTACTTATACTTTTCTCAGACGGGAGTGTCCGTTTTTCTTTTGTTCTACTCCTGGCCAAGAAAAGGAGTGATTTGTAATGACAATCGCATAACGACAGCTTTTAAAACATTTGAATATCGGTTTAGCCTAGTGTATTCCCTTATTTTCTTCCTACTTATAAGGAACTAAGTAATAAGAACCTTGTACTAATGAGTACCTCGATTAGCAAGGTGCACAAAGAAGAATAATGTTATTTAAGAAGTTTGTAGAACAACTAGAGAAATTCATGTGAGTGTAACACTTCAGATTTTTATTAATATTGCTTACTATGTTGTGTATTGCAAAAGCACGTACAGTCTGTGGACCCGAGAGATTGATGAATCTCAATGTATGATACTGTTGTGTCAACAAATACACTTAAATACACGTATTCTATTGTCAGCCTTCTTCGATCTCCGCAGTCTTGCCCTAAGTAGAAATTTACCACGTCTTCCGTGCCTGTCAGTAGCGTCCAACATGCTTTTATCTCTACATTCGCGGTGGTAAAGGATCGCGGTAAATATTTTTGCCTCCATTCCTACATCTTGCAAAGATATAGGTCCACGACTCATCCTCCTCGCAAATGGGGCAGATTCTCATAGCATTCTCGTCAGTAATTTTATCCTCCGCCATGCTGCTAGTCTAAGCTCCTATCTAATGCGTTTGATCTGCTTTAGTAAAATCTCTGGTGCAACTGTTCTAAAAAGTTACCACTTCTAGGCCATTGGAGCAGAAAAGATGGGAAAGAAAACAGGAATAGACAATTATTAACATCAGGAGCACAAAATAACCGTTTACATTGATGACACTTGCTGGCCAGAGAAGCGCAATGCAGTTGAAAGATATGTGGACAGAGGGTCATTAGAGAACAGCTGGGGGCAGCGACCATGTGATTAAACCAGGTTATATCAGCGTGGCCATTATGGCTTTGTGGATGCGAGCTTCTATTTGCCTTTTCTTCCAGCAGGAGCGCTAGTGATCAAGGCACACATGCTACCAGACAGAGAGGCCGTTATTCTGCGACTCAGCTGCCCTCTAGCCTTAAATTGAGTTGAGAACCGTCGTACAGCACTTCATTTCAATTTTCCTTCTTCTATTCTGTTTTACGCGGATACGGGTTTACGTGAACTTCCGCCCAGTGAAGCTTAAGTGGAAGACAAAATTGCACTCATATCTGTCCGAAAGAAGTAATTTCCTTCTTCATATTGATGTATCTGTAAAATTTGACCAAATATTGAGAAATTAAAAATTATATTTTTGCATTCTCTACGCGCATTTTGTACATAGTGTATAGAGAAGGTATTGTACTGTACTAAAAAATTCTATAACCATATTTCACTGGAAATACATGTTTTTGGGGCCTGAATGACTCCATAAAAATGATTTTTAGAAACATGTCTACGTGTATGTGTACATAGTGCACAGAAAGTCTATTGTATTGTACTAAAAAATTCGACACCGAGATTTCATCGGAAATACATGTTTTTTGGGCCCCCTGAATAAAAAAAAAGATTAGAAAAATGTCTATGTGTAGGTTACATAGTGCACAGATAAGCTATTTTATTGTATTAAACATTTGATAACTAATTCACCGGAAATACATGTTTTTGGGCCCCCTGAATCCAAAAATAAAAAAGCATTTTTAAGAAAAATGTCTATGTGTATGTGTACATAATGCATAGAGAAGCTATTTTATTGTACTAAAAATTCGATACCGAATTCACCGGAGATACATGTTTTTGGGCCCCCTGAATACAAAAAAAAAAACATTTTTAGAAAAATGTTTACTATGTAATGTGTACATAGTGCACAGAGAATCTATTTTATTGTACTAAAAATTCGATACCCAAATTTCACCAGAAATACATATTTTTGCACTCCCTGAATTTTTAGAAAAATGTCTACGTGTGTGTCTGTCTTTCTGTGTGTGTGGGTGTGCATATATGTTTGTGAGTTCATAGCTCAATAACAAAAAGTGCGTTAAAAACCAACCTTGGAATTTAGGTTTGTATCTTTCAAGGATGTGACACGAAGATATTCAAGAAAATTCCCCCACCCCAACTACTCTTCAAATGGATAAAAATTCAAAAATGTTGTTTTTCCAAAAAATGTCTAACAATTTTTATTATATTTAAGATATTTAACATTAAAATATATATCTTGAATTTTCTGAGACTAGCCTATTTACGGCATAACTTAATCCACCGTGGTACAGATTCCACAGTAAGCTGTGTATCCCCAATGTCCAATTGGAGGCTCTGCCTAATTAATAAATAAAACAATTGAAATTCGGTTCTCTTTGCTTGTTATGAGTAAACAAAAGAAGTCGGGAAGAAAGATGTCTCCCGTTTGAGAAAAGCTTCAGGTCTTTAAAACTAACACCAACAACTCGGAATATATCGAAAACGGTTATATCTACAAAAAAACTGTATGTGACAAATTAAATGACATCCGTGTATTTGTGTAGTAAATTTTGTCTAAATCTTACGATTTACCAGTTATACAAAATTTATTAAAAAGTATCAAGAATGAAGAGGTCTTCAGAGGTTATTTCCAGAAAATTTAAGGTATACATTTCGTTTGTAATGAAACGATCCTAAAATCATGGCATTTTAATCAACATAGAGCTATTTTAGAGGGAATCAAAATTTTGAAAAATGTTGCATTGTATTCTTGGAAGTTGCTGCGCTTAAATACCAAGTTAGGTATTTAACTGCTGCCAATAGATATAGACACAGACTTGTTTCTAAAAATATTTTAGCTGTATATCTGAAATATTGGCACCGAATTTGTTGGTGGTATGCAATACCTTCACTAGCTAGTATGTACATTGTATATACATACGTGATAGAAAAAATAAAAATATGTTCAGCTTTATATAATGCCTACTAAAAGCTTACAAAATGTACAAAGTATTTTCTAAAATATCGTAAATTTGAACATTACCAAATTAAGTTATTTCTCTTTCTTTTGCTTTGTCTCTTGTATTTTCAGTAAATGTGCTTTTTTACTCATAATAAAAACCTCATGAGTTCCATTCACATGATTTTCTCTACATATCTGTAACAAATTATTGTTAAAAAGCTTATTCTTCTATCTACTTCATGATAATCGAGATAAACATTAGCAGAAATTGTTTCCTTGTTACTTAGTTCCTTGTAAGCAGAAGGGAAAAAAATATTTAATGCGTTGCATTCACATGATGCCCTCTAGCTGTTCGGTAAACAAACCTTTTATTCAAAACATTAATCTGTTATCTACATCATGCTAATTAAGATAAACATAATCAGCATTAGTCTTATTTCTAGCTGCCTTGTAAATAGACGGGAAATAAGAAAATGCACAGGCTAAAGCGATAGTCTCGTGCTTTAAAAGCAGGTTGCTGTGCGAATCAATTGATATTCCAATCTCTTTGCTTGCCAGAGGTAAAGAAACGAGATAAAAACGTCTTTATGTTTGAGAGATTTAAAATTGAAACCAATAACCCGCAGTATCCCAAAAATGGTTAACTCTACAAAAAATGTATATGGCATAAATGGTCTGTTTTAGTGAAATCTACATTTTTATGTGGTAAGCTTTTGTAGTTCTCTTACGGTTTGCCAGTTACATAAAATTCAACCAGAATAATGTCTTCAGAGGTTATTCTCAGAAAATTCAAGATATACATTTTATTTATTTAATATACGGTATTTGAACTAAAAATTGTTAGAGCCGTTTTTGAGAGATCCAAAATTTTCGAAATTTTTTCCAAGGGTAGTTTGTGGTGGTGGGATTTTCTTGAAAATCTTCTTGTCACGTCCTTGGAAGTTACGAAACCTAAATACTGAGTTTGGTATTTTACCAACCTTTCTTTTTACTTTCTCTACACTTACTCTGCACATAGTGTATAGAGAAGGTATTGTACTTCACCCAAAAATTCGATACTGAGATTACATAGGAAATATATGTTTTAGGGTCCTCTATATTCAAAACAAGCATTTTCACAAAAAGGTCCGTGTGTGTGTGTGTGTGTGTGTGTGTGTCCGTGTGTCAGTGTCCGCGTGTCCGTGTGTCTGTGAAAACGACAACTCAAAATTGAAAAGTTGGTAAAATACCAAACTTGGTATATATAATCTTATATATATTCCAGGGATGCGACACGAAGATTCTGGGGAAAATGACCCCACCCCGAACTACCCTTTACATACTTTTTTTTCGAAAATTTCGATTTTCTCAAAAATAGCACTAACGATTTTAATTAAAATATCGTATATTAGATACATTTACTTGGCAAATAAAATGCATATCTTGAATTTTCTGGGAAAACCCTCTGAAGAGTAGCTTATTCTAGATAAATTTTACGGAATTTTAATAACTACTAAACCGTAAGAGATGGACAAAAACTTACTACAAAAAATGTAGAGCACGTTAATACACACAATTTATGTTATATACATTTTTTCGTGGAGTTTATCGTTGTTGAGACATTCCTTGTTTTGGTTTCTGCTATGAAAATCTTATACCCTTCTCATATAGGAATTTTTCAGCTACTGTCCATACAAACAAAGGAACTTCAGTGACATAACAACCAGCTTTTGATGATCACTTTAACCTGTAGTACTCCCTTATTTCGCTTCTAATCAAAAGGAAGTAAGTAATAAAACTATTTCTGCTAATTTTTACTTTCTCTATAAGCACTATGTACATAGTGTATAGAGAATGTATTGCACTCCACCAAAAAATTTGATACCGAGATTTCACCGGAAATATATGTTTTAGGGTCCCCTTTATCTAAGAAAAGCATTTTCGAAAAAAAGTCCGTGTGTGTGTGTGTGTGTGTGTGTGTGTCCGTGTGTCCGTGTGTCTGTGAACACGATAACTCAAAAACGAAAAGCAGGTAAAACACCAAACTTGGTATTTAAGTTTAGTATCTTTCAGGGATGCGACACAAAGATTTTGAGAAAAATCCCCCCACCCCCAACTACCCTTTACATGGAACTTTTTCGAAAATTTTGATTTTCTCAAAAATGGCTCTAACGACTTTTAATTAAAATTTCGTATGTTAAAGATATTTACCCGACAAATAAAATGTATATCTTGAATTTTCTGGGAATAGCGTCCGAAAAGTAGTTTATTCTGGATGAATTTTACTAAATTTTGAATAACTGCTAAACCGTAAAAGATGGACAACAACTTACTACACAAAAATGTAGAGCACGTTAAAACACACAATTTATGTTATACACATTTTTTTCGTACAGTTCGTCGTTTTTGTGACATTCCTTATTTTAGGTTTCTGCTATGAAAAACTTATACATTTCTCATATAGGAATTTGTCAACTGCTGTCCATACAAACAAAGGAACTTCAGTCACATAGCAACCAGCTTTTGAATATCACTTTAACCTATGGTACTCCCTTATTTTACCTCTATTTACAAGGAAGCAAGTAATATGGCTATTTCTGCTAATGTTTTACTGATTAGCATGAAGTTAATAGAAGTATAAGTTTTTTAAGAATAATTTGTTGCAGGGTTATAGAGAAAGTCATGTGAATGGTACACAACAGATTTTTGGGTTTTCGTGCTCACAGATACATGGACACACACGCACCTTTTTTTTTGGCTATAGGGTCCCTATAACGTCTATTTGCGGTAAAATCTCGGTATCGATTTTTTGGGTGGAATGCAATATTTTCTCTATACACTATGTATGTTGAACGCGTAGAGAAAGTAAAAATGCAAGCTTTAGGGTAAGGCTACACCTATCTTCATATTGGGCTTCATTATAAGGGATATCTTATGAAAATATTCATTTATTCAACTGTACTTTCGTCGAAAATTGGATATAACTTATTGCTTTCTAAAAATTGTTTTACTCTGGGGATTTTATTTCTCTTGGCGCCTTCACTAATAGCCTTATCCGCGTGTCTATATGGTTACTAAGAGCCGATCTGCAACTCGTAAAACTTTCGCGGATCCCCACTTGTCTGACATATCTTTGTTGATGCAAACTGCTCGTTTTTTGTTCCGAAAGAAGCAATGGGAATACTTAAAATGCATTAGAGATAGCGATCTACAGAAAAGCGGCATTTACATTTAGAGGAACTGAAGAGCTCCTCTGGGAAGCACATAAAGACATTGTTCCATTTTCTTATCTTGATATTCTTGCACCCATTGGGATTTGAATTCCTCTTTTCTGTATTTTCTTATATACTCCATGGCACGACAGCTCACGGGGAACCTTGGCCTACCGCCCGGCCGCTGCGTCCCCCATCTCGGTCCACTACAGACGTCATGGATGGGGTGCAGTATTGGAGGGTGAGACGTGGTCAGCGCCTCGAATCCCCCCCGGCCGGTTAATGCGGTCCTCATGACCTGGAGCCGCTACTTCTCCATCAAGTAGCTCCTCAATTGGCCCCCCAGGGACCTTACGAGGCTGAGTGCACCCCGGGCCAGGTCTCCCAGCGGGGGAAAAATCCCCACGCCGGTACTGGGAATCGAACCCAGGTCTCCCGCTTGGTAAGTAGCAACGCTACCACCGCGCTAAGGAGACGACCTTCTGTATTTTCTATGCATTCAAAATATCCCTTCTGATTAATAAAAGCGATATTTTGCAAGACATTTTTTCACTGTGTTTTGCGCATTTGTAAACAATAAACGCAATCGCAGAAGACGTGTAAACGGCTTGCTTCACAACCAAGAATAGCATCTTGGGGAACGATAGCGGGACAGCGCAGCATGACATGTAGTTGTGATGTGTTGACATTGCAGTGTGTATGTAGTGGTAATAATAGAAGGAAAATGGGCCAGTGAAAGACTGTGATGTTTTCACTAGCAGTGGAAGATAATTGCGGTTGTGTGAGTGGTAAACATAAATACCCCTTGATCACGTAGAGTCACACTGAAAAATTCAATGCCATAGCCGGGATTTGAACTAGGGATCTCCTGGTCTCTAGCCGGTTGCTCTACCACAGAGCTACCATGGCAAAATGCCGGCGGAGCATTTAATTTCTCGACTCGCATGTTTCCCGTAAACCACAAGATGATATTAAATTATTTTGAGATGGCAACCTCTAATGGCGACTTACAATGTTGTAAGTACTTTAAGTCTCAGGATTCATAGTGTAGATAACTATTATGGACAATTGTCCACCCTACACAAGGTCTTTTGTGAGAAAACAATTAAAATTATCACAAATACGGATTACTACAAAAAAAAATAGACAACTTCAACTGCCTGTAAAACAAAAACTATTAGAGATAACAACCTAATTATTTTGGAGGTGTATTGAGAAACTCTCAAAGTTTTGTTTGTTACTATTGGTAACGCTGTAGTGTTTTGTTTGTTGTTGCGGAAGCTGAAATGGCGGAAAATCCTGTGGAAAAGGCATATTGTGTGTTGGAATTTGCTAGAACGCAATCAGCAATTGTTGTCCAACGACATTTTAGAACACGTTACCACAAAACGCCACCGACTAGACAGTCAATCTACGACTGGTATAGAAAATTCGAGACAACGGGATGTTTCGGAAGGAAACGTTGAACGTGTTCGTTCTGCCTACATAAGAAGCCCACAGAAATCGACATCTAGGGCAAGCATGCAATTACAAATTCCACAGCAAACTGTATGGAAAATCTTGCGGAAGCGACTGCACATGATGCCTAACAGATTACAGATGTTGCAGTTTCTGAGTGAAGAAGATAAGGTCATACGGCGTGACTTTTGCATCGACATGTTGCGACATGATGAAGACGATGCTGGTTCTTGTGAGCGCATCATTTCATTTTTGTGGTAACGTGTTCTAAAATGTCGTTGGACAACAGTTGCTGATTGCGTTCTAGCAAATTCCAACACGCAATATGCCTTTTCCACAGGATTTTCCGCCATTTCAGCCTTTGCAACAACAAAGAAAACACTACAGCGTTACCAATAGTAACAAACAAAACTTTGAGAGTTTCTCAACATACCTCCAAAATAATTAGGTTGCTATCTCTAATAGATTTTGTTTTACAGGCAGTTGAAGTTGTCTATTTCTTTTGAGTAACCCTGTATTCAAAATAGCTGCCAATACTATGAATTCTGGGACTTAAAGTACTACAACATGGTAAACGGCATTGAGGTTGTCATCTCAAAAAAAAAAAAAAAAAAAATAGTTTGAAATCACCTTGTGGTTTCAATTCAATGGTCTGCCGGTATTTTGTCATGGTAGCTCAGTGGTAGATCAATCGGCTAGAGACCGGGAGATCCGTGGTTCAAAACCCGGCTATAGCACTGATGTTTTCAGCCTGACTCTACCTATTCAACTCCTGTCCCACACACGGCTTCTGTGAGAAAATAATTTAAATAAATGCCACTGATTTAAGGGAAGTTTACAAACAAGTCATCATCATCATTATGTGTTTCATTTTCTCTCAAGATATATAGATTTCAATGCACAGCAGCATACATCCCTAGCGTTTCAAATGTGAATCGTCTCCGATTTTCACGTAAACAGGCTTTATATTATGAAAAACTTCGCTCCACATCACAAGATGTGATTGGAGTAAAACAGAAATACGTCACATAATCGACTATCAGTCAAGACTCTCCATCAGCAATTATTTCCAGTGCAATACTTTGTAGTCAATTATAATTTCACGAAATGCCACTACGACATTTTCTTTTTCAGGCGGTCTAAAACACGTGTCACTGATTAATTGCTTGCACAAGTTCATCGACAGCTTTCAGGTTTTGAGGTATTTCAATATTCGATGTTTCCAAATATGTGTTATTGTCATAGATATATCTGTAAAGTTATTTTGAATGAATTACTTATCTTGATGTAATCTATTTGAATAAAATTTTTCACAATTTTTATTGAAGTGCATACACTATATTCAAAGGCATTACTTACCTATAAAACAGTATTGTAATATACAGCTTAGTATACTGCTTCGTAGAGCCACGCATCCCAACTCGTTACTATAGGTTCTTTACATGCGGCGCGTGCAGTTGCCAATGTAGGTCGGTCTCTACTCGGTAGGTATGCAACTGGTATACGCATGTGTCCCTCTATCAGTCCTCTAGATGCTATTCCTAATCACAACCAGAGCTAGGAAGTCCGTACCAATACTCTTTTGCTGAACAGGACCGACCAGGTTTGGCAATACCATGCGGCGCTGCTTGCGCAAGCAAAGGTCAACGTAGAGTGCAACCCATTACTACAAAACAGCTATCACTTCATAACTCAGAACCAAGTCGGTAGGAAGGCAGGCTTTCGAATAACATCTTTGTTCTGTTCAGGTATGACTAAAATTAATTTTTATATGCTTAGTATGTAAGCTAATCATTCTGAACACATATTTTTTATGTAGGCTAAATTTACAGTGGAATTATTAATTGCATTGCCAACAAGCCCTGTAGGTATTCACAGTAAGAGTTTGATAGGTCATTAATATTTACGGAACAATTAGGAAATGACGTGACACTCAACAGCATAGTAAAGAATTTCGCACATATGGAATATAAACATTATCATTTAAAGATATAGTAGAACGCAACAAAGAATAATCGCACCATTAAGTTCGTGTAGATTTATATTTTTACTTTCTCTAGCCCCATATGTACAATGTACATAGGGATAGAGAAGTATTGTATTCCACCCAAAAATTCGATACCGAGATTTCACCGGAAATACATGTTTTAGGACCCCCTATATCCAAAAAAAGCATTTTCAGAAAAAGGTCCGTGGGTGTGTGTGTCCGTGTGTCTCTGAGCACGATGACTCAAAAACGAAAAGTAGCTAAAATACCAAACTTGGTATTTAAGTTTAGTATCTTCCAGGGATGCGACACGAAGATTTTGAGAAAAATACCCCCACACCAAACACATGGAACTTTTTTCGAAAATTTTGATTTTTTTAAAAATGGCTCTAACGATAATGATTAAAATATCATATATTAAAGATATTTACCTAACAAAGAAAATTTATATCTTGAATTTTCTGGGAATAGCTTCTGAAGACCTGTTTATTCTGGATGAATTTTGCTTAATTTGGCATAACTAGTAAACCATAAGAGATAGACAAAGACTCAAAACATTTAGGTCTTGTTAAAATACACAAGTTATGTCATATTCATTTTTCTCGTGGAGCTTGCCACTTTCGCGGTATTCGTTGTTATTAGTTTCAGTTGTGAAGTACTTATACTTTTCTCAGACGGGAGTGTCCGTTTTTCTTTTGTTCTACTCCTGGCCAAGAAAAAAAGCGATTTGTAATGACAATCGCACAACGACAGCTTTTAAAACATTTGACTATTGGTTTAGCCCAGCGTACTCCCTTATTTTCTTCCTACTTATACGGAACTAAATAATAAGAACATTGTGCTAATGAGTACCACGATTAGCAAGTTGCAGAGAGAAGGAGAATCTTATGTATGAAGTTTGTAGAACAGCTAGAGAATCCCATGTGAGTGTAACACATCAGATTTTTTAGATTTATCATGGAAATATGCCAATAAAACTGTCAGTTAAAAATTTGAAAACTACATGTTGCCATCAAAGAAACGCCTGATTGTCCCGAATAGCAAGGTGGGTTTTTCAAAATAATATTGTTGTACACTCACCAAAACATATGGACCAAGAAAGCCCAATGTTGCCTACCTTTAGCGGCTACTCTAGGAAACCTTGCAGTGCTCTTAAAGATGATCTGTGCCTCGACGAATTTTCAGCTAGACTGAAGGAGCTTTTCCCACTGTGGCCCGCCGAAGGGCAAAGGAATAAGTAATTCAAACATTTCTCACCATATCGCAGCTGAATCTTTCGTAAACGTCACTATGAAGATTTTTGGAAGGTTGTGTTTCTCACATTAATGCGTGACGTTAGATAACCAACTGGTGCACAATTTGACAGACAGTTTAATAAGAATCTCTGAGTGAAAGATTATAAAATAAATATTATTACAATTAAAGACAACCTCGTAGAATTAACTTTGTACAGTCGCAATCACTATACTACTCTAAATATTCTGCCTTATTAGAAAGTCCCATCAAGAACAGCCTGTGCTGAAATTGAGTTCCCTCAAGCTCCAGTAAATTCGCTCCATCGCTCAGCTCTGAAGTAAACTATGGAATTCAATCGCAGATGCATGAATTTTGCTTTTTTGTATTAAAATACTACAACTTTATTGCAAAAATATTAATAGTTTTACAATATAATACAGCTATAAACCAACCTAATTTTATTGCAGAAAGTCATACAGTACGAAATTATAAAAAAGTCCACTGAAAACATTAAAAATCTTTGATCAATTTCTTTTGTTGCATACATGCAACATCATTTAATTAAAGCTTAATGCATATTGCTTAGAATAATTCTTACATTTATTACATGTTTAATCAAACGCTTTGAATTAACAATTTGGAAAGTAAATATTGCGATAAAAAAACAAAACAAAAACCACCTGATTGCCCCGACTAGCAAAGTTGATTTTTCATATTAATTTAGACTAATCAAAACCTATTCAACCTCACAATTTTGCCGAAGTTGAAAAAATTCACTCGAACGAAACAAGGCTGTGCCCGTAAAGGCGATCTGTCCCTGAACACATTTCCAACTATACTGAAGGAATTACTCCCACGGTAGTCCACCGAAGAGCAAAGGAATGAGTAATTCCAGCATTTCCCACTACGTTGTAGCTGAAGCTCGTCTCATTGGTCACTATGAAGATTTTTAGAAGGTTGTGTTTGTCCCATAAATGCGTAACGTCAGAGCAGATACCATCTGGCGCACAACTTGACAAACAGTTCAATGTAAACACCTAACTGAAAAAATCTGATGTTTTCCATTCACGTGACTTTCTCTATATCTCTGTAAAAATTATTGTTCGTAAGTTTATTTTTTATTTATTTCATGTTAATCTAGAAAAATTAGCATTATTTCTTGCTTTATTGTAAGTAGAAGCGAAATAAGGGAGTACCATAAGTTAAAGTGAAAGCCAAAAGCTGGTTGCTATGTGACTGATGTTCCTTTGTTTGTATGGACAGGAGTTGACAAATTCCTGTATGAGAAAAGTATAAGCTTTTCAAAGCTGAAAACAAGAAAAAGGAATATCTCAAAAACGAACAACTCCAGGAAAAAAATGTATGTAATATAAACTGTGTGCTTTAACGTGCTCTACATTTTTTGTGTGCTAAGTTTTTATCCATCACTTACGGTTTAGTAGTTATGCAAAATCTATCCATAGTAAAGTAGTCTTCGAAGGCTATTCCCAAAAAATTCAAAATATACATTTTATTTGTCAGGTAAATATCTTTAATGTATGATATTTAAACAAGGTAATTAAGGCCATTTTTGAGAAAATCAAAATTTTCGAAAAAAGTTCCATGTAAAGGGTAGTTGGGGTAGGGGATTTTACTCAAAATCTTCGTGTCGCACCCCTGGAAGATTCTAAACTTAAATACCAAGTTTGGTATTTTACCGACTTTTCGTTCTTGAGTTATCGTGTTCACAGACACACGGACACACGGATACACTGACACACGGACATACACACGGACCTTTCTCTGAAAATACTTTTTTGGATACAGGGGACCCTAAAACATATTTTTCCGGTGAAATCTCGGTATCAAAATTTTTGGTGGAGTGCAATAACTTCTCTATACACTATGTACATAGTACGTATAGATAAAGTAAAAATATTAAACAGGTATTAGTAGACAATCTCTTAGAATCAACTTTGTTCATCATTATATCCCTCGATGTATTTCCAACTAGATTGAAGGAATTGTTCCCACGGTGGCTTACCGAAGAGCGAACGAATGGGCAGTTTGAACTTTTCCCACAGCTTGCAGTTGAATCCCATCGCTTACCTCACTACGAGGATTTTCGCAATGTTTTGTTAATCCCATATATGCGTGACGTCAGTGGAGGTAACCATATCTGCCGCAAAACTTGTTGAAGGGGATAGACAAACAGTTTAATAGCGAATAGAATATAAAATTAATATTAGTACAAATAAAAACAACTTAGTAGAATCAACTTTCTCCAGTAAAAGCACTATGTCCCCCGACGAATTTGCAGCTAGATTGCAGGAGATTTTCCCACGGTGGCCCGCCGAAGAGCAAAGTAATGTGTATTTCAAACCTTTCCCACGAAGTCGCGGCTGTATCTCGTCATATAAGTCACTATGAAAATTTTTCGAAGGTTATGCGAAGCATTATAAAACAAATATTAGTACTGTTAAAGACAACCTTCTAGAATCAACTTTGTACAGACACAAACACTATACTACTCGAAATATTCTACCCTTGTTATGAAATCCCTTCAAGGGCAGCTCTGCTGAAGTTGAATTTCCTCAAGCTCCAGTAAATTCGCTGCAGATCAACCTCTCTCAGCTCTGCGTGCATTAACCCCAGAGGCAATTCAATCTTAGATGCAAATGCACTCTAGCAAGTTGTTCGACAGGAATAAAATCATAACCTCCAACGCGGTAGTTAGTTTCTGAGGCACATCTAGACAAATTAGTTATACTAACTAGTCCTACAACGTACCTGTTTCAGCAAACATCCAGTTACCAACGTCAAATTCTTTATAAAACAACGTAATGCATAACGGTATGTTACTAAAAGCATGTTTTTATTAAATAAAGTGCTGGGAATAGTTATTTAGAAGACTAGTTATTAAACCGAATTTTACAACGTGTTGTCTACAATACTTTATCTACGTTCAGAGCAAGAGGGCCGTTTTTTTCCAAACTCCGATAGGCTACAAACAAAAGACAAGTTCATAGAAAACAACTATTTTATTACTAAAAGTTTTGTATTCGTGTCGCATCCTTGGAAGATACTATACCTAAATACTAAGTCTGGTATTTAACGCTCTTTTTATTTTAAGCTATGCTGTCCACAGACACAGGAGGACCTTTTTCTAAAAATGCTTTTTTCAGACTTAGGGGACCCCAAAACGTATATTTCAGGTGAAATCTCGACATTGAATTTTTGTGTGGAATACAATACCTTTTCTATCCTCTACGTACATTGTACAGTGGGCTAGAGAAAGTAAAAATACATGATAAATTAACAAAAGTTGTTCTTTTATTTTGCAATTTTGGAAATGTTTGTTTCATGCATGACTTTAAAGTAAAAATCTGATGTGTTCCATTCACATGACTTTCCTACATCTCTCTAACAAATTATTGTTGAAGAGCTTCTTGTTCTATTTCATGATAATCGAGATAAATATGGTTTTATTACTTGCTAATTTGTAAGAGAAATAAGGGAATACACTAGGCCTAAGTCGATAGTCAAATGTTTTAAAAACTGATTACCATGAGATTGAAATTAATTTCTTTGCAAGACTAGGACTTGACAAATTCCCGTATGGAGAAAGTTTATGTTGCTGCTTACCAAGCGGGAGACCTGGGTTTGATCCCCCGCTGGGAGACCTGGCCCGGGGTGCACTCAGCCTCGTAAGGTCCCTGGGGGGCCAATTGAAGAGCTACTTGATGGAGAAGTAGCGGCTCCAGGTCATGTGGACCGCATTAACCGGCCGGGGGGGGGGCTCGAGGCGCTGACAACGTCTCACCCTCCAATACTGCACCCCATCCATGCCATGGAGTAAAGAAAGTTTATGTAGACGTATGAGTGGCGCTCAACAAATGCTTAGAAAAAGATTAGATTAGACTTTTAGTAGATATTTTTTTTATTTTTGAATCATAATCTCCTTTTAGATCGCTGTACTTCTCCCACTATTTCTCCAAGTAATTAGAGCTTTCCAAAAGGTAGAACTTTGGAAGGTCCTCAAAATAGGGGCATCTGTTTGGGAGATGACCTCCTCGGTAGACGTGAATCTTTTTCCTCCGAACCATTTTTTGAAGTTTGAAAATAAAACAATCGTTTGGGGGCCAAATCTAATAAATAAGCTGAATGTTTTAATTCTTACCATAATGCTATAATTTTCATCATAGAAACTACGCAAGTGTGTACCTTCGCATTGTCTTGATGGAAGAGAAATTTTCTTTTTACCAGCTGAGGGCGTTTTTTCTTAATTTCTCTGTTCAACCACTGCAATGCATAATACCCTCAATTTATTGCTCTGCCTTTCTAAAAGTAATCAATGAAGATGATTCAACAAGCATACCAAAAAGTCAAGGCCATCACCTTCTCTGCAAATTTCACCACTTTTGCCTCCTATAGTTTGGACTGTACTTTTGTCTCTGGAATGTACTAATATATCCACGTTTCATCCACAGTTATACATCGACGCAGAAACTCGTCAGAATTGCGACGGAGAGGTGCCAAACCAGCTTCCGAATCTTTCACACATTGTGTTTAGTCTTCATTGAGAGCACCCATCTTTTTGAGATCTTTGATGCAAAATGTAAAACACTGTACCTTGATATGCTTGGGGCCTCTACTATTTTGCGAACTTTGATTTGTCAATCACTGAAAACCATATCCTATATTTTGTGAATCATTTCGTAGGAAGTCGCTTCTACTGGACAACCGGAAAGACGCTCATAATTTGTGGATGTGCGGCCACGTTTAAATTCATTTATCTAATTGTAAATTGTTGCAAACGCAGGAGCAGATCGCCGTGAACTTCATCCACCTCGGATTTTATCTCTTTCGGTGTTAAGCCTTTTAACTAGAAGTGTTTAATCTCTGCTCGAAATTCGTTTTTTTCCTTCTTTCTAAACAAGCACAAGATTGTTGATTCATTCGCCTTGGCAACGAAACTACGTGATGTATATATCTGAACTCTAACTGCCGTCTTGGATTCTCTAAGGGATTATTGAGCACCCTGTACAGTTTGAAACTGAAAATAATAACAATGAATATCTCGAAATTGGTCAACTCCACAAGAGTACGTATATGATATAAATTATGTGTTTGAAGGTAATCTATATTTTTGCGTGTAGACTTTTTGTCTCTCTCTTTCCAGTTATGCACATCTGAAACAAAATTCATCCAGAATAGACGTTTTCAGAGATTCTTTCTAGAAAATGAAAAACTTACATTTTATTTCTGATATAAATATTTATAATTTACAGACTTTTAATCAAGCTATTTTTGCGAAAATCAAAATGTTAAAACATTTTGCCATATATATGGTAGGTAGGGGATTTTCTTAAAAATGTTCGTGTCGTATTTTTGGGAGATACTGCATTTACATACCAGGTTTAGTATTTAACATTGCGGCACCGTGGCTAAGTGGTTAAACCTCTCTTCTCCCATCTAGGCGGCCCGGGTTGTATCCCAAGCACCGACATGTGGTATTTGTGGTGGACAAAGAAGTGTCTGGGCGGCTTTTCTCCGGGTCCTCAGGTTTCCCCCGCCACTTATTCCACCAATTGCTGCATCATCACCTTTCCTATTATCCATTTAGCTTGCATTTCATATCATCCCCTGCCTCACGTCTGGCTACGGGTCAACCACTCGTTCTAGATTGTCCATTCTGTAGTTTCGTGACGTTGTTTCCCCGAGAGCTTACAAATCCTAGATGGGGGGGGGGGGTCAGTCCTAGATAAGGGGAGGGTAAACTGGGTAAGTAAAAAAGGTATTTAAAGGACTTTTCGTTTTTCAGCTGTGCTGTCCAGAGACGTATACACATTCAACAACATTCTGCAACAAATTTTAGTTAAAAAGCTTATGCTTCTACTTACTTCCTGCTAATCGAGAAATATTAACAGAAATATTCTTATTATTTGCTTACTTGTATGTAGAGGCCAAATGAGGGTGTACCATAGGTTAAAGTGTAAAGCTGGTTGCTATGTAATTGAAGTTCCTTTGTTTGTATGGACAGGAGTTAACAAATTCCTGTATGAGAAAAGTATGTTTTTCAAAGCAGAAGTGAAAAACCAAGAATATCTTAAAAATGATCAAGTCTACGAAAAAAATGTATGTGACATAAATTGTGTGTTTTATCGCGAGCTACATTTTGTCCATTTCTTATGGTTTAGCAGTTATGCAAAGTTTCTCCAGAATAAAGTAGTCTTCAGAGGCTATTCCCAGAAAATTCAAGATATACATATTATTTGTCAGGTAAATATCTTTAATATACGATATTTTAATCAAAATCGTTAGAGCCATTTCTAAGAAAATCAAAATTTTTGAATTTTTTTCTATGTAAAGAGTAGTTTGGGGTGGGGGTATTTTCTTGAACATCTTCGTGTCGCATCCTTGGAAGATACTGAACTTAAATACCAAGTTTGGTATTTAACGATCTTTTCGTTTTTCAGCTATGCTGCCCACAGACACACATATACACAGACAGACAGATAGACACACACAAGGACATTTTTCTAAAAATGCTTTTTTTGGACTCAGGGAAACATTACTAGACAACTTAGATGTTGTACAAATGACATGTTGAATCAAATTCAATGGAATTTTATCGTTTGTCACGTCCGTCGTGAAAATCTGTAACGCTTTGAATCTCCTGCAAAGCCGTAAAACGCCTCCTTTACCGTAAAGTCGTAAAAAGCCCTCCGTACATTTTACGGGTGAACCATAAAGGATGTCGCAACTTTCCCCACCTTTACAACCCTGATTAAGATAATGAGCTAATCTTTAACCATGGTCTTGTCACATGCTTTTGTCTCTTTCCATCTGATGATACCGTTGTAAATGCCACCTGGTTTTAATACTTTGGATGCTATAAACATTTACTTTCTCTACACGTACTATATTCATTGTATATACATGATGTTAAAGAAATATACCGAAATATTTTCACAGAATGTGCCAGTACGCCACGTATCGCGGCACTTCGTCCTGAATGAAAAAAAAAAAAATAATAAAAAATCTGACGTGTTACACTCATATGACTTTCTCTAGCTGCTCTAAAAAACTCCTACAAAAGATTATTCTTCTTTGTACACAATGCTAATCAAGATAAATGTTAGCAGAATGTTATTACTTAGTTCCTTATAAGTAGAAGGGAATAAGGGAATGCACTATGCTAAAGTGATTTTCAAATGTTTTATAAAGCTATCGTTATGGGATGTCATTGCAAATCACTTCTTTGCTTGGCCAGGAGTAGAAAAAAAAGAAAAACAGACACTTCCTGTGTGAGAAAAGTTTAAGTACTTCACAATTGAAACCAATAACAAGGAATACCTCGAAAACAGTTACCTCTACAACGAAAACGTAAAGGACAAAAATTGTGTGATTTGTCATGAGGTACATTTTTTGTATGGTACATTATTTTCTATCTCTTACGGTTTAGCAGTTAAGCAAAATTCATCCAGAATAAAGAGATCTTCAGAGGCTATTCCCAAAAAATTCGACATATATATTTTATTTCGGACATAAACGGGATTTTAATCAAAATCGTTAGAGCCATTTTTAAGAAAATCAAAATTTTCGAAATTTGTGCCATGTAAAGGGTAGTTTGGTATTTTTGTTTTGGGGCTATGCTGTCTACAAACACACACACAGACAGACTGACAGACAGACACACACACGCGAACCTTTTTTTAAAAATGCTTTTTTCGGACTCAGGGGACCCCGAAACATATATTTCCGGTGAAATCTCGGTATCGAATTCTTGGTTGCATTACAATACCTTCTCTATACCTATGTACATTGTATATATCGGGCTAGAGAAAGTCAAAATATTTACTCTATGACAGAAATCGAACTCATGACCTTTAGGATAGCAACTTCCCGCATTAAGCCGGAAGAACAGTTGTAAAAAGCCCTCCAGATTAGGCTACATAACTCAAGAACGTAGATAATGAATGCTCAGTGTCGCACTGTCAAATGATTAGTTCGAGATTTTACATATTTTTGCGACATTAAATCTTGAGAACGCTAGTAACGAGCTGCTAAAAATCGATATTTCTATACTCGGGCAGCAGTTTTAAAGACAGTCTAAGCCATTTTTCAACCTGCTTTTCTTTAACACCGACTTATCAGCACCTGATACCCAAACGTTTAACGCTATGTAGCTGCGTTATGTTTATCCGGGGACAATGCATCGCCGAACTCAAATTACTTATATCAGTCACATGCAGAATCTCGCAAATTATTTCGGTGTAGTTCATTAACACTATGTAGAGAAGGTACTGTACTGCATCCAAAAATTCAATGCCGTGTTTTCACCGAAATACATATTTTAGGTCCCCCTGAATACAAAAAAAGCATTTTTACAAAAAAGTCCATGTTTGTCTGTCTGTCTGTGTGTGACTGTGGACAGCATAGCTCCAAAACGAAAAGTCCGTTGAAAACCAAACTTGGTATTTCAGTTTCGTATCTTCCAAGGATGCAACACGAAGATTTAAAAAAAAAAAAAACCCACCCGCAACTACCCTTTACATGGAACTTTTTTCGAAATTCTTGATTTTCTTAAAAATGGCTATAACAAATTGGATTAAAATATCGTATATTAAATATATTTATCTGACAAATAAAATGTATATCTTGAATTTTCTAGGCATAGTCTCTGAAGGCTACTTTATTCTGGATGAATTTTATGGAAATATATATATATATATATATATATATATATATATATATATATTTATTCGTGGAGTTGATCGTTGTTTAGATACTCCATGTTTTTTGTTTCAGCTTTGAAGAATTTACTTTTCTCATACAGGAATTTGTCAACTCCTGTCCATAGAAACAAAGGAACAGTCACATAGCAACCAGCTTTTGACTATCACTTTAACCTATGATACTCCCTTATTTCGCTTCTACTTACAAGGAAGCAAGTAATAAAACTATTTCTGGTAATTTTTTTCTCGATTAGCATGAAGTAAATAGAAGCATAAGCTTTTTAACAATAATTTGTTACAGAGATGTGGAGAAAGTCATGTGAAAGGAACACATCAGATTTTTATAAAAATGTCCTTGTGTGTATGTGTGTCTATATACAGCAAAGGTCAATGAGCAAAGTCCGTTAAATACCAAACTTGGTATTAACGTTCATTACCTTCCAAAAATGTGACACAAAGATTTTCAACAAAATCCGGCTACCGTTTACATGGAAAACATTTCGAGAATTACGAGTTATCAGGTAACAATTTTGATTAAAATCTCTTATTTTTAAGATATTTACATCACAAATAAGATGTATAACTTAAATTTTCAGGGAATAGTCTCTGAAGATCTTATTTTGGATGATTTTTTTTATTGAATTTTACATAACTGGTAAACCGTAAGAGATAGAAAATAACTTACTACACACCAATGTAGATTTCATTAAAACACATTTTTAATTTCTCTACACGTATTATGTACATAGTGTATAGAGAAACTATTGCATTCCAACAAAAAATTCGATACCGAGGTTTCACCGGAAATATATGTTTTGGGTCACCCTGAATCCGAAAAAGCATTTTTGGGAAAGGGACCGTGTGTGGACAGCATAGCTCAAAATCGAAAAGTCTGTTAAATACCAAAGTTCAGTATCTACCAAGGATGCAACACGAAAGTTTTCCAGAAAGTCCTCTTACCCTCAACTACCCTTTATATGGAACTTTTTTTGAAAATTTTGATTTTCTCAAAAATGGCTCTAACAATTTTGATTAAAATATCGTATAATAAAGATATTTACCTGATAAATAATATGTATATCTTGAATTTTCTGGGAATAGCCTCTGAAGACTACTTTATTCTGGATGATTTTTTTTTTTTTTTTTAATTTTGCATAAGTAGTAAACCGTAAGAGATAGGCATCAGCTTACTACAGAGAAATGTAGATCTCATTAAAACACACAATTTATGTCCGTATTCTTTTTATTGATTTCAGTTTTACAATAAATATGCTTTTCTCAAAATGTAACTAGTTAAGTTCTGGTCACGCAACGATCCAGATTTCAATCTCATAGCAACCACATTTTAAACCATTTGACTGCCGGTTTAGCGTAATGTATTCCCTAATTTTCCTTCTACTTAATAAGTAACTAAGTAATAAGACCGTATCTAAGTCTATATTGTACACACCGTCTAGAGAAAATAAAAAAAATCTGATGTGTGCCTTTCACATGACATTTTCTGCATTCCTGTAATATTGCCAATAAGCTTATTCTTCTATCCACTTCAGGCTAATCCAGACAAATACTATTACTTAAGTTTCATAAAAATCTGATGTGTTACAATCACATCACTTTCTCTAGCTGTTCTAAAAACTTCATACATAAGATTCTTCTCTCTGCACCTTGCTAATCGTGGTACTCATTAGCACAATGTTCTTATTATTTAGTTCCGTATAAGTAGGAAGAAAATAAGGGACTACACTAGGCTAAACCAATAGTCAAATGTTTAAAAGCTGTCGCTATACGATTGTCAAACAAATCGCCTTTCTTGGCCAGGAGTAGAACTAAAGAAAAACTGACACTCCCGTCTGAGAAAAGTATAAGTATTTCACAACTGAAACTAATAACAATGAATACCTCGAAAACGGTAAGCTCCACGAGAAAAATGTATATGACAGAATTTGTGTATTTTAACACGACCTAAATTTTTTGTGCCGTAAGTTTTTGTCTATCTCTTACGGTTTACTAGTTATGCCAAATTAAGCAAAATTCATTCAGAATAAACAGGTCTTCAGAAGCTATTCCCAGAAAATTCAAGATATACATTTTATTTGTTAGGTAAATACCTTTAATATATGATATTTTAATCAAAATCATTACAGCCATTTTTGAGAAAATAAAAATTTTCGAAAAAAGTTCCATGTAAAGGGTAGTTGGCGGTGGGAGAACTTTTCTCAAAATCTTCGTGTCGCATCCTGGAAGATACTAAACTTAAATAGCAAGTTTGGTATTTTACTGACTTTTCGTTTTTGACACACGGTCACACTGACACATTGACAAATTGACACACGGACACACCGACACACGGACACACACACATGGACACACACACACGGACCTTTTTGTGAAAATGCTTTTTTTTGTATATTGGGGATCCTAAAACATATATTTCCGGTGAAATCTTGGCAATACCTTCTCTATACACTATGTACATAGTGCGTATACAGAAAGTAAAAATCTGATGTGTACAATTCACATGACTTTCTCTATATCCCTGCAATAAATTATTGTTAAAAAGCTTAAACTTCTATTAACTTCATGCTAATCAGAAAAAATTAGCAAAGTAATAAAACTGTTTCTACTAATTTTTTTTTGATTAACATAAAGTAAATAGCAGTATAAGAATAATTTGTTGCAGGGATATAGAGAAAGTCATGTGAATTACACACATCAGATTTTTACTTTCTCTACACGTACTACGTACATAGTGTATAAAGAAGGTATTGCACTCCACCAAAAAATTCGATACCGAGATTTCACCTGAAATATATGTTTTAGGGTTCCCTGTATCCAAAATAGGTATTTTCAGAAAACGGTTTGTGTGTGTCTGTGTATATATACATATTTCCGGTGAAATCTCGGTATCGAATTTTTGGGTGGAGTTCAATACCTTCTCTCTACACTATGTATATAGTGCGTATAGAGAAAGTAAAAAAAAAAGCAATTAAATCAATATCAATGAGAGATATGAGTCTTCAGATCCGAATCCATGATCCTTTAAATGATTTCTTGAAGCAACTAGCTCAGAACCCACCTAGGTAGCCAGCGAAATATTTTGTCGCTATGCACAAATACACTCGATGTACTTCCATGCTGTGTCCATTTTACATCGGGGCAGGTTCTTGAAACAAAACATGTTCAGACATTCTCGTCAGGATTGACATGGAACATGCTAAGCCTGGGATTTGTCCAACTTGGGAACGAAAGCCTACAGATCCTGGGACGCTGTGATTGACAAATGAAAGGTTTTAAAACTGCAGCTGCGTAAGTCTTAGCGCGCATTTGCGTGTGTACAATCAAATATTGTGAAAATACCAGTCACTCACCTTTAAATACAAAGGAAAACTTTTGGGAATGTTTTTCCATCTACCCCAAAATGGGCTGCGCATGACAGATTTCTCATTCTTATCAAAATGCTCTAAAGTTTAATTAAAATATTATTGAGATATTTGTTGTTACATTAACGTCAGATGTTGAAGATTCTGTAAATGGTCGCTGAGATCGTAATATTTTATTGAACTTCATGTAATATGGACATAAGATGTTTTGTAGTCGGCTTAACCTTGAGACGGATTATCGCCCAGGAGAATAAGCCCATAACTAGTAGTTGTAATTAATTAAATTGTTTAGGTTAATTAGTAAGGAAGATATAATGTATTTATTATATATTGGATGTTCGGAGAGATTGTTCCTGAAAAGCGTTTGTAACAAAACCCAGAGTTCTCAAGCGACGAATTCAGTTGTTTACGCTGTTTCTTTGTATATTGCAAGAGGGGAAAGACGCTATTGTGTGGTCACGTCTCCGCAAGAGAAAGTGAAGGCGACATAATCCGGGGAACCACGAGGAAATTTAGGCAAAGAATCACGTGAAAGACGTATTGACCAATTACAATTAATCACGTCACGGCAAAAACGCACCCCAAGCCAATTTAGGAGCTAAAATGGGCCAATGAGATTACAAGTTGAGGGTTTTGCGCGTGGGTAGAGTTTGCTATAAATATAGAGTATTCGCCGCAATTGTTATGCAGTTGAAATGTAACTCCAAGGGGAGATCTGTGACACCCAAAACGAGTGAACGCGCGAAGTAGCAGAATTATTATAGTGATTGAGGCAGTAGGAATGTAACTACACGTAAAATCTGTGATGCTCGAAACAAGAATCCTCGTAAATATAGTAACGTTATTACAGTGATTCACACAGTTGAAATAAATGTCACGCGTAAGGAAGCTACGACGGAAATTTAAAGTGTCTACAATTATTTTGCACGTAAGCGTTGCACTTGTCGCCGCGTAAAGTTTAGTTACCTCTATGCGCGTTACGCTCTTGTTCGAGGGAAAATATCGAAACTCAATCACGCCAGGAACATTCTCGGGAACGCTTGAAAAAGAGAAATAAACCTTGATTGAACGAAAGGTGCCGACATTATTTTAAGTCAATTCCCGTACCACACCATGGAGATCGCCGTAGCTAAATACCAAAGCTAGATATAAATAGGTCTCAATTGCTCGTCGCTGAGCCCACCAATAGCCGAGGAGCATCGAGAATCGACTTTAGCAGCTGCAACGCCGGAGAGAGGACCAGTCGTCGCTGCGCAGCCCAGCCCCACCAGGTACGTCCGCCACCAGTCAATACCCGCCTCACCCTCTCTGTATTTAGGACAAACGGATGCCTAAGGATCATAAACCTGTTGGAGAGTCAACAGCACGAAACCACAGAATGGAAAACCTGAGAAAGTGGATGATATGAAATGTAAGCCAAATGGATGAATAGGAAAAATGATGGTGGTGGAATGAATGGCGAGGGAAACTGAAGGACACGAAGAAAACCCGCCCTGACCCGCTTCGTCAACCGCAAATACCGCATGCAAGCGTTTGGGATAGAACTCGGGCCGCCTATATGGGAGACCAACGGTGTAACCACTCGACCATGGCGCCACCGCTCACCTTTAAATACAAAGGAAAACGTTTGCTATTGTTTTCCCATCTGTGATAAAATGAGCTCTGTATGTCAGAATTCTGAGTACTTATCAAAATAGTTTTAAAGTTTAATTATAATATTCTTGAGATATTTGTTGATACATAAACTACAGATTTAGAGCATTCCCTCAAGATCTGCTCAAAGAGTCTAAAGACAATGATTTCACATAAACTTCAACATCATATTTTAACCTTAAAAGTGTCTTACTCATTGATTCAGTACATTAACTATTACCATTGTAAATAATTGTATATTCTTATATTATAAATATGTATGTCACCTAGCTTACGTTAGAGGAGCTAAAGGCCAACCTCAGCTTGTTCATATTATGTTAACTTATCAACAGCCTGTAAAGCAATATTTAGATAGATACTTTATTTCACTGCTTAGGGCGTGGCCCGGTGGCAGCGCTGTCAATGTAATAATACAATGTACAATACAATGAGTTAAATAAACAATAATGTGAGTAATACCCTGTTAAAATGCCAATGACGTCATAGTATACTAATATATGCATATTGTAACAACAGTAATAATAACGCAATATTTTTATTTACTATCCTGACTATAAATCACTCTTCTTTAGTCTCTTTTTAAAACTATTTACACTTTGAGGCAAAATCTCCAGTAAATCTGCAGGTATTTTGTTCCATTTGTTTATTGCTCTATTTGCGAAGGAAAATTTACCTATTTCTGTTTTCTGTTCCCTATTTCTTATGTTTTCCGAGTGATCATTTCTCCCAGAGTATAATGACTTTAATAATCGTTTGGATATGTCTCTCCATGCAGGTTCCCCCTTATAGGCTCTAAAAATTGCACATAGCCTTGCTCGTCTCCTACGTTTTTCTAGTGTTTCCCAAGAAGTCGCAGTGCTGGTATGCTTTTCTAATCGTTTACTTCTGTCTACAAATTTAGCTGCTCTTTTTTTAACTCTCTCTAGTGCCAGTTTTTGCCCCACCCGATACGGATCCCAACATGTAGCACTATATTCTAATATTGGTCGAACTAAAGAAGTGTACGCCAAATTTCGCGACTTTCCATTGCTGCGTTTTAAAATCCTCATTATGAAATGCAACGCTTTTCACGCCTTCCCAGTGATCGAGTTTACATGTTCCCCCCACTCCAATCTTTGATTTAGTATTACCCCTACATATGTGGTGATATTTACTCTGAGTATTTTCTTTTTGTCTAAGATGGTCTCCGAGATCCTCTGATTTGATTAAACTACATTTAATATGTACATAAGATTTTCCGTAGTCAGCTTACCCTCCCCGTATATAGAACTGGAATTTCCCTAGAAAATCCTCCACCACCACTTTAACTACTACGGCACTGCAGGCGATGACATTGATGATACATGGAATGAAACTGGATGGTATATAATGACTGGAGAAACCGGAGAACTTGGAGAAAACCCGCCCAGACCCACTTCTTCCATCACAAATCCCATATTCGGGCGTTTGAGATCGAAACTTAAATGGGAGGCAAGTGGTCTAACCACTCAGTCACGCCCTGCACATGAGATACATACACAAACTCAGGTCATTAAATGTCTGAATGTACATAAATCATGGTACTTTTGTCAATAAAACTCTCGCATTACTCATTTCCGACATAATTTCTTGTACACAATTTTTGCCAGGATCAGTTGAACATCCACCCCCTATGTTAAATATGAAAGTCAATACTATGGTATGTAGAGAAGAGAACCATAGTTTCTCATTGTTGAATTTAAGGGAAGCTGGAATTGAAATTTTACTACAATTCGGACCAAAATATTGATTATCCCTTTTTTACTTTCTCTACACGTAATATGTACATAGTTTATAGAGAATGTAATGTACCCAAAAATTCGATACCCAGATTTCACAGGAAATACATGTTTCATAGCCTCCTGAATCCAAAAAAAAACATTTTTAGAAAAATGTCCATATGTGTCTGTGGGCAGCATCCCAAATACCTTTACATAGAACAACTTTCTAACACTTTGATTTGTTCAAAAACGGCTCTAACGATTTTGATTAAACTATGGTATATTAAAGATATTTACATGAAAAACGAAATATACATCTTGAATTGCCTGAGAAGACGTCTTTATTACGAATGAATTTTGCATAACTCGTAAACCGTAAGAGCTGCACAAAAACTTACTTAACAAAAAATGCAGAGCTCATTAAAACACACTTTATATTATATTCATTTTTACGTAGAGTTGACCGTCTCTGAGATATTCCTTGTTATTAATTCAGTTTTCAAATACATATACTTTTCTCATACGGGAACTTGTCAACACCTGGCCACGAAAGAAACGGATTTCTTTAACATATCAACCACGTTTTAAAACATTTGATAGTCAGTTTAGCCTAGTGCATTCTCTTATTTTGCTTCTATTTATGTAAGAACTAAGTAATAAAACCTTTTCTGCTAATGTTTACCTCAATTGGTATGAAGTAGAAAGAGAAATAAGCTTACTCACGCAATAATTTGTTACTGAGATTTAGAGGAAGTCATGAGAATGGATCTCATCAGATTTTGTGTATATACAGCCAAATATCTTATAAATACCACTCACCTTTAAATACAAAGGACAATTTTTGGAAATATTTCCCCATTCATCCCAAAACGAGCTGCGTATTGTCAGAATTCTAAATACTTATCAAAGTTGTTTTAAAATTGAATTAAAATATTCTTGAAATATTTGTTGTTACTTAAACTATAGTTTTCGAAGCTTCTGCAGATGCTCGCCGACGTCTTCTTATTTTATGGACTTTATGTAATATGTACATGAGATTTTTCGTAGACGGCTTATCCTCCCCATATGTAGGACAGACACCTCGCTATACCAGAGGATGTCTAGGGGTCAGAAGCCTGCCGGGAAGCCAACGGCACGAAAACACAGATTGGAGAATCTGGAACGAGTGGTCGGCCATAGCCAGGCATGAGCTTGAGGAAGTGGATGATATGAAATGAAAGGAAATGGATGATAGGAAAGCGAGGTTTTGGGATCAAACCCAGGCCGCTTGGTGGGAGACGAACGGTCTAACCAACCGGCCACGCGCCACCACTCAGATTTAAAAACAAAGGAAAATGTTTGGTACCTATTGTTTTCCCATCAGTGATAAAATGAGCTCTGCATCTCAGAATCCTGATCATTTATAAAATTGACTCTAAAGTTTAATTATAATATTCTTGTGAATTTGTTGTTACACAAACTACAGATTTTAAAGGTTCTGCAGATGGTAGCCGAAATCCTCTGATTTTATTAAAAATAATATAATATGGATATAAGATACAGAAACAAATTCAATCCCGAAAATGTCTGAATGTGGATAAATTATGACACTTTTGTCAATAATACTATAGCATTTCTCAATTCCGAAAGATTTTCTCGCACTTAATTTCTTCCAGGTTCAGTTGAACATCCACTCCTTATGTTAGAGGTTAGAGTATGTTAACGTTCGGCATCCGTGACGAAGTAATGATCTATTGCGGGCTACCTCCCCCGGGGGAAAGGAAACCACAGGCCAGCACACAGTAAAGGATGGAGCTATTGGCAGAGACGCACGGAAGTCCATAACAGTTCACTAGATGGTAGCCCAGTGCACCATGGAGGCAATACAGCCGCCGGGAGGCCAGAAGGAGACGCCTAGCCTCAACCAGCGCAATCAGGAGGAAGAGTATTTCACTCGTAGGAAGCAACCGTGGCATCTGTCTACAAAGATTCAAGCCACACCTGCGCCGATCTACAAAACAAAGATGGGAAATGAAATGAAGGAATGAAGGGCAAGGCACCGTGGTAGATATACAGCACTCCAACATTCATCTAAGTGACCTCCAGAGCACGCAGTCAACGGGGATCGAAGCAGGACCTACCGAATACCAGTGCCAGACGAAAAGCCGAAACCACATGCCTCGATCCATTCCTTACCCTAAATATGAAAGTCAATACTATTACACATAGTGAGGAGATCAATCCCTTCTAAGTGTAGACTTTAATTGAAACTGGGAATGAATTTTACTACGATTCGATCCAAAAAGTCGATAATCAATCTTTTACTTTCTCTACACGTACTATGTACATAGTGTATAGAGAATGTATTGCATTATACCCAAAAAATTGATACCGAGATTCCACCAGAAATATATGTTTTAAGGACCCTTGAATCTGTTAAAGAATCTTAGAAAAAAATCTGATGTGTACCATTCACATGACTTTCTCTATTTCCCTGCAACAAATTATTCTTAAAAAGCTTATACTTCTATTTACTTTATGCTAATCTGAAAACATTAGTAGAAATTGTCTTATTACTTGCTTGCTTGTAAGCAGAAGCGAAATAAGGGACTACCATAGGTTAAAGTGATAGTCAAAAGCTGGTTGCTATGTCAATGAAGTTCCTTTGTGTATATGGATAGGAGTTGACAAGTTCCTGTATGAGAAAAGTATACGTTTTTCATAGCAGAAACCAAAAATAAGGAAAACGACAAACTCCACGAAAAAAATGTAAATAACATAAATTGTGTGTTTTAATGTGCTCTACATTTTTTGTGCAGTAAGTTTTTGTTCATCTCTTACGGTTTAGCAGTTATTCAAAATTCAGTAAAATTCATCCAGAATAAAGTAGTCTTCAGAAGCTATTCCCAGAAAATTCAAGATATACATTTTATTTGTCAGGTAGATATCTTTAATATACGAAATCTTAATCAAAATCGTTAGAGCCATTTTTGAGAAAATCAAAACTTTCGAAAAAAATTCCATGTAAAGGGTAGTTTGGGGTGGGGGGATTTTTCTCAAAATCTTCGTGTCACATCCCTGGAAGATACTAAACTTAAATACCAAGTTTGGTATTTTACCGACTTTTCGTTTATGAGTTATCGTGTTCACAGACACACGGACACACGGACACACATACACACACACGGACCTGTTTGTAAAAATGCTTTTTTTGGATACAGAGGACCCTAAAACATATATTTCCGGTGAAATCTCGGTATCGGATTTTTTGGTGGAGTGCAATACTTTCTCTATACTTTTCGTCGTTTTTGTGACATTCCTTATTTTTGATTTCTGCTATGAAAAACTTAAACTTTTCTCATACAGGAATTTGTCAACTGTGGTCCATATAAGCAAAGGAACTTCAGTGAAAGCAACCAGCTTTTGATTGTCACTTTAACCTATGGTACTCACTTATTTCGCTTCAACTTACAAGGAAGCAAGTAATATGGCTATTTCTGCTATTTTTTTACTGATTAGCATGAAGTGAATAGAAGTATAAGATTTTAAGAATAATTTGTTGCAGAGATGTAGAGAAAGTCATGTGAATGGTACATATCAGTTTTTTTTATGTAAGGGTTAGTTGGGGGTGGGGGTAATTTCTTGAAAATCTTCGTGTCGCATCCTTGGAAGGGACCAAACTTAAATACCAAGTTTGGAATTAAGCGGTATTTTCGTTTTTGAGCTTTACTGTCCACAGATACACACACGCACACACACGGACCTTTTTTAAAACTGTTTTTTTTTTGGATTCAAAGGGACCCAAAACATGTATTTCAGGTGAAATCTAGGTATCGAATATTTGGATGCAATACAGTACCTTCTCTATACACTATGTACATAGTACGTGTATAGAAAGTAAAGATGCATAAATCTTTCAGTTTTTATAAATACATTATTAACTTTTAAACATTAATGGTTTTGGATAATAAAAAATGTAAAAATTTTGTGCAACAGTTCGGGATTAATATAAAAATAAAATCAGATGTGTTCCATTCTCATGACCTTTTGTTCCAATTCCATAACAAACCAATTTTACAAAAACTTATTCTTCTACCTCCTTCATGCTAATCAAGATAAACTTATTACTTTGTTTCTTATAATCAGAAAGGAAAACGGCAAGACACTAGTCTAAAGCAAGAGAAATATTTAATAGCTGGTCAATATTTAATTAAAACTCTGTTGTCTATGCATGACTTGGAGTAAATCTACAAGGGCCGTATTTTTTCAATCTCCGATAGGCTATAAATAAAAGACAAGTTCATAGAAACAATTGTTTTATTTCTAAAAGTTTTGTACATTTATGGTTACTTTTCAACATAATCACCGAAAAGATTGAGACATTTACCTGTACACAAACTTTGCAATAACCGTTTCAAAAGATGTTGCCGCCAATGATTTCAAATGAACATTGACGTTGCTTTGAAGATCTTCGTTGGTTTGAAAGTCCTGCCCTCCTAGCCACGTCTTCAGTTCAGGGAAAAGGTGCCAGGTCAGGACTGTACGGCGGATGATCGAAAATGTCCCATTGAAATTGTTCAAGGAGCCGATGGGTTGTGCCAGCAGTGTGTGGACGAGCGTTGTCATGGATCAACACAATTCCTGAAGTCAGCATTGCTCTTCGTTTGTTTTAAATGGCTCTCCGCAAAAGTCGCAAAGTACGAAGATGTTCAAAACAACGCCAATGCTCATTTGAAATCATTGGTGGCAACATTTCTTGGTGCGAGGATTGCTAAGCTGTGCACAGGTACGATAAATGTCTCAATGTTTTTGGTGATTGCGTTGCAAAGTAACCATAAGTGCACAAAAGTTTTAGTAATAAAATAATTGTTTTCTCTGAACTTATCTTTTATTTATAGTCTATGGGAAGTTGAAAAAAAAAAACGGCCCTCGTATATAGTTACGAAACGAGTGACCACTTTCCGTTTAATGTCAATTTTGTACCAATTATATCGTATCCGAATCTTTACCTGCAACTGCTAATTGAAATGATATTTAGATAACTGCAGTTTTTATTGCATATTTAGTGCAGGGCAGGTTTCTTTCTACGCCAACTTTCCAGTTGTTTTCAATGAATAATACAGAGTGATTTATGTACAACTGACACATATCTTTCTTTAATTATTCCGTTGGAAATTCATTCAATGACAACATTTTAGCATCAAATTAAGCAGTGTTCTAGAGTTTAAATTCCTTGTCACTATGTTTATGTTTTATTCCTAATTGCATTGTTGGCACCTGTTTCAACAATTTGTTCTTGTAGTCAACGTGAGAATGCAGTAGAGCTGAGTCAAGGATATTTTAGCAAGATGGCACTGCATGCTATACATGAAATGAACCTAATTGAAAGTTTCTTTGATGATCGGATAATTTCTAGGAACCTGTGGCCACCGAGATCTCCGGATTTGACATCACCGGACTTCTTTCTATTTGCTACCTTAAAGACAGGGTTTGCACCACACGTCCCCAGACATTGGACGATCTGATGCACATCAAAAAGGAGATTCTAGCTGTTGACAACAGAGTCCTCCGAGTGGCCAGTACGACGTGTTGAGTTTGCCTTATGGAGGGCATCTTCAACATTTGCTATAGAGGTAAATAATCTCCCAAAAGTCCTCTACAATTTAGATATAATAAGTTGTCGCTAGCATAACACGTTTTGAAGCAATTAATGAAAGAAATGTGTCAGCTTTGTATAAATCACCCTATATATTGAATAGTAAGATAAAGGTTGACTTCCCTTCAGTTATAAATCTTCAGATATCAGCAAAGAGTGGTTGTTACTATTGTTGGACGCCCCAACAAATTTTCTCTGATGCGGAGGCGTTTTCCCCACACACCAGCTGCTAACTGCAGATTTTATGGTGTCTGCTGGCCCCATACAGGCAAGCACCCTCAATCCCCGGGGAATGGATAGTTAGGATCCTTGCCAAGGCTCTAAAGACGGGATCTGAAATGGGAACACATCGGCTTCTGGTTAACAGTATCAGAAAAACTAGTGGTATTACGTAAAGAGCACTTTGAAGTCACGTGTTTGTCATAATCTTCATCGACTGAAGCATGGTACTCAAATAATGGGCTTCTAGTAAATCATGACAAAACTAAATATATCACAATTAAGCTTCTAAACATTGTTTCATCTGTAGACGCAGTAAAACTCTTGAGCTAACATGGCAAGCTCACAGAAAGTACATTTGTAAATGGTTGTCAAGAGTAATACAGGGTGTAAATGAACTATTTCGAAACATTTTCACAGAATATGTAGATTACTTAAATAAGTAATTTGAGATAGGAGACTTACGGCCTGTTTATTGAAATTTCAAAGTAACGGCTATAACTTTCTGAAGTGCCAGAACGCCACTGATTAATATATCAACCATTCGAGAGCATAACACAAAAAATCTGATGTGTATCATTCACATGACTTTCTCTGTATCCCTGCAACAAATTATTCTTAAAAAGCTTATACTATTACTTCTATTAACTTCATGCTATTCAGTAAAACATTACCATAAATTGCCACATTACTTGCTTCCTTGTAAGTAGAGGTGAAACAAGGGAGTTCCATAGGTTAAACTCATAATCAAAAGCTGGTTCCTATGTCACTGATGTTCCTTTGTTTGTATGGACAGCAGTTGACAAATTCCGGTATGAGAAATGTATAAGTTTTTCATAGCAGAAATCAAAAATAAGGAATGTCACAAAAACGACGAACTCCACGAAAAATATGTATATAACATAAATTGTGTGTTTTATTGTGCTCTACATTTTTGTGTAGTAAGTTTTTGTCCAACTCTTACGGTTTAGCAGCTATTCAAAATTTAGTAAAATTTATCCAGAATAAACTACTCTTCAGAGGATATTCCCAGAAAATTCAAGATATACATTTTATATGTCAGTTAAATGTCTTTAATATACGACATTTTAATCAAAATCGTTAGACCCATTTTTGAGAAAATCAAAACTTTCAAAAAGAGTTCCATGTAAGGGGTAGTTGGGGGTGGGGGGATTTTCCTCAAAATCTTCCGTGTGGCATCCCTGGAAAATACTAAACTTAAATACCAAGTTTGGTATTTTACCGACTTTTCGTTTTTGAGTTATCGTGTTCACAGACACACGGACACACACACACACACGGACCTTTATCTGAAAATGCTTTTTATGGATACAGGGGGTCCTAAAACATATATTTCCGGTGAAATCTCGGTATCGAATTTTGGGTGGAATACAATACTTCTCTATCCCTATGTACATTGTACATACGGGGCTAGAGAAAGTAAAAAAACAAAGGGACGTATTACAGAGTACCTCTCTAGCGTAGTAGTTATGAAACTGGCTTTCCGAGTTCGGGTCTCGTTCACGTATCGCGGCACTTCGGCTCCTCCTTGCTGTGAAATCTTCGTCCACCAAGAACTTTTTTGAGGTTTGGGAACAGGTGCTAGTCGCTGGGTGCTAGATCTGCCGAATAGAGTTTCTCTATATGCACTATTTACCTAGTCTATAGAGAAGGTATTGCACTCCACATAAAAATTCGATACCGAAATTTCACTGGAAATATGTCCTTTAAGGTGCTCTTTATCTAGAAAAAAAGCATTTTCGGAAAAAGGTTCATGTGTGTGTGAGTGTGTGTCCATGTGTCCGTGTGTCTGTGAACACAATAACTCATAAACGAAACGTCGGTAAAATACCAAACTTGGTATATGGATGCGACAAAAAGATTTGGAGAAAAATCCCCCCACCCCAACTACCCTTTACAACGAACTTTTTTCGAAAATTTTTATTTTCTCAAAAATGGGTCTAATGATTTTGATTAATATATCGTATATTAAAGACATTTACCTGTATATCTTGAATTTTCTGGGAATAGCCTCTGAAGACTGCTTTATTCTGGATGAATTTTACGGAGTTTTGCATAACTGCTGAACCATAAGAGATGGACAAAAACTTACAACACAAAAAATGTTGAGCGCATTAAAAACACACAATTTATGTCATATAACTTTTTTTTCGTGGAATTGTTTTTGAGATATCCCTTGATTTTCTTTTCAGCTTTGGAAAACTTATACTTTTCTCATAAGGGAGTTTGTCAACTCCTGTCCATACAAACAAAGGCATTTCAGTCACAGAGCAACCAGCTTTCGACTATCACTTTAACCTATGGAACTCCCTTTTTTCGCTTCTGTGTACAAGGAAGCAAGTAATAAGACTATTTCTGCTAATTTTTTCTCGATTAGCATGAAGTAAATAGGAGTATAAGTTTTTAAATAATAATTTGTTGCAGCAATGTAGAGAAAGTCATGTGAATGGAACACATCAGATTTTTTTATGTTTATTTTATTTTTAGTACGGGTTGAGAAAGTAACAAGTCAGCACGATGACCTTGTGTACAGCAGCGGTGGGTTATCATGTTTCAGTGTGCGCAGTGGAAAAATACCGCGCAGCGACAGATGTATAACTGGGGAATATAAACAGGGAGAAGATGTAGGAGTGACATTTGTGCAGCCAGGGATGATGATCAGGGATTGAGACTCCATTGGGAGTAATGTTGTTTGTTTGTGTAACCAATGGGGACGCCTGCAGTTTACCAGCGGGAGGATTACAAGACCCGAGTGTATATCATACACCATTCAGTTTTAGAGGCTTATAAGCGGAGCCAATCGATGAATTACTTCAAAGTGCCTATTGTGTTTCAGGCCATGTCAATTATTCAGGAAAAGATTGCAGTGAATCAAGAAACCCCTACCTTGAAAACAGTCATGTTTTCCATTCACATGTCTTTCGCTACCAATTCTGCATCTATTCTTATAAAAGTTTATTCTTCTGTCTACTTCTTCTACAAGGAGATCTGAAATTATTGATAATTCATACCTCAAAGGTATCTTATAAATAACGTGAGCAATTTGACAGAAACCAGAGGATTCGTGGTTTAACCCAGGTTATGGCTTTCAATTTTACTTTCTCTACACGCACTATCTACATAGTGTATAGAGAACGTATTGTTTTGCACCATGAACATCAATACTGAGGTATCACCAGAAAAGTATGTTTTAAGACCTCCTGAATCCAAAATTAACATGTTTAGAAAAACGTACGTGTGTGTCTGTCTGTGGGCAGCATAGCCCAGAAACAAAAAGTCTGTTAAATAACAAATTCGGTTAATTAAGTTTCGTATCTTGCAAAGATGCAATACGAAGATTTTCACGAAAATCCCCCCACCCAAAGCTTGGAATAATTTTTGTAAATTTTGATTTTCTCAAAAATGGCTGTAACGATTTTAATTAAAATACCGTATACAAAAGATACTTTTAAGACAAACGAAATGTATATCTTGAATTTTCTAAAAATTTCTTCTGGAGCCCAGTTCATTCTGGATTACTTCTGTGCTGGCAAACCGTAAGAGAAATACCAAAACTTGTTACACAAGAAATGTAGATCTCATTAAAAACACAATTTTTGTCATAAACAACTTTTCGAAGAGTTAACCGTTATCGAGATATTCTGGATCATTTGTTTAAATTCAAGCCACTTAAACTTTTCTCGAACGGGAAGACATATTTCTTGTTTCCCTTCTACTTAAAAGGAAGCTAATAATAGGACTAATTCACCGAAATTATATGTTTTAGGGCCCCGTTTATCAAAAAAATAAAAGCATTTTCAGAAAATGGTCCGTTGGGGTCCATGTGTCCGTGTATCCCTGTGTCTGTGAACACGATAACTCAAAAACGAAAAGTCGGTAAAATACCAAAGTCGGTATTTAAGTTTAGTATTTTCCAGGGATGTGACAAGAAGATTTTGAGAAAAATCCCCCCAAACCAATCTACCCTTACATGGAATTTTTGATTGGCACAATAATGGCTTTAACAATTTAGATTAAACAATCATATATTATAGATGTTTGTCTGAAAAATAAAATGTATATCTTGAATTTTCTGGGAATAGCCTCTGAACACTATTCCGGATGAATTTTACGGAATTCTGCATAACTGGTAAACTGTAAAAGATGGACAAAAACTTACAAAAGTATAAATGTAGAGCACGTTAAAATACACAATTTATGTTATATGCGTTTTTTGCATGGAGTTTATCCTTTTTTGAGATATACCTTGTTTTTTTGGTTTTAGCTTTAAAAAAACTTATACCTTTCTCTTACAGGAATTTGTCAACTCTTGTCCATATAAACAAAGGAATTCCATTCACATAGCAACCAGCTTTTGACTATCACTTTAATATATGGTACTCCCTTATTTCGCTTCTAGTTACAAGGAAGTAAGTAATAAGACCATTTATGCTATTTTTTCCCGATTAGCATGAATTAAAAAGAAGCGTAAGCTTTTTAAGAATAATTTGTTGCAGAGACATATGAAAGGTCATTGAATTGAACACATCAGATTTGTAATTCATGTTGTCCAAAGACACACACACACACACTTTTTTAATTCAGAGGACCCTATAATATTCATTTATGGTGAAAACTCGCTATATAATATTTAGTGGAACAATACATCTTCTATATTTACTAAATGTAGCCTACATATGTGCTAGAGAAAGTAAGAATGCCGAGTTTGTTAAAGAACACAATTTATGTCAGATTCATGTTTTTGTAAAGTTACCTAACCATTTGCCAGATGTTCCTTTCTATTGGCTCAAATTTACTATTCCCAATACTTTTCTCAAATTGTAATTCGTCATTCATTGAAAGAGAATTTCATTTTAAAGTACTCACATAGTGACCAGTACACAAAAAAATGGCTCGCTTTAGCTTAGTGTAATTCCGTCCTGAACCTACAAGGAAATAAATAAAGTGCTATTCCGATCCTGATGAGATGGAAGTGGATAGAAGACGTATTTATAAGAATTGCAGAATAGGTAGAGAAAGCCATGTGAGTGGAATACAATGTATATTTATTACTTTTAACTTAGTCTGCGTGTATTTTCTATAAGTATTATTGTTTTTCTATTATTTTTGTTATTTCTAATGTGTGTTTACTTGTCTATATTTTACCCGTACTACGAGGGCGGATGAGAAAGTAACGCCCAAAAAATTTACTTTCTCTACACGTACTATGTACAGAGTGTATAGAGAAGGTATAGTATTCCAGAAAAATTCTCGATACCGAAATTTCATGGAAATACATATTTTGGGTGCCCTTGACTCCAAAAAATGTATTTTTGGAAACTTTTTCTTGTGTGTGCGTGTGCCTATTGACAGTATAGCTTAAAAGCGAAAAGACTGTTAAATACCAAACTTGCTATTTAAGTTTGGTATCTTGCAAGGATGCGACACAAAGATTTTCAAGAAAATTCCCCCATCCCCAACTACCATTTACATGGAACTTTTTTCGAAAATGTTGATTTTCGCAAAAATGGCTTAAACGATTTTGATTAAAATATCGTATATTAAACATATTTATATGACAAATAAAATGTATATCTTGAATTTCCTGGGAATAGCCTCTGAAGACTACTTTATTCTGAGTGAATTTTACGGAATTTTGCGTGAGTGCTAAACCGTAAGAGAGAGACAAAAACTTACCACACAAAAATGTAGAGCACATTAAAACACACAATTTATGTTGTATACATTTTTTATTTGGAGTTGGTTGTTTTTGAGATAGTCCTTGTTTTTGGTTTAAGCTATAGAAACTTATATTTTTTCTCATACAGGACTTTGTGAACTCGTGTCCTTATAAACAAAGGAACTTCAGTCACACAGCAACCAGCTTTTGACTATTACTTTAAACTATGTACTCCTTTATTTCGCTTTTACTTACAAGGAAGCAAGAAATAAGACTATGTCTGCTAATTTTTTCTCGATTAGCTGAAGTAAATAGAAGCATAAGCTTTTTAAAAAGAATTTATTGCAGAGATATAGAGAAAGTCATGTGAATGGAACACATCAGATTTTTCGCCATAGTCACCTACTTTTTTCAAAGCATTTGTCACATCGTGACACAGTTTAAATATACCCTATCTGTAGAGGTCCGTTGTTTTGCTGATTTCACTACCGCAGCTTTCGTAAAGCCGGCCAGGAATTTCTTAATGGGACCAAACACATGAATATCCTACGTTGCAAGGTACTGACTGTATGATGGGTATGGGAGCACATTCCAACCAAATTTGGTAATTTTTTTCCGAACATTGTGGCGAGCATTGTTTGACCCAACTTCACCAAAGTTTTAATGTAGACACCAAAATTCACAGTGGTCTCCGGTTCAGAGTCACTTTGAATTGTTTCTTTACTGGGAACCAGAATGCTTCCACTTCATCTTTCCTGCTTTGTTTCGGGCGTGTAGTGGTATGCCCAAGATGATACCCTTCAGAAAGTCGTGTACTTTGCGGTGTGCCGCGTTTTTTTCTTCTTTTTTTAAAGTTCCGAAGTCTGATCGGATCTCCGGCGCTGTATACCCTACTTTTTATTTACCTAATTTGTTTACTTTGATTACTGTATGATTACTGAATTTCTGTTTTACTTTTTCAACACACACATAACACCCATGTCCAAGGCGGGACTCGAACCCACGATCCCCTGCGCTGCGAAACACCAAAGCGAGGCGCTTTGGCGAGCGCGGCCATGGGGACCGGATTCGTTAAAAGATCCAAGCTTGTCATCATTCGCTGTGATTGTCTGTCAGGTTCTAAAACATCCAGTGAGCATTAACTTTAGAAATTTCAACGAGTCATGAGCAATAACTGCACCATAGGAAATGTTGAGCTGTTGTAATACATTTCACAGTTGCATACGACAGTAGTTGAAAACATCTTATGTGTTACACTCACATGACTTTCTCTAGCTGTTCTACAAACGTCATACATAAGATTATTCTTCTTTCTGCACCTTGCTAATCGAGGTACTCATTAGCACAATGTTATTATTACTTAGTTCCTTATAAGTAGGAAGAAAATAAGGGAATACACTAGGCTAAATACACTAGGCCATACTCTAATGTTTTAAAAAGCTGTCGTTATGCGATTGTCATTACAAATCCCTTCTTTTCTTGACCAGGAGTAGAACAAAAGAAAACCGCACACTCCCGTCTGAGAGAAGTATAAGTACTTCACAACTGAAACTAATAACAATGAATACCTCGAAAACTGAAAGCTCCACGACAAAAATTTATATGACATAACTTGTGTATTTTAACAAGACCTACATTTTTTGTACAGTAAGTTTTTGTGTATCTTTTACGGTTTACTAGTTATGCCAAATTAAGCAAATTCATCCAGAACAAATAGGTCTTTAGAAGCTATATCCTGAAAATTCAAGATATGCATATTAATTGTCAGGTAAATATCTTTAATGTACGATATTTTAATCAAAATCGTTGGAGCCATTTTTAAGAAAATAAAAAATTTCGAAAAAAGCTCCATGTAAAGGGTAGTTAGGGGTGGCGAGGTTTTTCTCAAAATCTTCCTGTCGCATCCCTGGAAGATACTAAACATTATTACCAAGTTTGGTGCTTTACCGACTTTTCGTTTTTGAGTTATCCTGTACACAGGGACACACGGACCTTTTTGTGAATATGCTTTGTTTAGATACAGGAGACTCTAAAACATACATTTCCGGTGAAATCTCGGTATCGAATTTTTGGGTGGAATACAATACTTCTCTATCCCTATGTACATTGTACATACGGGGCTAGAGCAAGTAAAAATGGCGTGTTATTTATGGACGCTCTTTACCTGTTGTGGTTCTCAGCGTCCCCTTCTATATTAGGCGTGAAAATCGGCTTAATTTTGCTCAGAGGCATCTCTATCAGGCTTGAGGTTCTTTTACGTGCCGTAAATTTACGACACGGGACCAACGGTTGTACTTCCCTTCCGAAGGAAGCCATGGTAAGGATTTTTATGCCCATTGTCAATACCTCAATGCCTTTTGACATTCTGCGGGGTTGCAGCTGTTACCGGCCACCCGGAGCGTGGCGAATCACTAAGGATCACAAGGTTCTCTTGGAAGGATGCCCACCACCTGGAGACATTGCTACGGTCCAATTTTTTCTTCTTCTTCTTCTTCTTTTTTTTTTTTTTGGTAGTTTTAACGTTCTCTAACCTGGTTTGGTCATATCGGACGATGAATGCAACTGATGATATGATGCTCAAATGATCTCGGGGTCCATGGAGCTTAAAGTTATTCGACATTCGTCTTCTCAGGATAAGGGAAAACCCCGAAAAAAAACCTTACCCGGGTAATTCACCCTAAGCGAATTCGAACTCACAACCTTTTGAACGTGAGGCAGACATGCTACCACCACGCTACCCAGGCGGGCGCTACGGTCCTTAAAATCATCGTTATACACGTGACCGAGTGGTTAGACCACTCGCCTGTGACCTAGACGGCCCGGGTTCGATCCCAAGATACCGCGTGTGATATTTGTGATGGGCAAAGCGGCGTAGGAACAGGTTTCCTCTGGGTTCTCCGGTTTCCCCACAATCGCATTCCACCGGTGCTCCAACTTCATTCCATGTATTATCAGTGCCACAAGTAGTGAAAACGGACATTAAACACTATCTGGCCCACAAATATAGAACCACACCCCCCAGCTCTTCACAGGTGGCCGACAGTAGCATGCGCTTCATCTTTTTGCATAGTTCACGCATGTTTCGCTAAAGCCACACGTGAAACAAAAAATACCCTCTGAAGTCAAGCTTCAAAATATATGTGTATGAAATTACAACATTTCAGCTGCAATACCAAGGCAGAAAAAACATATTGTGCGTTACTTTTCGATCCACCCTCATATCATTGGGATCAGCTTGTTTCTTTGGGCTGAAGAGATGACCAAATAGCATTGCTGTACCAAAGTAAATAAATACAAATTGTTATTCTTGTTATTACACTATTACAATTCTTGTCATATGCACGCAGAGCTTATTGTTACCATATATCAGCAATTAGCGAGTCGCTACTTCTCTGCCACTTAGAGAGAAAGGAGATGGATTAATTGCTCAGAACAGCAGAAGTTGCAACCAAGAGTTATTTGTACTGCTCGCTTGACACAATGTGATAATACCTTCTCTTGCTTGTTCCTTAATTTAACTCCGGAAACTGTAGCAGTTCAAGCAAGCTAAGAGTCAAATAAATCCCTTACCTTTGAGCAGAAAACATTCAGAGCTAAGGAAATAAATTAAGCATAATGTTACAAAATTACCTTCTAAGTTTCTTACAGTTTAGAATTTAGAACATACTGTTTAATGTTATATATAAATTATGCTTGTAGGCACACTAGGTGTTTTTAAATATCCATATGCAATATTCACATGAATATCTATGACTGTTTCGCAAGTAAACTATTCTATCAGAAGGTTATTCATTTATCTACGTTATGTTAATCTACATAAGCATTGGCAGTAATTTTCTCATTATTTCCTTTCTGCTAATCCGAAAAAATAAGGAAATTCACTACACTAAATCGATAGCCAAATTTTTTAAAAACTTATGTGAACTATTATAAAACAAAAGAGAGATCGAACAAAAGGTGACTTTTCGTTTCAGAACTCGAAATTTATCGAAAACACTTATATCTACAAAAAGTCTGATGTGTTCCATTCACATGACTTTCTCTATATCTCTGTAAATTATTATTGTTAATAGGCTTATGTTTCATTTATTTCATGCTAATCGAGAAAAATTAGCACAAATAGTCTTATTTCTTGCTTTGTTGTAAGTAGAAGCGAAATAAGGGAGTACCATAGGTTAAAGTGAAAGCCAAAAGCTGGTTGCTATGTGACTGATGTTCCTTTGTTTGTATGGACAGGAGTTGGACAAATTCCTGTATGAGAAAGGTATAAGCTTTTCAAAGCTGAAACCAAGAAAAAGGAATATCTCAAAAGCGATCAACTCCACCAAAAGAAAGTATATAACATAAATTGTGTGTTTTAACGTGCTCTACATCTTTTGTGGGTTAAGTTTTTGTCCATCTCTTACGGTTTAGTAGTTATGAAAAATTCATTCAGAATAAAGTAGTCTTCAGAGGCTATTCCCAGAAAATTCAAAATATACATTTTATTTGTCAGGTAAATAACTTTATTATACAATATTTTAATCAAAATCGTTACAGCCATTTTTTAGAAAATCAAAATTTTCGAAAAAAGTTCCATGTAAAGGGTAGCTTGGGGTGAGGGGATTTTTCTCAAAATCTTGGTGTCGCATTCTTGGAAGGTACTAAACGTAAATACCAGGTTTGGTATTTAACCGATTATTCGTTTTTGAGTTATCGTGTTCACAGACACACGGACACACTGACACACGGACACACACACGGACCTTTTTCTGAAAATACTTTTTTCGTATACAGTGTAGCATAAAACATATATTTCCGGTGAAATCTCGGTATCGAATATTTTGTTGGTGTAGTACAATACATTCTCTGTACACTATGTACATAGTGAGTATAGAGAAAGTAAAAATGAAACATCATGAAAGGTGTGTTTTAAAGACATCTAAATTTTTTGAGTAATGTTTTTTTTTTCTCTTTCGGTTACCCAATTATCAAAGCACATCAAAGCTCATCCAGAATGAAGAGGTCCATAGAGGCTATTCTCAGGATATTCAAGATATACATTATATTTGGTATACGGTATTATAAAATAAATCTTTAGACCAATTTTGAGAAATTAAAGTTTTCAAAATTGTTTCCATGTGCAGGGTAGTTTGGGGCGAGGGATTTTCCACAAAAACTTCGAATTCCACCCTTGGTAGATACTAAACTCAAATACGAAGTTTGGTATTTAACCAAATTTCTTTTTACTTTCTCCATACGCACTATGTACATAGTGTATAGAGAAAGTGTTGCACTCCACCAAAAATTCGATACCGAGATTTCACCGGAAATATATATTTAGTGTCCCCAATATCCAAAAAAAGCATTTTCAGAAAAAGGTGCGTGTGTGTGTGTCCGTGTGTCTGTGAACACGATAACTCGAAAAGTCGGTAAAATGCCAAACTTGGTATTTAAGTTTAGTATCTTCCAGGGATGCGACACGAAGATTTTGAGAAAAATCCTCCCACTCGCAACTACCCTTTAAATGGAACTTATTTCGAAAATTTTGATTTTCTCAAAAATGGCTCTAAAGATTTTGATTAAAATTTCGTATATTAAAGATACTTACCTGAAAAATAAAATGTATATCTTGAGTTTTCTGGGAAATGCCTCTGAAGAGTAGTTTATTCTGGATGAATTTTACTAAATTTTGAATAACAGCTAGACCGTAAGAGATGGACAAAACTTAGTGCACAAGAAAATGTAGAGCACATTAAAACACACAATTTATGTTATATACATTTTTTTCTTGGAGTTCGTCGTTTTTGTGACATTCCTTATATTTGGTTTCTGCTATGGAAAACATACTTTTCTCATACAGGAACTTGTCAACTCCTATCCATATAGACAAAGGAACTTCATTGACATAGCAACCAGCTTTTGACTATCACTTTTACCTACGGTGGTCCCTTATTTCGCTTCTACTTATAAGGAAGCGAGTAATAACACTATTTCTGCTAATATTTTCTGATTAGCATAAATTAATAGAAGTATAAGCTTTTTAAGAGTTATTAATTTTTGCAGGGATATTGACGAAATCATGTGAATGATACACATCAGATTTTTTGAATTATAATGCTCACACACATACACACAAACACACGAGTATTTTACTAAAAGTGTATTTTTGCCATACAAGGACCCGAAAACGTGTATTTCTGGTAAAATCCCGCCCTGGAACTGTGGGCTGGAATACAATAACAACGTGAGTTTGAGTCCCAGCAACTACAGTCAAATCTGCCTGTGGTAAAGGATGGGGAGATCCCAAGTAAAATAACCGGTGTAATGCCACGTTTGGATGCTGACGGAGTTACATTTGACTGCAGTTGTATGGATTTTTTGCCCTTTTGTTAAAAAAACATTAAAGTTTTATGGCGATATTATTAATATTTTTGTTTTTTCTACAATATTATGTACATAGTGTATAGAGAAGACAGTACATTCCAGTCAAAGATTCGATTCCGAGATTTCACCGGAAATACATGTTTTAGAACCTTCTGAAATCGAAAAAGAATTTTTGGAAAAAGGTCCGCGTATGCCCGTGTGTCTATGAACACAGCTCAAAAACAAAAATTCGGTAATATACCAAACTTGATGTCACACGAACATTATCCCCCATCTCAAACTACCCTCTACAGGGGATTTTTTTTTTATTTTCTCAAAAATGTCTCTAAATATTTTGATTAAAGGTATCTATACAGAAAATAAAAAGTATATCTTAAATTTTATGGGAATTGCCCCTTAAGACCTCTTTATTCTGAATGAATTTTGCGTAATTTGAATACGTAAAAATGGGCAAAAGCTTGCTACACAAAAAATGTAGATCACGTTAATACACGCAATTTATGTCATATACGTTTTTCTTCGTAGAATTGACCATTTCTGAGATATTCCTTATTATTTTTTTTACTTAAATTTTTTCTCGCACGGAAAGTTGTAAACGGAAACTGCATAGAATTGGATTTTTACCACATGGCAACCAACTTTTAAAGGAGTTTACTAACGTTTTATACTAGTGTATTCCATTATTTTACTTCTACTTATAAGGAAGCAAGTAAATAAGACAATATTTACTAGTGTTTAACTCGAATATCATAAAGCAGACAGAAAAATATGTTTTAATAACAATTTGTTGCGATGTAGAGAAGGTAATGTGAATGGAACACATACGATTTTTACAATAAAACAGCTATAACTATCCTAGTTTTGTTGCTGAAGGTTAGTGCAATACGAAATTAGTAAAAAGGTCCACTAGAAATATTAGAAGCTTTGATAATTCAACTTTATTGCATAATTGCAACAACATGCTATAAAGGGTTAAAATATTTGACTATCGCTTTATTCTAATATATTTCCTTATTTCCCTTCTTTTTACAAGGAATTTAGTAATAAAATGTATTGTTATTATTTATCTCGTTTAGCGTGAAGTAGATACAAGAATAATCGTTTATAAGAAAACGTTTTTTCTGGAAGAGCTAGAAAAAGTTATGTGCATGGTAAAATCTGGTTTTTTTGCTCTTTCACCTAGCTTGTACTATCTAATGTTCTTAGAAATATGGGTTATTTTTAATCAGATATTGCACAGTAATTGAATTCAACACACATTCGGAGTATGAACCTTAAAAGTTAAACTAAAATTATAACAGCTTAAGTAATTTTCCAATCATTGTTATTAATAATGGATAGGCTTGTTGCAAAAGCTTTTTTTCAAAATTTCTCACTTTCCGCGTGTGAACTGGAAAAACACATTCAATCATTATGTTCCAAATATCTTTTGTGTTCCATTCACACGAAATTTTCTGCATTTCTGCAACAAATTATTGTTAAAAAGCTTATGCTTCTATTTAATCCACGCTAATCTGCAAAAAATGAGCAGAAATAGTCTTATTACTTGCTTCCTTCTAAGTAGAAGCGAAATAAGGGAGTACCATAAGTTAAAGTGACAGTCAAAAGCTGGTTGCTATGTGACTGATGTTCCTTTGTTTGTATGGACAGGAGTTGACAAATTACTGTATGAGAAAGGTATAATTTTTACAAACGATCAACTCCACAAAAACAGTATATAGCATAAATTGTGTGTTTTAGCTTGCTCTACATTTTTGTGTGGTCAATTTTTGTCCATATCTTACGGTTTAGTAGGCATGTAAAATTCTGTAAAATTCATCCAGAATAAAGTAGTCTTCAGAGCCTATTCCCAGAAAATTCAAAGTACATATTTTATTTGTCAGGAAAATATCTTTAATATACGATATTTTGATCAAAATTGTTGGAGTAATTTTTGAGAAAATCAAAATTTTCGAAATAAGTTTTAAGTAAAGGGTATTTTGGGGTGGGGGATTTTTCAGAAACTCTTTGTGTCGTGACCCTGGAAAATACTAAACTTAAATGCCAAGTTTGGTATTTTAGAGACTTTTTCTTTTTGAGTTATTGTGTTCACAGACACACGGACACAAACACACCCACACTCACACACGGTCCTTTTTACTTTCTCTAGCCCCGTATGTAAAATGTACATAGAGATGGAGAAGGTATTGCACTCCACCCAAAAAATCCATACCGAGATTTCACCGGAAATATGTTTTAGGGTCCCCTGTATCCAAAAAAAAAAACATTTTCAGAAAAAGGTCCGTGTGTGTGTATCCGTGTGTCCGTGTGTCTGTGAGCACGATAACTCAAAAAGAAAAGTCGATAAAATACCAAACTTGGTATTTAATCTTCCAGGGATGCGACACGAAGAATTTCAGAAAAATCCCCCCACTCCAAACTACCTTTTACATACAAAAATTTTCGAAAATTTTTATTTTTATAAAAATGACTAACAATTTTGATGAAAATATCGTATATTAAAGATATTTACCTGACAAATAAAATGTATATCTTGAATTTTCTAGGAATAGTCTCTGAAGACTACGTTATTCTGGATTAATTTTATGGAATTGTACATAACTGCTAAACCGTAGGAGATGGACAAAAACTTACTGATCAAAAAATGTAGAGCACGTTGGAACCCACAATTTATGTCATATACGTTTTTTAGGTGGAGTTGATCATTTTTTAGATATTATTATTTTTTCGTTTCTGCGTTGAAAAACATACTTTTCTCATACAAGAATTTAACTTCTGCCCATACAAACAAAGAAACTTCAGTTACATAGCAATCAGCTTTTGGCTATCATTTTAACCTATGGTACTCTCTCTTTTCGCTTCTACTTACAAGGAAGAAAATAATAAGACATCTGATTTGTATAATTTATTTTAGTCACAGGAGGCCCTAAAACATATATGTTCGGTGAAATCTCGGTATCGAATTTTCGGGTATATTACAATACCTTCTCTATACATTATGTATATAGTATGTGTAGAGAAAGTAAAAACGTATCTTGAATGACACTGAGATGTCACCGAGAACGCAATATTCATAAAAGGAGCATTCCATAGAAGCTATAGACATCTATGTGCCTTGAGCTCCCATAAGCATAGAGATATTCCTGGCAGGATATGAGGCATGAAAAGAAAGGGTAACGAAGACTATATTCTTGTCAGAAAAGAGACAGAAAAAGTACGACGTTAAACCTGATGGTGGCAGTAAAAGACACTGTCGCCAGTAAAACATGAAACGAGAGAAATAATGAAGTGAAATACGAACAAAATAACGACTTGGAAGAGAAATTCATCGCCATTAAGGCTACAAGGCACAATGAACGGGTCAAAAGTAGCAATTTTCTTTTTTACTTTCTCTAGCCTCATATGTACAATGTACATAGAGATAGAGAAGGTATTGTAATGCACCCAAAAAGCATCAACGTAATTTACAAGGGAAAGTAAGAGACTTTCTCTACATCTCTGCAACAAATTATTGATAAAAACTAATACATTTATTTATTATTGCTAATCAAGAAACAAAATTAGCAGAAATAGTCTTATTACTTGTTACTTGTAAGTAGAAGCGAAATAAGGGAGTACCATAGGTTAAAGTGATAGTCAAAAGCTGGTTGCTATGTGACTGATGTTCCTTTGTTTGTATGGACAGGAGTTGACAAATTTCTGTATGAGAAAAGTATAAGTTTTTACAGCTGAAACCAATAACAAGAAATATCCCAAAAAACGACCAATTCCACATAAAAAATGTATATTACATAAATTGTGTGTTTTATCCTGAACTACTTTTTTGTGTTGTAAGTTTGTGTCTATCTCTTACGGTTTACCAATTATGCAAAATTCAATAAAAATCATCCATAATAAAGAGGTGTTTAGAGGCTATTCCCAGAAGATTCAAGATACACATTTTTTTTGTGCATGTAAAGGGTAGTTTGGAGTTGGGGGATTTTCTTCAAAATCTTTGTGTCCCATCCTTGGAAGATTCCTAAACTATATACAAAGTTATGTGTTTAACGGTCTAATCGTTTTTGAGCTATGTTGGCAGACACATAAAGAGACCCGCACTCAAGGACCTTTTTACATAAATACTTTTTTGGATGCAAAGGGACCAAAACATATATTTGCCGGGGAAATCTCGGTATCGAATTTTTGGGTGGAATACAATACCTTCTCTATACAATATGTATATAGTACGCGTAGAGAAAGTAAAATGGGTTTAGGAAACTTGGCAAGTAAAGGGAGGATGTTAATAATGGAAGTGATGAGGTTGTAAGTTATAGAACAGGTAAATAGATTAAATTGGTAGGGTATAAAAATATACAAATAGGGATACATTATATGTAGATAACCAGGGTGTTAACTGTATAAAATACGAAATTCAGCAGCTCCAGGAAAATATCTATATATGTATGATGTTGGCAAATTGAAAATATGAACTAAATTATCTAACGATCTAAGAAAAATAAACTTTGGTAGCCATACATTTATTTTTACTTTCTCTATACGTACTATGTACATAGTGTATAGAGATACCGAGATTTCACAGGAAATATATGTTTTAGGGACCCCAATATCCAAAAAAGCATTTTCACAAAAAGGTCCCTGTGTGTCCGTGTGTCCATGTGTCTGTGAACACGATAACTCAAAACCGAAAAGTAGTTAAAATATCAAATTTGGAATTTAAGTTTAGTTTCTTCCAGGGTTGCGACACGAAGATTTTGAGAAAAATCCCCCCACCCCCAACTATACTTTACATGGAACCCTTTTCGAAAATTTTGATATGCTCAAAAATGGCTCTAACGATTTTGATTAAAATTTCGTATATTAAACATATTTACCTGACAAACAAAATGTATATCTGGCATATTCTCGGAAAGTAGTTTATTCTGGATGAATTTTACTAAATTTTGAATAACTGCTAAACCGTAAGAGATGGACAAAAACTCACTACACAAAAAATGTAGAGCATTTTAAAATACACAATTTATGTTATATACATTTTTTTGGTGGAGTTCGTCGTTTTTTAGACATACCTTATTTTTGATTTCTGCTATGAAAAACGTATACTTTTCTCATACAGAAACTTGTCAACTCCTATCCATATAAACAAAGGAACTTCTTTGACATAGTAACCAGGTTTTTACTATCACTTTAACCTATGGTAGTCCCTTATTTTGCTTCTACTTACAAGGAAGCAAGTAATAAGACTATTTCTGCTAATTTTTTATGATTAGCATGAAGTAAATAGAAGTATAAGCTTTTTAAGAATAATTTGTTGCAGGGATATAGAGAAAGTCATGTGAATGGTACACATATTTTTTCACTGAAATCGTGTGTAGGACAGGAGTTGGATAGGTAGATACAGAATGAAAAATTCAATATCGTAAAAGGAATTTGAACCAGCGATCTCCCAGTCTCTAGCCGGCATAGCATTAAATCTCTCAACAGACTCGCATGTTTCCCGGTAAACCACAAGGTGATATAAAATTATTTTTAGATGACAACCCCAATAGCGACTTACAATATTGTAAGTACTTGAAGTCCCAGGAATTATAGTATAGCCAGCTATTATGGTCAATTACTATTGATGTAATTGTTTTTTTCACTCAAACCGTGTGTAGAATAGGAGTTGAATTGATAGAGTCAGACTGAAAAATTTAATGCCATAGCCGGGATTTGAACCACGGCATCTCTGTAGCAAATTATTGTTAAAAAGTTTATGCTTCTATTTACTTCCTGCTAATCGAGAAAAAATTAGCAGAAATAGTCTTATTACTTGCCTCCTTGTAAGTAGTAGCGAAATAAGGGAGTATCATAGGCTAAAAATGGTCAAAAGCTGGTTGCTATGTGACTGAAGTTCCTTTGTTTGTATTTACACGAGATCACAAAGTCCTGTATGAGAAAAGTATGATTTTTATAGCTGAAACCAAAAACAAAGAATATCTCAACAACAATCAACTCCACGAAAAAAAAGGAATATAACATAAATTGTGTGTTTTAAAGTGCTCTACATTTTTTGTGTGGTAAGTTTTTATCCATCTCTTACGGTTCAGCAGATATGCAAAATTCGGTAAAATTGGCCCACAATAAAGTAGTCTTCAGAGACTATTCCCAGAAAGTTAAAGATATACATTTTATTTTTCAGGTAAATATCTTTAATATTCAATATTTTAATCAAAATCGTTAGAGGCATTATTTGGCTTCTACTAACAAGGAAGCAAGTAATAAGAATACTTCTCTAATTTTTGTTCCATTAGATGAGTTAAATAGAATAATTTGTTGCAGTGATATAGAGAAAGCCATGTGAATGGTACACATCAGATTTTTTTGTATGGACAGAAGTTGAAAAATTCCTGTATGAGAAAAGTATACGTTTTTCTAAGCTGAAACCAAAATACAGGGAATGTCTCAAAAACGATCAACTACAGGAAAAAAATGCATATAACATAAATTGTGTCTTTTAATCTACTCTACAATTTGTGTGTGGTATGTTTTTTGTCCTCCTGTTACGGTTTAGCAGTTATGCAAAATTCCGTAAAATTGACCGAGAATAAAGTATTCTTCAGAGGCTATTCCCAGAAAATTCAAGATAAACATTTTATTTGTCAGGTAAATATCTTTAGTGTACTATACTTGAATCAAAATCGTAACAGCCATTTTTGACAAAAATCAAAAGTATCAAAAAATTTCCACGTAAAGGGTAGTTAGGGTTGGAGGGATTTTCTTGAAAATCTTCGGGCCACATCGTTGAAGATGTCAAACATAAATACCAAGTTTGGTATTTAACGGTCTTTTCGTTTTTGAGCTATGCTGTCCACAGACATTGTGTTTCCGGTGAAATCTCGATATCGAATTTTTGGGTGCTTTACAATACCTTTTCTATACGCTATGTACATACGAGGTACGTCCAGAAAGTAAGTTCCGTTTCAATTTATCTCCGCTGCAGCGCTGCGATCGCAGTTCCGCACATGCGCGGTAGACGCTCTGTATCAAGGGGAAGAAATATGCGCTATTTTGAGATCGCTGTCAGCCACATACGCTTTGTTGTGCTTGTTTATAATATCGGTGTTGATTGAAAATCCCGCCACTTGTGAAATCAGATCTGTTATTCGTTTTCTGAATGCTAGGAAATTAAAATCAATTGATATTTATCGGCAAATTTCTGAATTTTACGGACAAAATGCGATGAGTGATTCAATGGTGAGAAGATGGGTCCGACAGTTCAATGAAGGACGAAGTGAAGTGCCCGATGAAGAACGAAGTGGGCGTCCATCTTAGGTTATAGAAGAATGGTTCACGCGATTGATGACAAGATCCAGGAAATCCACAAGTTTACAATTAGTGCTCTCGCTATGGAATTTCCCCAAAGCTCACGATCACTAATTCATGAAATTGTTATCGAAAAACTGAAATTTTGTAAACTTTGCTCACGTCGGGTACCAAAGATTCTTACTGAGCAACACAAAACAAAACGGATGGGTAGTGCACTTCAGTTTTTAACCTTTATGATGAAGATGGCGAAGAATTTCTGACACAGATAGTCACAGGAGATGAGACTTGGGTTTCTTACGACACCCCTGAAAGTAAGCGGCAATCAATGGAATGGAGGCACACTTCATCCCCAGCAAAGGTTAAGCCGAAACAAATCTTGACACTTCGAAAAATGATGTGCATAGTGTTCTGGGACTGGAAAGGCATCTTACTCATTGATTTCTTACCACGTGATCAAACAATCAAAACAGATGTTTATTGCGAGACACTTAGGAAATTGCGCCGCGCAATACAGAATAAGCGCCGAGGATTGCTGTCAAAAGGTGTTGTTTTTCTTCACGACAACGTACGACCACACACTGCAAATGTGACGAAAAACCTCCTACAGGGATTTGGCTGGGACGTGTTTGACCATCCTCCGTATAGCCCTGACCTCGCTCCTAGCGACTTTCATCTGTTCCTACATCTCAAGTCTTTTCTTGGTGGTCAACTTTCAACAATGACGAAGAGCTGAACGAAATTTTTTTCCAGCTATTTGAAGACACAGACGGCAAACTTCTATGAAGAAGGTATACAAAAACTTGTGCCACTTTATGACAAATGCCTGCAAACTTTCGGCTGTTATGTGGAAAAGTAGTTTAAGAGTTGTAGAATTTTATGCAATAAATAATTATTTCTGTATCTGTACACAATTTAATTTTATTACTAAACGGAACTTACTTTCTGGACGTACCACGTAGTACGTGTACAGAAATTAAAAACTTACACCTCGAGATCCGTGGTTCAAATCCCGTCTATGTCATTGAAATTTTCAGTCCGACTCTACCTATCCTCTGTGAGAAAACAATTAATATTATCACAATTTGGTAAGACAGTTGTAGAACAGTTAGAGAAAGTCAAGTGAATGTAAGGCATCAGATGTTTCTTGTGGTGGTGCTGAGAGATGGTGACAAATCACGTCATCCTGAGTCTCACGTTATTGATAGCGCAGAACTGGTTCCCTGGGGGCGCCCAAAGTTAAAATGTTCACATCAAGGCCTTGATAAACGCTTCAGCTGCGTACAAAGAAGTCTGCCAAGTCATTTTGTGTTGCGGAAATGAGGAAAAGTTAAGTTGATTAAGGAGCATAGGAAATTACATGTTGTTCCTTGCTTGCGAGGCTTCTTGCAACTTGTTCCAAAGTTCCATTTTCTGTTCTCCTCGCCTTGTTGCTGAGATACGACGTAATAGTTCCAAAGTGCTTCTTTTCGTGAGTAAGGACGCTTTCCTCAATGTGTGTATGTGTGGTTTAGGACAAGACAAGAGCTAAAACACTTTTGTATTTGTTAAATTTGTTTATAAATTCTAGCAACCTTTGTTTTCTATTACTTGCCAAGTGCTCCTGTTTCTATCTAGTGATTTTCACAAAGGATAATCAAAATACTCTTATATGTGTAGAGATTTTATCCATAGTCAATCACTAAGTCCACAGAAAATTAAAATGAAAGTGTAGAAGTGTAAATATGGAGCGTTATGTTCTACTTCCAATTTATTTAGGACGTATATTAGTTATGTTTATATATGTAACCAGATTAGCTTCAAATGAAATATTGTTTTACTCTAATAAAATGTTATTAACTATTACCTACCTGCCTACATACATACGCACGTACCTGCGTACCTAGCTACCTATGTACCTAGCTACATATTTATCTATCTACCTACGTGCCTACGTACCTAACGATGAGCCTACCTATCTATGTACCCACCTACTTAACTACGTATCCACATAAGTACCCATCTCTCTACAAACGTACCCATTTTCCTTCTTACATATCCACCTACATACCTACCTATTTGCGTACCCTCCTAGCTTCCTACCTACGTATGTACAGAAAGCACATAAAGAAATCAGACTGTCTTGTTCCACTCACCACATTCCTTACCGTTTGTAGGGTACTTTATTACGTCATGTTTTAATTTTATTGGCTGATACTGTCACCTTGCAGGTGAGTGTTCTATATCGAACCAATAGAGCATACCTATGCTGGGTTTGTCAACTCATTCGCTAATAGGAATATCCACCTCCCTCAACTAGAAGCGAGATTAGGTAACATGTCTTCTTTCAAAATGGTGGAGATCGATTATTGGTGATCTTTCGCTTGGTTAATCGGGACTACAGAGAAAATGCTCTTTCGAAATTTACATGAATGTAAGCAGGTTCTCGCGATGTTTGAAGTTTGTAGAATTGTTTTATGTCCATCTGGTAGAACATTTTGCTTCTGGTACAATGCCTACCTTCAGCTGCGGCGGGGATGGAGTTTGATGTGACGGAGAATAGAACTGTGAAGTAGAGAGTAATCATTATTGTTTGTGAGCCTCCAAACCCAAAATCCCACACTTGTGCGGCCACTTCTTTTCTTGGCATCTAGTGTTCTGGAACATAGTCGTGTCTAGTCGCCTCAAATACATTCACCCATCCTCATCAGAGCAAAAAAAAAAAAACATTTAATCTGAGAAAATCACAAGGTTTGACCAAGTGCAAGCCCCATTTTTTTTTAAAAAAAATACAGCCCGGAGGCTTGTCAGGACTCCGGCACTGTATTCCTTTTTACCTCTTTTTTCTAGTTTCTAAATTTCCTTAGTTGACCTATTCGTTTTTCCTTTTTACATATACATACACTTTTACAATTACAGAAACGCCCATGCCTAAGGCGGGACTCAAACCCACGATCCCGTGCGCCGCGAGGCACCAAAGCGAGACACTTAAGCGAACGCAGATACGGGGACTGGCAGATTCGAATGTTGCGGTGCTGTTCAGTCAATTCTATTTTCTGTGCTGCCTTTCGATGATGGATGGAGGCGGTTTCTCACCGTAGTAAGGGAGCAAGATAGCTTCAGATCGAGGCGCAATCTTGTAGACGGTTTAAAAGGCTCATCTCTGCTTGGATTTATAATCTTATCATCAGTTCCAGTCGTTGTTTTTCTTGGCGTTCCCGATTTTGGACGCGTCTTTAATCCATCTTCACCGCGCTCCTGTAAACGTATGATTCAATATTACACAACAGATCTACTCATTTGCACAGCAGTTCTAATCTGTTTTACCGGGCGCCCTGCTTCCCACATGCCCACAATATGACCGCGGACCACCTCGCCTGTGTAAAGCACTGCTGAGTGTCACCAAGTAGAATTACATGTTAGTACAAGAGGCAAGTTAAACCCCCCCCCCCCAATTATACTGACGGCGGGCCCAGCGGATATCAGAAGACACGCCTTATAAATCCCCTATAGACAATCAGTAATTCGATGACCATTACTATTTGTGCCAACCCACCAACCTACGTAGTACCTACCTGCCTACCTAGGTACTTACTTGAATGAATAAATGCATTTATTGACATAGCAATATCATTACATAGTATTTCAACAATCGCACGGGTCCACAGACCGTACGTGCTTTTGTAATACACATTACAAGAAATATTAAAACAAGAACAACAAAGAATTAAAAGAGTAAACACGAAAATAAAAATACAAAGTTATTCAAATATAGCAATTTAAATTTACAACACAGAGTACACCTTCATAAATGCACCCTCTTATCATAGATAATTACACTTAAAAGACATATATACACATAATATATACAACCCTAGCACAACAGTGACCTAAGTATGACATAATATATATGTATATAGAACATTGTAGTCACTTTTGTTTAGTTGATCCTATCCCCCCCTTCTCTATTGGCAGCCTCCTCAGATCTCAGCTGTCTTGCCTTAAGTATAAATTTACCTAGCCCGTCCATGTTTTCCGTGCCTGCCAGTAGCGTCCAACATGCTTCTAGCCCTACATTCGCAGTGGTAAAAAATCGCGGCAAATATTTTTCCCGCCATTCCTCCGTACCCCTACATCTTGCCAAGATGTGAGTTCACGACTCTTCCTCCTCGCAAATGGGACAGATTCTCGTACAATTCTCGTCAGAAATTTTCGTGCTCCTCCATGCTCCTAGTCTAATCCACGCGAGCCCCTCTCTAATGAGTTTGGTACCTGTTTTGATGTATTGCTCCATACCCCACTCTGATTTCAGCCCAGACTGTACTTCTAATGACACCTTCTCTGTGCATTGCGCAATTATTTGCTGTCTGTCAATATCACAGAGGCGGTTCTTAATTTTTCTTCAAATACTTCGCCTGTTTTCCTGCCCCGCCATCCAAATGTCTCCCATCCCAATGGTTTCCAACCCTTTCTTTAATTTTGATGCCCACGTCGAATTACCTTCCATTCGCAACTGTTCACGGTAGCAGACTGCCCTAATTAGAGATTGGTTTCCGTGAACGATTCTCAGCCAACATTTAACTGCTCTGATTTTGCACTCTATCGTTTCACTATGTGCCCCGAATTCCCTCATTATTCCGCAGTTTGCCGTACCCCTCCCTACACCCAGACTTCCTTTCAAAAATTGGGTCCTCAATTGATTCAGATTCCCTGTTTGTTCCCACCCCCATATTTCTCCTCCGTATGTCATGTAGAACAATGTAGTCACTTTTGTTTAGTTGATCTTATCTTATTCCTCCCCCTCCCTTCTCTATTGGCAGCCTTCTCAAATCTCAGCTGTCTTGCCTTAAGTATAAATTTACCTAGCCCGTCCATGTTTTCCGTGCCTGCCAGTAGCGTCCAACATACTTCTAGCTCTACATTCGCAGTGGTAAAAAATCGCGGCAAATATTTTTCCCGCCATTCCTCCGTGCCGCTACATCGTGCCAAGATGTGAGTCCACGTTACTTACTACTTTTTTGGGGGGGTAGTGTTTAACGTCCGCTTTAACTACTTATGGCAGCGCAGGCGGTGACACTGATGATACATGAATGATGATGGAGCACCGGTGGAATACGATGGCGGGGGAAACCGGAATACCTGGAGAAAACCCGCTCCAGCGCCGTTTTGTCCACCACAAATCTCACATGCGGTCACTTGGGATCGAATCCCGGTCGTCTAGGTGAGAGGCAAGGGGTCTAACCACTCGGCCACGGCACGGCCCACTTACTACCTGCACACCATGTGGATATTGTCTCCTATTGTCGCATGTGTCACTGGCGAGAGTTTAATTTAAATTGTTTTAGAAATCTTTTATTAGTTACGAGTAAATTAATCTGAATGTATTGGAATTTGAGCTTACATATTCTTAGGAAAACACAAGGTTTGTTATAAGCTGATGAAGTAACAGGATGGAAGCGAGTAGCCTCTTCCGATGGCACTCCCAGTGGACTTTTCCATGACAACAACTTCCGTCGGTTTACGTGCACATTCCGCGCTTTGACGTCACACAGGATATTCTAGAACACTTAAGCATGCTGATTGGCTAAATCTACCCACTATCAGGGCTTTGGTTCTCCATATTAGGAGAACGGCCACAATGTTGGAATGCCCTTCCGGGGACGCCACTAAATCTATTTAAGGGACGGCAGATCCGTCCTCCGGGGCTATTGTCTTTGACCGTCGGGGAAACACTATTTTGCTTGTGTGCGTCTTGAGGCGTCGCTCCGGGCTCAACTGGCCACCAATTTGACAACTTCATCTCTCACCTCGCCTAGACACACCATGACATATTTAATAATGTAAGGCTTTATGTTAGTAACTCTATAATCAGAATAATATTGGCCAGGATTAATAGAATAGTTTGTTATCCCCCATCTTAGTAAACCAAACATGCTTACTTAATCTTACTTAATATATTAGCTTAACTTAAGTACCGTTGTTATCATTGCTCTACCATCTGCCTTCCTTTTACCACCCTATCAGCTATCCCCCACGTCGTAGAATCATGTTCGCGCCATTATTCCATATGTTTACACATCCCTTCGTTTAAAATATTTGCTTTGTGATTTCAAGTTAAATCCGCTCAGTGGGGAACTGAGGAGGACGAAGTTATTTTACCACTCTCAATGAGCGGGACCTTCTCCGCTGATAAACAAGAGACGTAAAACAAAATCGCTCGACCAGTTCCCCACTTGCCAGTTGTAAGGTAAAAATATGATGTGCTCCATTCATATGACTTTCTCTACATTTCTGCAACACATTCTTGTTAAAAAGCTTATGCTTTTATTTACTTTATGCTAATCCAGAAAAAAATAGCAGAAATAGTCTTATTATCTGCTACCTTGTAACTAGAAGCGAAATAAGGGAGTACCATAGGGTAAAGTGATAGTGAAAAGCTGCTTCCAATGTAACTGAAGTTCCTTTGTTTGTATGCACAGGAATTGATAAATTCCTGTATGAAAAAAGTGTTAAGTTTTTTAAAGCTGAAACCAAAAACAAGGAATATATCAAAAAAGATCAACTCCAAGAAAAAATGCATGTAACATAAAGTGTGTGTTTTTAGAAGCTCTACATTTTGTTGTGTGGTATGTTTTTGTCCATCTCTTATGGTTTAGCAGTTGTGCAAAATTCCATAAAATTCATCCAGAATAAAGAAGTCGTCAAAGGCTATTCCCAGAAAATTCAAGATATATATTTTATTTGTCAGACAAATATCTTTAATATACGATATTTGAATCAAAATTTTGGAGCCATTTTTGAGAAAATAAAAAATTTCGAAAAAGTTCCATGTAAAGGCAGTTTGGGGTGGGGGAATTTTTCTCAAAATCTTCGTGTCTCATCGCTGGAAGATATGAAACTTAAATACCAAGTTTAGTATTTTACCGAATTTTCGTTTTTGAGTTGTCGTGCTTTTAGATACACGGACACACACGGACCTTTTTCTGAAAACATTTTTTTTGGATTCAGGGGACCCTAAAATTTATAATTCCAGTGAAATCTTGGTATCGAACTTTTGGGTGTATTACAACACCTTCTCTATACACTATGTACAGAGTACGTGTAGAGAAAGTAACTATGTGTAAATTCCACAGCAAGATATCTTATTGAAATCTATACCAGTTATTGTACACATTAATGGTGACGTTACAAGCTAGAAAATTTTAACTTACATGATAATATAAATACAAATACTTTACTAAATTCATTTATTTAATAAAAATGAGCCATATATGGTGCATTTTTAAAATTTTCAGTTTTAAGTATATGACTTTAAAAATAGGTCCGTAATGTTATATTTTATACCAGCCGTATTGTTCCGCAAAAAAGCTTACCTTAAAAATATGATATGTTCCATTCACATGGGTTTCTGAACATCTCTGCAATAAATAATTGTTACTTCTTATTACTTCACATTAATGAGAAAAACTTAGCAGAAATAGTCTTATTACATATTTGCATGCAAGTAGAAGGGAAATAAGGGAGTAGCATAGGCTAAAGTGATAGTCAAAAGCTGGTTTCTATGTGACTGAGGTTCCTTTGTTTGTATAGACACGAGTTGGCAAATTCCTGTATGAGAAAAGTAAAGCTAAAACTAATAACAAGGAATATTTTAAAAACGATCCACTCCACGAAAAAAATGAATAAATCATAAAGTTTGTTTTAATGAGCTCCAAATTTTCTGTTCAGTAAGTTTTTGTCTATCTCTTACAGTTTGCCAGTTATACCAAATTCCGTAAAATTCATCCAGAATAAAGTAGTCTTCAGAGGCTATTCCTAGAAAATTCAAGATATACATTTTATTTATCATTAAATATCTCTAATATATGGTATCTTAATCATAAGCGTTAGAGTTATTTATGAGAAAATCAAAATTTTCAAAAATTTTTCCTTTTAAAGGGAAGTCAGGTGTGGGGGAATTTTTGTGAAAATTTTTGTGTCGCATCTTTGGAAGATACCAAACTTAAATACCAAGTTTTTGAGATATGCTATCCACACACACACGGGCCTTTTTCCAAAAACGCTTTGTTTGGATTTAGGGGGAACAAAATATATATTTCTGGTGAAATCCCGGTATAATTTTTTGTTGGTAGTGTTTAACGCCCGCTTTAACTGCTTACGGCACCGCAGGCGGTGACACTCATGATATATGAATGATGATGGAGCACCGGTAGAATGCAATGGCCGGGGAAACCGCAGTACCCGGAGAAACCCGCCCCAGCGCCGCTTTGTCCACAAATCTCACATACGGTCGCTTGGGATCGAACCCCGACCGTCTAGGTGCGAGTCGAGTGGTCTAACCACTCGGCCACGGCGCGGCCGAATTTTGGTGTGCATTACAACACCTTCTCTATACATTATGTACATAGTACGTGTAGAGAAAGTTAAAATATAATGTGCTCCATTCACAAAACTCTCTCTACATTTCTGTAACAAATTATTTTTAATAAGCTTATTCTTCTATGCATTTCATACTAATCGAGAAAAATACTAGCAGAAATAGTCTTATTACTTAGTTCCTTATAAGTAGAAGGCAAATAAGGGAATGCACAAAGTTAAACCGACAGTCAAGCTATTTCAAAATGTGTTTGTTATAGAATTGAAATCCATTTATTTGCATGGCCTTCTGAGAAGTTCGAGCATGAGAAATATAAAGTATTTTAAAACGAAACTAACAGCAAGGAATATCAACGGAAGTGGTCAAACCCAAGAAAAAAAATATATATAACGTAAATTTTGTGTTTTAATGAGATCTACATTAATTTTATGTTGTAAGTTTTTATCTATATCTTACAGACTGCTACTTATGCAAAATTCAGCAAACTTCAGCCAGAATAAACAGGTCTTCAGAAGCTATCCCATAATATTCAATATATGCATTTTATAAGTCATGGAAATGGATTTAATATGTGCTACTTTATTAAAAATCGTTATCCATTTTTCAGATAAACTTTTTCTAAAATGTTTCTATGTAAATGATAGTTTGGTGTGGATGGATTGTTCTCAATATATTCGTGTCGCATCCCAGGAAGATACTAAACTTAAATATTAATTTTAGTATATTACCGACAATTCATTTTTGATTTATTCTGTTCATAGACACACGGACACATACAGGTAGGGTCTGTTTCTATAAATCTGATGTGTACCATTCATATGACTTTCTCTATATCTCTGTAATAAACTATGGTTAAATTCCACACTTTTATTAATTAATTCCTTTATAAGTAGAAGGGAAATAAGGGAATGCACAAAGTTAAACCGACAGTCAAGCTATTTCAAAATGTGTTTGCTATGGAATTGAAATCCATTTATTTGCATGGCCTTCTGAGAAGTATTTTAAAACGAAACTAATAGCAAGGAATATCAACGGAAGTGGTCAATTCCAAGAAAAAATAAATATATGACGTAAATGTTGTGTTTTAATGAGATCTACATTAATTTAATGTTGTAAGTTTTTATCTATCTCTTACAGACTGCTACTTATGTAACATTCAGCAAACTTCAGTCAGAATAAACAGGTCTTCAGGAGCTATACCATATTATTCAAGATATGCATTTTATAAGTCATGGAAATGGATTTAATATGTGCTACTTTATTAAAAATCGTTATCCATTTTTCAGAAAAACTTTTTCTAAAATGTTTCTATGTAAATGATAGTTTGGTGTGGAGGGATTGTTCTCAATATATTCGTGTCGCATCCCAGGAAGATACTAAACTTAAATATTAATTTTAGTATATTACCGACAATTCATTTTTGATTTATCGTGTTCATAGGCACATAGAGGTAGGGTCTGTTTCTATAAATCTGATGTGTTCCATTCATATGACTTTCTCTATATCTCTGTAATAAACTATGGTTAATTAATACGTTTATTCTTCTATCCACTTCATGCTAATCGAAATAAGCACTAGCAGAAACACTTTTATTAATTAGTTTCTTTATAAGTAGAAGGGGAATAAGGAAATACACTAGGTTAAACCGACAGTCACATGTGTTGAAATGTGGTTGCTATGGATTGAAGTCCTTTTCTTGGTGTGGCCAGAAGCTGACATGTTCCTATATGAGACAAATTTTAAGTTTTTTAAAACTGGAACAAATGACAAGGGATATCTCGAAAAGGTCATCTCCACGAGAAAAAAAATATATATGACATACATTGTACGTTTTAATGAACTCTTACGGTTTAAAGGTTACGCAAAATTGAGCAAAATTTATCCAGAATAAAAAGGTTTAATATGCTACTTCTAAAAAATTCGAGAAATACATTTTATTTACCATGCAACATTTTAAAATATAAGAGATTTTAATGAAAATCGTTACAGCCATTTTTTGAGAACATAAACTTTTCGAATGTTTCTCCACGTAAAGTGTAGCTAGGGTGGGGTATTTTCATGAAAATATTTGTGTCGCATCCTTGGGAGTTACTGAAGTTAAAATTCAAGTTTGGTTTTTGAGCTATGCTACCCACAAGGACATTTTCCTAAAATGCCATCTTGGATTCAGGGGATCCCAAAAATTAAATTTCCGGTAAAATCTCGGTATCAAATTTTTGGATGCAATACAATATCTTCTCTATACACTATGTACGTAATACAAAGTATAAAAAGAGTCGCAAAATTAAAAATCTGATATGTACCATTCACATGATTTTCTCTATATCCCTGCAACAAATTATTCTTAAAAGGCTATTACTTCTAATTACTTTATGCTAATCAGAAAAAAATAGAAGAAATAGTTTTATTACTTGTTTTCTTGTAAGTAGAAGCGAAATAAGGTACTACCATAGGTTAAACTCATAGTCAAAAGCGGGTCACTATGTCAATGAAGTTCCTTTGTTTATATGGATAGGAGTTGACAAGTTCCAGTATGAGAAATGTGTAAGTTTTTCATAGCAGAAACCAAAAATAAGGAATATCTCAAAAACGACAACCTCCATGAAAAAAATGTATATAACATAAATTGTGTGTTTTAATGTGCTCTATATTTTTGTGCAGTAAGTTTTTGTCCATCTCTTGCGGTTTAGCAGTTATTCAAAATTTAGTAAAATTCAAACAGAATAAACTACTCTTCAGAGGCTATTCCCACAAAATTCAAGATATGGATTTTATTTGTCAGGTAAATATCTTTAATATACAAAAATTTAATCAAAATCGTTAGAGCCATTTTTGAGAAACTCTAAATTTTCGAAAAAAGTTCCATGTAAAGGGTAGTTGGGGGTGGGAGATTTTTCTCAAAATCTTCGTGTCGCATCCCTGGAAGATACTTAAATAACAAGTTTGGTATTTTACCTACTTTTCGTTTTTGAGTTATCGTGTTCACAGACACACGGACACACGGACACTCGGACACACGGACACACGGACACTCGGACACACGGACACACACACACAAGGACCTTTTTGTGAAAATGCTTTTTTTGGATATTGGTGGATCCTAAAACATATATTTCCGGTGAAATCTCGGTATCGAACTTTTGAGTGGAGTGCAATACCTTCTCTATACACTATGTACATAGGGCGTATGAGAAAGTAAAAATTCTTTGTATGGATCTCGAAACATGTCTCAGTATGTTTTGAGGAGCTTTTAGTAAAGGAGTCCTTTTTCTGAACGGGAGATATGCTGAGCTTAACCATACGTGAAAGCCTGTCTAACAGGCGGTCCTGAGCGTATTTCACATATTATGAAGGACCATATCTTTCGCTACATAACACCTCGATATCATTACATGGAAGTCGTTTCCACAAACGAAGAATGCACTACGAATATTTGGAGCGGATCCCACGTTGCTAGGAGACAGTTCCTTAGTAATTGTCAGTTAGGTTAGCCACACTGAGTCACGGGATGTGTGCTCCTTTTCTTATTACTTTCTCTACACGTACTATGTACATAGTGTACAGAGAAGGTATTGTAATGCACCAAAAATTCAATACCGAGATTTCAACGGATTGATTTTTTCAAAAATGGCTGTAACGATTTTGATTAAAATCCCGTATATTAAAGTTATTTATATCCGAAATAAGATGTATATCTCGAATTTTCTGGAAATAGCCTCTTAAGACCTCTTTATTCTGGATGAATTTCGCTAAATTTTGCTTAAGTGCTAGATCGTAAGAGATAGACAAAAACTAACCACACAAAAATGTAGATCTCGTCAAAATACACAATTTATGCCCCTAAGTTTTTGTTGTGGAGGTAACCGTTTACGACATATTCCTTGTTATTGGTTTCAATTGTGAAGTACTTAAACTTTTCTCAGACAGGAAGTGTTCGTTTTTCTTTTGTTCTACTCTTGGACAAGCAAAGAAGCGATTTGCAAAGACAATCGCAAAGCGATAGCTTTTAAAATATAAGACTATCACTTTAACCTTGTGCTTTACCTTAGTTCTCTCTTACTTTAAGGAACTAAGTAATAAGAATATTCTGCTAGTGTTTATTTCGATTAGCATTGTGTAGAAAGAAGAATAATTTTTTGTAGGAAGTTTGTAGAGCAGCTAGAGAAAGTTATACGAGTGTAACAAATCATACTTTTACTTTCTCTATGCGCACTATGTACATATTGTATAGAGAAGGTATTGCACTCCACCCAAAAATTCGATACCGAGATTTCATCGGAAATATATGTTTTAGGGTCCCCTTTAATTAAAGAAAGCATTTTCGGAAAAAAGTCCGTGTGTGTGTGTGTGTGTCCATTTGTCCGTGTCCGTGTGTCCGTGTGTCTTTGAACACGATAACTCAAAAACGAAAAGTCGGTAAAATACCAAACTTCGTACTGCTCTTTACATTGTACTTTTTTCGAAAATTTTGATTTTCTAAAAAATGGCTCTAACGATTTTGATAAAAATATGGCATTTTAAAGATATTTACATGCCAAATATAGTGTATATTTTGAATTTTCTTCAAATAGCGCCGGAAGACTACTTTGTTCTCGGCCAATTTTACGGAATTTTGCATAACTGATAAACCGTAAGAGATGCACAAAAACTTACCACACAACAAATGTAGAACACCTTAAAATACAGAATTTATGTTATGTACTATTTTTTCCTGGAGTTGATTATTTTTGAGATATTCCTTATTTTTTTCTTTTTTCAGCTATAGAGACATACTTTTCTCATACAGGACTTTGTGAACTCGTGCCCATACAAACAAGGGAACTTCAGTCGCAGAGCAACCAGCTTTTGACTATCACTTTAACATATGGTACTCCCTTATTTCGCTTCTAATAACAAGAAAACAAGTAATAAGACTATTTCTGCTACTTTTTGCTCCATTAGATGAAATAAATAGAAAAATTTGTTGCAGTGATATAGAGAAATCATGTGAATGGAACACATCAGATTTTTTTACCTCTTTCTCCGCCCGTCGGCAAATCGGAGAGACTGACTGCTGCAGAACTGACGCATCGAAGTTTAGCATGAGGCAAATTTGGGATATTCTCAGTGGAAGCTTTGGTTATAAGACATTATTAAAAAAGATTTGATGTGTTCCATTCACATACCCTCTCTACAGGTTTGTAACAAATAATTGCTAATAATTTTATTACTTTCTATAATAATTTTAATTTTTATTACTTTCTTACTATATATAATAGTTTATAGAGAAGGTATTGTATAGCACACGAAATTGGCTACCGAGATTCCAACGCAAATACAAGTTTTGGGTCCCCCTGAATCCAACAAAGCACTTTTAGACAAAAAGTCCGTGTGATAGCATAGCTCAAACACGAAAAGTCCGTTAAATACCAAACTTGGTATTAAAAATCCTCAGGTCGCATCCCTGGAAGATACTAAACTTAAATACCAAGTTTGGTACTTTACCGACTTCTCGTTTTTGAGTTGTCGTGTTCAGAGATACAAAGAAACACACACGGACCTTTTTCTGAAAATACTTTTTTTTTGGACACAAAAGCCTCTGAAACTCAGTATCGAATTTTTGTGTTGAATGCAATACCTTCTCTATACACTATGTACGTTGTACGTGTAGAGAAAGTAAAAATCTGATGTGTTTCATTCACATGACTTTCTCTACATCTCTGCAATAAATTATTTCATTTACTTCATCTAATCGAGAAAAAATTAGCAGGAATAGTCTTATTTCACTGAAGTTCCTTTATTTGTATGGACAGCAGTTGAAAAGTTCCTGTATGAAAAAAGTATAAGTTTTTCAAAGCAGAAACCAAAAACAAGGAATGTCTCAAAAACGATGAACACCACCAAAAATGTATATACCATAAATTGTGTATTTTAACGTGCTTTACATTTTTCGTGGAGTAAGTCTTTGTCCATCTCTTACAGTTTAGCACTTATTCAAAATTCCGTAAATTTCATGCAGAATAAAGTACTCTTCAGAGGTGTTCCCAGAAAATTCAAAATATATTGTTTGTCAGGTAAATATATATAATATAACAAATTTTAATCAAAATCCTTAGAGCCATTTTTGAGAAAATCAAAATTTTGGAAAAAAGTTTCTTGTAAAGGGTACTTTGGGGTGGGTGGATTTTTCTCAAAATCTTCATGTCCTATCCCTGAAAGACACTAAACTTAAATACCAAGTTTGGTACTTTACCGACTTCTCGTTTTTGAGTTATCATGTTCACAGATACAAACAAACACAGGACCTTTTTCTGAAAATACATTTTTTTTGGACACAGGGGACTCTGAAACTCGGTATCGAATTTTTGTGTTCAATGCAATACCTTCTCTATACTTTATACTCATAGTACGAGTAGAAAAAGTAAAAATCTGATGTGTACCATTCACATGACTTTCTCTACATCTCTGCAACAAATTATTCTTAAAAAGCTTATACTCCTATTTACTTCATGCTAATCAGAAAAAATTAGCAGGAATAGTTTTGTTACCTGCTTGCTTGTAAGTAGAAGCGAAATAAAAGAGTACCCTTGGTTAAAGTGATGGTCAATAGCTGGTTGCTATGTCAATGAAGTTCCTTTGTATGGACAGCAGTTGAAGAATTCCTGTATGACAAAAGTATAAGTTTTTCAAAGCAGAAGCCAAAAACAAGGAATGTCTCAAAAACGATATAAACACCACCAAAAATTGTATATAACATAAATTGTGTTTTTTAAGTGCTCTACGTTTTTTGTGCAGTAAGTTTTTGTCCATCTCTTGCGGTTTAGCAGTTATTCTAAATTCCGTAAAACTCATCCAGAATAAACAATATACATTTTGTTTGTCAGGTAAATATATTTAATATACGAAATTTTAACTCCTTAGAGTTATTTTTGAGAAAATCAAAATATTCGAAAAAAGTTCTATGTAAAGGGTACTTTGGTGTGGGGGGATTTTTCTCAAAATCTTCGTGTCGCATCCCTGGAAGATATTGAAGTTAAAAATATCAAGTGTGGTTGTTTAGCGAATTTTCGTTTTTATGTTAACGTGTTCACAGTCATACGGACACACACGGATCTTTTTCTGAAAATGTTTTTTTTTGGATACAGGGGACCTTAAAACATATATTTACGTTGAAACCACGGTATCAATTTTTTTATTGGAATGCAATATTTTCCCTATACACTATGTACATATTACGTGTAGAAAAAGTAAAAATTAAGAGTTTGTAAACTTATTTGTGAATTTAGCTCCACTGTTAAGGGCAAAGCTTAAGTTTGTTCTGGAGAAATATGGTGGTATTTGCAGGGAAGTAGAAGTTCTGTGCTACTGTTAGGATATTACGCAGTTTTGCATTCGGATGTTTTCCATTAGCATTTAGAGTTACTTAGTAATAATTGCGACGTTCCGCTTTTGTTCTGCTTTGTGTCACGCATGCTTATTTGATCAGTTATGTGCATGACGCAGTCACATTAACAGACGTATCTCAATTTCATTGCTGCTGAATTACGCAGTACCCTAGTACGGGATCCTTCCCCAAACTACGCCGAAAATTACTTTCTTAAATCATTGAATGTATGTCACCATTCTATGATTGCCGTTATATGTCAGTGCTTAACATTATACAGGCTGTTCCTGAATTAACTTCTTCTCGATGTTATACGTTGTAAGAGCATATAGAATATCTGTATCCCAGAAGTACCCGATCTGACGTATATGAGGTACGTCCAGAAAGTAAGTTCCCTTTGGTAAAAAAATTCAATTGTGTGCAGATACAGAATAACTATTTATTGCACAAAATTCTACAACTCTTAAAACTACTTTTCCACATAACTTACTCAATAAGTAAGATGCCTTTCCAGTCCCAGAACACGTCATTTTTCGAGGTGTCAAGATTTGTTTCGGCTTAACCTTTGCTGGGGATGAAGTGTGCCTCCATTCCAGGGGAGTCGTAAGAAACCCAAGTCTCATCTCCTGTGACTATCTGTGTCAGAAATTCTTCGCCGTCTTCATCATAACGGGTTAAAAACTGAAGTACACTACCCATCAGTGTTGCTCAGTAAGAATCTTTGGTACCCAACGTGAGCAAAGTTTACGAAATTTCAGTTTTTCGGTAGCAATTTCATGAATTAGTGATCTGAACTTGGGGAAATTCCATAGCGAGAGCACTAATTGTAAATTTGCGGTTTTCCTGGATCTTGTCATCAATCGCGTGAACCAGTTCTTCTGTAACCAACGATGGACACCCACTTCGTTCTTCTTCGTGCACTTCACTACGTCCTTCATTGAACTGTCGGACCCATCTTCTCACCATTGAATCACTCATCGCATATTGCCCATAAACTTCGCAAATTTTCTGATATATTTCAATTGGTTTCACTTTCCTAGCATTCAGAAATCGAATCACAGATCTGATTTGACAAGCGGCGGGATTTTCAATCAACACCGACATTATAAACAAGCACAACAAAGCGTTTGTGGCTGACAGCGATCTCAAAGTGGCGCACGTTTCTTCTCCTTGATGCAGAGCTCTACGGCGCATGTGCGGAACTGCGATCGCAGCGCTGCAGCGGAGATAAATTGAAACGGAACTTACTTTCTGGACGTACCTCGTAGACAGAGATTGTTATTTCAAACAACAGTGGTAAAACGTACCAACCTAAGAAAGCTTAAGTTTGACGATTTTAAAATGTTTAGTATTTGTTTGGCAGCCATCATTAGTTAATGCTCTTAACGAATTTGTAAACACGGTTACAACTGGTCATAGTTATGTGATGCAATACTTTCATTTGAAGATCTTAGTCCAACTAATATTAAAGCTGAGCTAGGTTCTACTTTGAGGAGTCTGCTCCTTCGTTTACAGCAGTGAAATATTGGATGGCAGAGTTTAAGTGTGGTCATATGAGCTGCCAAGACGAACATCGCAGTGGTCGACCAAATGACGTTACCAGAGCAGAAATTGTATAGAAAATCCATAAAATTATATTGGATGACGTCAACTGAAAGTACGGGAGCTAACAGATATTGCAGGCATTTCAAAAAGTTCCGTACATTGCATACTGACTAAACATTGGGATATGAGAAAGTTGTGTGCAAGGTGCGTGCCGTGCTTGCTCTCAATAGAGCAAAAACAGCGTCGTGAAGATGTTTCAGTCGAGTGTTTCGCTGCAATAAATCTGAGCTTTTGCATTGATTCATAACAATGGGTGAAACCTGGATCCATCACTTTACACCTGACTCGAAGGAACAATCAAAACAGTAGACTGAAAAGGGAGAATCAGCTCAAAAAAAGGCGAAGACAGTTCCATTTGCAAGCAATGTAATGGCGTCAGTTTTCTGGGATTCACGCGGGATAATTTCCATTCACTATCTCAAAAATCTTCTGTGTTCCATTCACATGACTTTCTCTACATCTCTGCAACAAATTATTGTTAAAAAGCTTATGATTTTAATTACTTCATTCTAATTGAGAAAAAATAGCAGAAATAGTCTTATTACTTGCTTCCTTGTAAGCAGAAGTGAAATAAGGTAATACCATAGATTAAAATGATAGTCAAAAGCTGGTTGCCATATAACTGCAGCTCCTTTGTTTGTATGGACAGGAGTTGTCAATTTCCTGTATTAGAAAAGTATAAGTTTTTCAAAGCTTAAACTAAAAACAAGGGATATCTCAAAACTCTCAAATCTACGAAAAAAATGTATATGACATAAATTGTGTGTTTTAATGTGCTCAACATTTTTTTGGTGGTAAGTCTTGCCCATCTCTTACGGTTTAGCGGTTATGCAAAATTCCGTAAAATTTATTCGAAATAAAGTATTCTTCAGAGGCTTTTCCCGAAAATTCAAGATATACATAATATTTGTCGAGTATATATTTTTAATATATGATATTTTAATCAAAATCGTTAGAGCAATTTTTTAGAAAATCCAAATTTTCGAAAGTTTTTCCATGTCAAGGGTAATTGGGGGTGGGGGGATTTTCTTGAAAATCTTCGTGTCGCATCCTTGGAAGATACTGAACTTAAATACCAAGTTTGGTATTTATCGTACTTTCGTTTTTGAGCTCTGCTGTCCATAGACATACACACAGACATATACAGACACTGACATTTCTCTAAAAATGTTTTTTCTGTTTGTTGTTTTTTTTTATTCAGAGTGTCATCAACCTATCATATATTTCCGGGTATATTTTGGTATCTAATTTTTGGGTGTAATACGATACCTTCTCTACACACTCTATACATTCGGAGTAAGTGTAGAGAAAATAAAAATAAGAGCACCACTGTGTAATATAAGTCTTGATTTTGAGTTTCGTCTACTTCATGGTATAAAACTTCTCATTAATTTCATTTTCGTTTAGTTTTAAAACCGCCTGGAAACTCGCCTCACCCGCGGCACAGCAACGACAGAGTAGTTGCCGAACTCTCGGTTCACAAACTTTAAACACGAGGTCGATGAAAATATAAATAAATAGGGTGGTTAGATTTTGTAAATAAAATATTTATCTTCTTCAGTATACACCATTGTCATCGACATTATATTTCAATTACTCTGGTAGCTTATAAATTACATTTCTCCAAAACTGGGGGTTTTCTGTTTATTAAATCTTCAAGTTCAGTCTACAAATTTCCAAGGAAGTGTTTCGTTTGCCATTCAGAAAATTCTGCAGGGAACGAAATAGATGAAAGTCGGATGGGACAAAGTCTGGAGAATACGACAGGTAACATATCTCACTCAAAATTACGCAACTTTTGAGGAGTCGCTGTAACACGTTGAGGAATGTGTGACAGTTCAGGCTGTTAACAATCAGCAACAGACTCGACACAGGATTCAAACGCCTACAACAAGACATTTTAAAATGTGCAGCTTAGGAATATCTGCGGTGCACCCACAGCTATCTCAAAACATAGTCAAATATTTAAATATATATCTTGGTATAAATACTCTACGAGATACTGTACGAGTATGAAAATCGAAATATAAATTATGATATAAGTACACTACGAGACAATATGAGAGTATAAAAGTAAAAAAAAAATATATATACTATTATTTAAGTACACTACGAAACAATGTGTGAGTATAAAACTCAATATATATTATTGTATAAGTACACTACGAGACAATGTGCGAGTATAAAACTCAATATATATTATTGTATAAGTACACTACGAAACAATGTGTGAGTATAAAACTCAATATATATTATTGTATAAGTACACTACGAGACAATGTGCGAGTATAAAACTCAATATATATTATTGTATAAGTACACTACGAAACAATGTGTGAGTATAAAACTCAATATATATATTATTGTATAAGTACACTACGAGACAATGTGCGAGTATAAAACTCAATATATATTATTGTATAGGTACACTACGAAACAATGTGTGAGTATAAAAATAAAAAAATATATTATTATACAAGTACACTACGAGACAATATGCGAGTATAAAAGTAAAAAAAAAATAGATATATATATATATATACTATTATTTAAGTACACTACGAAACAATGTGTGAGTATAAAAATCAAAATATATATTATTATATAAGTACACTACGAGACAATATGCGAGTATAAAAGTCAAAAAAAAAAAAATATATATACCATTATTTAAGTACACTACGAAACAATGTGTGAGTATAAAACTCAATATATATTATTGTATAAGTACACTACGAGACAATGTGCAAGTATAAAAATCAAAAAATATATTATTATACAAGTACACTACGAAACAATGCGCGAGTATAAAAATCAATATATATATTATTATACAAGTACACTACGAGACAATGTGCGAGTATAAAACTCAATATATATTATTGTATAAGTACACTACGAGACAATGTGCGAGTATAAAAATAAAAAAATACATTATTATACAAGTACACTACGAGACAATGTGCGAGTATAAAACTCAATATATATTATTGTATAAGTACACTACGAGACTATGTGCGAGTATAAAAATAAAAAAATATATTATTATACAAGTACACTACGAGACAATGTGCGAGTATAAAAATCAAAAAATATATTGTTGTATAAGTACACTACGACACAATGTGCGAGTATAAAAATCAATATATATTATTATATAAGTACACTACGACACAATGTGCGAGTATAAAAATCAATATATATTATTATATAAGTACACTACGACACAATGTGCGAGTATAAAAGTAAAAAAAAATATATACATATATTATATAAGTACACTACGAAACAATGTGTGAGTATAAAAATCAATATATATTATTATATAAGTACACTACGAAACAATGTGCGAGTATAAAAATCAAAATATATATTATGGTATAAGTTCGCTTCGAGACAATGTACAAGTATAAAAATCCAAATATGTATCATGATATAAGTACAATACCAGAATAAAATCCAAATATATATTACGGTATCAGTACGTCATGAGATAATATACGAGTATAAACACCCAAACATATATAATGGTATAAATACACTAAGAAACAATATGCGAGTATAAAAATCAAATACATATTATTATGCAAATTATGATTTAATAAAATTTGTTTTCAATAACCTCTGATCATACTAAACGAAATGAGAGAAGTATCATGGAAGCGGTTAACTCAAAAACGTACATTTTTTTTAAAACACACACTTTATGTCATGCCTGGAAGATACTAAACCCAAACACAAAGTTTGGTATTTAACGGTCATTTCGTTTTTGAGCTATGTTCTCCACAGACACACACACACACTGACATTTTTCTAAAAACAATTTTTCGGTCTCAGGGGGCACCAAAACATATATTTCCGTGAAATTTTCACATTGAATTTTTGGGTGCATTACACTATCTTCTCTATATACAATGTACATAGTATTTATAGAGAAAGTAAAACTGTTAGTTTGGAATAGTATTTTTTGTTTTTGTTTGAAACTTGGAAAGTGCTGAACACAGGTATAAAGTTTATTAAACCGAATTTTCATTTTTGAGCTATGTTAATTACAGACACACAAACAAACGAGCGCTACACTAATGTGGAACTTTTCTTAAAATGTCCTTTTTATTCAGAGATCCTCAAAACATGTATTTCCGGTGAAATCTTCGGATATAATTTTTTGGTAGAATACAATAACCTCTCCAATTACTATGCACTTATATATACTCTTGAGAATATATATACGTATATATATATAAGAATAAAAACAGTCTAGGAGAGGAGAAAAGTACATATAAAAGGATATGCAACAAACTAGGATCAGAAAGAAGCATTTGCAAGGGTTAGAATAGAAGTTAAAAACTTGAAGATGATGTAAGAAAATGTGGAATGTGCAGTGAAATTAAGAACTTGTTTTTATTTCATACTATTATATATTCAAAGATTTTTACTTTCTCTACACGTACTATGTACATAGTGTATAGAGAAGGTATTATAATATACCCAAAATGTCGCCCTCCGTGCTGTAATGCTTACCATGCTGACTTCATATACACAAGGTTGTGGGTTCAAACCCAGCGGAGGACCATGGATTTTTTTCGGGTGTAAAAAGGCTTCCTTCGGATGGGAAGTAAAGCCGTTGGTCCCGTGTCGTATATTTACGGCACATAAACAACCTCAAGCCTGATAGAGAGGCCTCTGAGCAAAATTAAGCGGTCTTTTACGCCCAATTTAGAATGGGACGCTGAGAACCACAGTAGTTAAAGAGCGTCCATAAATAGCACGTCATTTCCATTTTTGTACCCAAAGTGCTGACTTCGAAACTTCATTGGAAATACTTATATATTTTGGGCCTCCCTGAATAAAAAAAAAGCATTTTTGTAAAAGCGTTATGTGTGTGCGTGTGTTGGTGTCTATGGACAGCATAGCTCAAAAACTAAATGTCCATTAAATACCAAACTTGGTATTTAAGTTCAGTATCTTCCAAGGATGCGCCACTAAGATTTTTAAGAAAATCAAAATTTTCAAAACAATTTCCATGTAAAGAGTATTTTAGGGTGGTAGGATTTTTCTCAAAATCTTCCTGTCGCATCCCTGGAAGATACTAAACTTAAATACCAAGTTTGGTATGTTACCGACTTTTCGTTTTCGAATTATCGTGTTCACGGACGCAAACACACGGAGCTTTTTATAAAAATGTGATGTGTTACATTCTCATGACTTTCTCTATACCACTGCAACAAATTATTCTATTTACTTCATCTCATCGACAAAAAATTAGCAGAAATATTCTTATTACTTGCTTCCTTGCTAGTAGAAGCGATATAAGGGAGCAGCATAGGTTAAAGTGATAGTCAAAAGCTGGTTGTTATGTGACTGAAGTTCTTTTGTTTGTATGGACACAGTTGACTATAGCTGAAATCAAAAACATGGAATATCTCAAAAACAATCAACTCCAAGAAAAAATATATGTAACAAAAACTGTGTGTTTTAAAGTGCTCTGCATTTGTTGTGTGGTAAGTTTTTGTCCTTCTCTTACGGTTTAGCAGTTACGCAAGATTCCGTAAAATTGAATCAGAATAAAGTAGTCTTCAGAGGCTATTCCCACAAAAATTCAAAATATACATTTTATTTGTCAGGTAAATATCTTTATTGTACGATATTTTAGTCAAAATCGTTAGAGCCATTTTTTAAAAAATCAACATTTTCGAAAAAAGTTCCATGTAAAGGGTAGTTTGGGTTGGGAGGACTTTTGTCAGCATCCTATTGTGGCATCCCTGGAAGATACTAAACTTAAATACCAAGTTTGGTGGTAGACCGACTTTTCGTTTTTGAGTTATCATGCTCACGGACGCACACACACGGAGCTTTTTATAAAAATGCTTTTTTTGGATACAGGGGGAACCGTAAAACACTTATTTCCGGTGAAATCTCGGTATGTTATTTTGGGTGGAATACAATTCCTTCTCTATACACTATGTATATAGTACGTGTAGAGAAAGTAAAAATTACAAACCTTATCTGAGGAGTGTTAGGTCTTCATTACGATATGGAAGTGAAGTAAGGGAATGGAAGAGAGAACCTAAAGTAAATAAGATACAATATGATCTCTGGAAGCGTATTTCGGTATTGACAAGACTTCATGAAACAACAGTAGGATGCTGGGACAGTTAGATACCAGCTTTGAATAATTAAAAGTGAACAAACAGCTCAGAGAGCAATATCGTCATAAAATGAATGAATAAGTGTATTTATTGACATAGCAATATCATACATTGCACGGGTCCACAGTGTTTTTGTAATACACACTAAAAAGCAATATTAAAACAACAAAGAAAAGTAAACTCGAAAATATAAATCTGATGTGTTCCATTCTCATGACTTTCTCTACATCTCTGCAACAAATTATTGTTAGAAAGCTTATGCTTCTATTAACTTCATGATAATCGAGAAAAAATTAGCATATTTAGTCTTATTACTTGCTTCCTTGTAAGTAGAAGCGAAATAAAGGAGTACTATAGGTTAAGCTGGTTGCTATGTAACTGAAGTTCCTTTGTTTGTATGGACAGGAGTTGACAAATTCCTGTATGAAACCAAAAACAAGAAATATCTCAAAGACGATCAACTCCATAAAAAGTGTATACAACATAAATTGTGTGTTTTAACGTCCTCTATATTTTTTGTTTTGAAAGTTTTTCTCCATCTTTATAAATTAGCACTTATTCAAAATTTCGTCAAATTCATCCAGAATAAAGTAGTCTTCAGAGGACAATTCCAGAAAATTCAAGATATACATCATTTGTCAGGTAAATATCTTTAATACACGAAATTTTAATCAAAATCGTTAGAGCCATTTTTAAGAAAATCAAAATTTACGAAAAAACTTCCATGTAAAGTGTAGTTTGGGTTGGGGGGATGTTTCTCAAAATGTTCGTGCCGCATCCCTGGAAGATACTAAAGTTAAATACCAAGTTTTGTATTTTACCGAATTTTTGTTTTTGAGTTATCATGATGACAGTCACACGGACCTTTTTGTGAAAATGCTTTTTTTGGATACAGGGGACCCTAAAACTTATATTTCCGGTGAAATCCCGTTATCGAATTTTTGGGTGGAGTGCAATACCTTCTCTATACACTATGAACATATTACATGTAGAGATAGTAAAAATTAACAAAAATTATATTACTTGTTTTCTTGTAAGCAGAACGTAAATAGAATGTAAAACTAAGCTAAAACGAAAGTCAAATATTTCAGAAAACTGTGTTCCATTCACATAATTTTCTCTAGCTGTTACACAAATAACTTTCCTTACAAAAGATTTTTTTTTATTTACGATGAGCTAATCAAGGTAAACGTTAGCAGAAATTGTCTTATTACTTGCTTCCTTGTATGTAGAAGTGATATAAGACAATACACTAGGATAAATCGATAGTCATATCTTTTAAAAGTTAGTCTGATATGAAACAACAGAAGTTCGGTAGCTTTGCATGGCCTGCAGTAAAACAAGAGAGTTGAATCGAAACGTCGCTTCCTGTTTGAGAAAATTATTTAGAATTGAAACCAATAACAAGGAATGTCTCAGAGTCGGTCAGCCCTACATTAAAAACGATGACATAAATTATGTGTTTTAACGAGATCTACATTTTTTGTTAAGTTAAGTTTTCGTTTTTCTCTTACAGTTTAACCATTATTTGAAACTCATCTAGAATAAAGGGGCCTTCAGGGACTATCTTCAGAAAATTCAAAATATAAATTTTATTTATGATATAAATAACATTGGGTGGGGAGGGAAAATACCACTATGGCCATCTAGTGGCAAATAAATAAGTACTTACTCTAGCTGATATCGCCAAGAAAGTTTCTTTGCTGTTTTATTTTAAACAACAGGAGTAAGGAAAGGACAGTTAATATATGAAAATGTATTTGAATTTCACTGCTGCGGTGCGTTTATTGTGTCGATAGACCGGTGCGTTACCTTAACACTGAATGAGGAGGAAAAATATAGCAATACTGCGACCATTTAGCAACAAATAAGCGTGATACCGCTGCCATCTGGTGGCTATTAACCGAAATGTGTTCGCTTGTCCCCGGTTTTATTCGTTTTATGAGATTTTGAATACCTTCCCGTAATATTTTTAATCATTTTCTATTCCACAAACTTTGGTGTGACAATAACGAACACAATAAAAAAAGAATTGTTCAATTTGATGCAGCAATTTGGAGGTGTTACGCGTGTATATAAATATTCTTTTCTCTATTATGCTACTTTACAGTAACTATATGTACATCTTTACTGTTTTACAAAAATCTTACCATGGAAAACAGAAGAGGGGACAGGATACAAGTTAAGATTGTTGTATATTTGCAAGTTTATACTGAAAATATTTGCCAATAAAAGTATTTTTACAATTACTAGTACTTACATTATTCTACCAGTAACACTACTACCACCACCAGGTCTACCACTAATACCAATGCCATTATCACCAGTCACCACTTCTACCACTGCCACCACTTCTACCACTACAACCACTGCCACCACTTCTACCACTACAACCACTGCCACCACTTCTACCACTACAACCACTGCCACCACTTCTACCACTACAACCACTGCCACCACTTCTACCACTACAATCACTGCCACCACTTCTACCACTACAACCACTGGCACCACTTCTACCACTACAACCACTGACACCACTTCTACCACTACAACCACTGGCACCACTTCTACCACTACAACCACTGACACCACTTCTACCACTACAACCACTGGCACCACTTCTATCACTACAACCACAGGCCCCACTTCTAGCACCACAACCACTGCCACCCTTACTCCACCATCACAAATGCCAACACTACTACCACTATCACCATTATCATCACTTCTATCACTATCACGACCATCACCACTTCTACCACTATCACCACCATCACCACTTCTACCACTATCACCACCATCACCACTTCTACCACTATCACCACCATCACCACTTCTACCACTATCACCACCATCACCACTTCTACCACTATCACCACCATCACCACTTCTACCACTATCACTACCATCACCACTTCTACCACTATCACCACCGTCATCACTACTATCACTATCACCACCATCACCACTTCTACCACTATCACCACCATCACCACTTCTACCACTATCACCACCATCACCACTTCTACCACTATCACTACCATCACCACTTCTACCACTATCACCACCGTCATCACTACTATCACTATCACCACCATCACCACTTCTACCACTATCACCACCATCACCACTTCTACCACTATCACCACCGTCATCACTTCTACCACTATCACCACCGTCATCACTACTATCACTTTCACCACCATCATCACTTCTACCACTATCACCACCATCACCACTTCTACCACTATCACCACCATCACCACTTCTACCACTATCACCACCATCACCACTTCGACCACTATCACCACCATCACCACTTCTACCACTATCACCACCATCACCACTTCTACCACTATCACCACCATCACCACTTCGACCACTATCACCACCATCACCACTTCTACCACTATCACCACCATCACCATTTCTACCACTATCACCATCACCATTTCTACCACTATCACCACCATCACCACTTCTACCACTATCACCACCATCACCACTTCTACCACTATCACCATAATCATCACTTCTACCACTATCACCACCATCACCACTTCTACCACTATCACCACCATCATCACTACTATCACTATCACCACCCTCACCACTTCTACCACTATCACCACCATCACCACTTCTATCACCATCTCCACCATCATCACTATCACCACCATCATCACTTCTACCACTTCTACCACTATCACCACCACTTCTACCACTATCACCACCGTCATCACTACTATCACTATCACCACCATCATCACTTCTACCACTATCACCACCATCACCACTTCTACCACTATCACCACCGTCACCACTTCTACCACTATCACCACCATCACCACTTCTACCACTATCACCACCATCACCACTTCTACCACTATCACCACCATCACCACTTCTACCACTATCACCACCATCACCACTTCTACCACTATCACCACCATCACCACTTCTACCACTATCACCACCATCACCACTTCTACCACTATCACCACCATCACCACTTCTACCACTATCACCACCATCACCACTTCTACCACTATCACCACCATCACCACTTCTACCACTATCACCACCATCACCATTTCTACCACTATCACCATCACCATTTCTACCACTATCACCACCATCACCACTTCTACCACTATCACCACCATCACCACTTCTACCACTATCACCATAATCATCACTTCTACCACTATCACCACCATCACCACTTCTACCACTATCACCACCATCATCACTACTATCACTATCACCACCCTCACCACTTCTACCACTATCACCACCATCACCACTTCTATCACCATCTCCACCATCATCACTATCACCACCATCATCACTTCTACCACTTCTACCACTATCACCACCACTTCTACCACTATCACCACCGTCTTCACTACTATCACTATCACCACCATCATCACTTCTACCACTATCACCACCATCACCACTTCTACCACTATCACCACCGTCACCACTTCTACCACTATCACCACCATCACCACTTCTACCACTATCACCACCATCACCACTTCTACCACTATCACCACCATCACCACTTCTACCACTATCACCACCATCACCACTTCTACCACTATCACCACCATCACCACTTCTACCACTTCTACCACTATCACCACCGTCACCACTTCTACCACTTCTACCACTATCACCACCATCACCACTTCTACCACTATCACCACCATCACCACTTCTACCACTATCACCACCATCACCACTTCTACCACTATCACCACCATCACCACTTCTACCACTTCTACCACTATCACCACCATCACCACTTCTACCACTATCACCACCATCACCACTTCTACCACTATCACCACCATCACCACTTCTACCACTTCTACCACTATCACCACTATCACCACTTCTACCACTATCACCACCATCACCACTTCTACCACTGTCACCACCATCACCACTTCTACCACTATCACCACCGTCATCACTACTATCACTATCACCACCATCACCACTTCTACCACTATCACCACCATCACCACTTCTATTACCATCTCCACCATCATCACTATCACCACCATCATCACTTCTACAACTTCTACCACTATCACCATCGTCACCACTTCTACCATTATCACCACCATCACCACTTCTACCACTATCACCACCATCACCAATTCTACCATTATCACCACCATCACCACTTCTACCACTATCACCACCGTCATCACTATCACTTCCACCACCATCACCACTTCTACCACTATAACCACCATCACCACTTCTACCACTATCACCACCATCACCATTTCTACCACCATCACCACTTCTACCACTATCACCACCATCACCCTAATCATGTCCACCACGTCTACCATTAGTACTACCACTAACACCACTAGCACCACCATCACCGCAACCACCACTTCTACCACTGTCATCACTAATACCACACCACCGCCACCACTTCTACCACATCTACCACTGCCAATGTGACTACTGCCATCAACACCACCATCAACACTTCAATCATTACTCCACTCTCACTATCACCAGCACTATGACTTAACCTTTACGATAGGTCACTACTCACTTGGCTATCAAGAGAATTGAAATCACATAGCTAATGAAGCTGGAGAACTTAATCTTAAGATTAAATGAGAGTTTTAAGACAAAAGTGTTTTTGTTAACAATATCATCTGTTTACTAATTCAACTTACTTTATTGTACGCCTGAGTTTGCTCCTTGCCGGGAAGATGTTTTCTTCTCCATCTACAGGCCACTCACAAATGTTTTCTAAGGTACTTGCTAATTGTTCGTGACGTCATTCCTAGAACTGGCTCTTCTCAATTAATCAAACATGCCATAACATTATAACACAACTAAGGACAAGTCGAAAATTAAACACCTTCCTGTTTAAGGCACCTATAAACCAACTCTAATACAAACATCTGATGTGCTCCATTCACATGACTTTCTCTACATCTCTGCATCAAATTAGTGTTGCAAAGCTTATGCTTCCATTTATTTCATTCTAATCGAGGAAAAATTAGCAGAAATAGTCTTATTACTTGCTTCCTTGTAAGTAGAAACCAAATAAGGAAGTACCATAGGTTAAAGTGACAGTCAAAACCTGGCTGCTATATGACTGAAGTTCATTTGTTTGTATAGACAGGAGTTGACAAATTCCTGTATAAAAGTATAAGCTAAAACAAATAACAAGAAATATCTAAAAAAAAAAATATCAACTACACGAAAAAAAGTATTTGACCTAAATTGTGTGTTTTATCGTGATCTATATTTTTGTGCAGCTAGTTTTTGTCTATCTCTTACGATTTGCCAGTTATGCAAAATTCAATAAAATCATCCAGAATAAAGAGATATTTAGAAGCAAGTTCCAGAAAATTCAAGATCTTCGTTTTATTTGTCATGTAAATATCTTAAATGTAACATATTATAATTAAAATCGTTAGAGGCATTTTTGACAATATCAAAATTTTCGGAATTTTTAATGTAAAGAGTAGTTGGTGGGAAGATTTTCTTGAAAAATCTTCGTGTCACATCCTTGGAAGATAACAAACTTAAATACCAAGTTTGGTATTTAACAGTATTTTCGTTTTTGAGTTATGCTGTCTACAGATACACACATATACACGCACACACACGAAGCTTTTTCTAAAAATCTGATGTGATGCACTCATATAACTTTCTCTAGCCGCTCTACAAGCTTCTTGGAAAAGATTATTCTTCTTCGTACACAATGCTAATCAAGATAAACATTAGCAGAATGTTCTTATTACTTAGTACCTTATAAGTAGAAGGGAACAAATGAATTCACTAAGCTAAACTGATACTCAAATGTTTTAAAAGCTGCGTTATCATTGCAAATCCGTTATTCGCTTGGCCAGAAGTAGAACAAAAGAAAAACAGACACTTCCTGTCTGAGAAAGGTAAGTACTTCACAATTGAAACCAATAACATGGAATATCTCGGAAAAGGTTAAATCCACAACAAAAATGTTAAGGACATAAACTGTGTGTTTTGACGAGATCTACATTGTTTTGTGTAGTTTGTTTTTGTCCATCTCTTATGGTTTAGCAGTTAAGTAAATTAGGCAAAATTCATCCAGAATAAAGAGGTCTTCAGAGGCTAATCCCAGAAAATCCAAGATATATATTTTATTTGGAATGTAAATATCTTAAATATGAAGTATTATTTTTGAGAAAATAATTTCCAAAAATTTCTCCATGTAAAGTTTAGATTTTAGGGGGGGATATTCTTGGAAATCTTTGTGTGGCATCCTTGGAAGATACTAAGTTTAAATACTAAAGGTGGTGTTTAAAGGTCTTTTTCGTTTTTGAACCATGTTGCCCACACACACGAATCTTTTTCTAAAAATGCTTTATTCGGACCCAGGAGACCTCAAAATATATATTTCCTGTGAAATTTCGTTGAATTTTTAGGTGGAATGCACTAAGTACCTTGTCTATGTACTACTTATATTGTACATACAGGCTAGAGAAAGCAAAAAATGTGCTGCAATATACCTCGAATTAATTTTAGACACATGGACACGCTGTATTTAGACAGATGATGTCGGGTCACAAACATGAAAACGTAGCGTACATAAATTAATATTTAATTGCTAATGCTAATTAAGTTTGATCAATGTACATAGCATACATACCATTTTAATGTGTAGTTAATAATGTTAGTTCACCTAACAGAGATTTAATCCGATACTAAAGCAAAACAAAATAGCAGCGAAGTTTCGAAGTGATGAACGAGGTTATGTATATCTAAACGGATAATACGATCGGAATAAAAACGCAGGTTCGCGCCAAGCATCAGTTAATAATCTGTTATTAATGGTAACGTAGGTATTAGTTTACTTTCGGGTGAAGTTATTATTATTATTATTATTATTGAATGACGATTACAAACAGACAATAAAATATTTCAGTTCAAGAGCAGGAAACAACTGTTATAACTAGAAGAATTTGGACTCCAGCTGTGAAAAACTACAGCAACTAAAAACTTTTACATTTAAAATAAATTAGGAATGAAGAATTATATGAACGTGTAGATTAACAATTTTGAAAATACTAACCTAAAAAGTCTGATAAACATTAACAGAAACGGTCTTATTACTTAGTTCCTTATAAGTAGAAGGGAAATAAAGGAATACACTAGGCTAAACCGATACTCAAATGTTTTAAAATGTGGTTGCTATGATATTGAAATGCGTGGCCAATAGTTGACAAGTTCCCTATGAGATAAGTTTAAGTATTATAAAACTGAAACCAAATAACAAGGAACATCTCGAAAATGGTCAACTCCATTAAAAAATGTATATGACATAAATTGTGTTTTAAAAAGCACTACATTGCTTGTATTGTAAGATTTTTATGCCCTACTTGCAGTTTACTAGTTACGCAAAATCCAAAAAATTCATCCAGAATAAAGAGGTATTTACAGGCTATGTATATTCTAGATATACATTTTAGTTGCAATGCATATATCTTAAATTGTCGAATTTTTTTCCATGTAAAGGGCAGTGCGAGTGGGGGATTTTCTTGAAAATCTTCATGTCAGATCCCCGGATGAAACCAAACTTAAATATTAAGTATGATATTTAACGGACACATACACAGTAATCTAGAGCTCGCTTCGCTCGCATGCCCTGTTAAAATCAGTGGTAATTATTACAAAAATTACGTGAAAGTCAATTTAAAAAAAAATCTGATGTAATCCATTCACATGACTTTCTCTATATCTCTGCAACAAATTTTTGTTAAAAAGCATATGCTTCTATTTACTTCATGCTAAGCGACAAAAATTTAGCAGAAATAGTCTTATTACATGCTTCCCTGTAAGTAGAAGCGAAATAAGGGAGTAACATAGATTAAAGAGATAGCAAAAGATGGTTGCTATGTGACAGAAGTTCGTTTCTTTGTATGGATAGGAGTTGACAAATTCCTGTATGAGAAAAGTATACATTTTTTAAGGCTGAAACAAAAAACAAAGAATATCTAAATAACGATCAACTCCACGAAAAAATGCATATAACACAAATTGTGTGTTTTAATGTGCTGTACATTTTTGTTTAGTTTTTGTCTATCTCTTACGGTTTATTGGTTGCACAAAATTCCGTGAAATTCTGTATGTGTGTGTGTGGGTAGCATAGCTCAAAAACGAAAATATCTTTAAATAGCATTTAAGTTCAGTATCTTTCAAGGATGCGACACGAAGATTTTCAAGAAAATCCCCCCGCCTACAACTACCCTTCAGATTGAAAAATTCTCGAAAATTTTGATTTTCTAAAAATGGCTAATGATTTTGAATAAAATATCATGTATTAAAGATGTATACTTGACAAATAAAATGTATATCTTGAATTTTCTGGGAATAACCTCTGAAGACTACTTTATTCTGGATGAATATTACGGAATTTGTGCAACTAGTAAACCGTAAGAGATAGACAAAACTTACCACACAAAAATGTACAGCACATTAAAACACACAATTTATGTTATATACATTTTTTTCGTGGAGTTGGTCATTTTATAGATATTCCTTAAAAAGGTTATGCTTTTCTCATACAGGAATTTGTCAACTCTTGTCCATACAAACAAAGGAACTTCTGTCACATAGCAACCATATTTTACTATCACTTTAACCTATGTTACTCCCTTATTTCGCTTCTACTTACAGTGAAGTAAGTAATAAGACTATTTCTGCTAATTTTTTCTCACTTAGCATTAAGTAAATAGAAACATAAACTTTTTAACAAAAATTTGTTGCAGAGATATAGAGAAGGTCATGTGAATGGATTACATCAGATTTTTTTTTCGTTGAGTGGAGCGGCTTTGAAATATTCCTTGTTATTGGTTTCAGTCATAAAAAACTTATAAATTTCTCATATAGGAATTTGTCAACTCCTGTCTATATAAACAAAGGAACTTCAGTCACATAGCAACCAGCTTTTAATTATCACTTTAACCTATGGCACTCCCTTATTTTGATCCTATTTACGTAGTAGCAAATAATATTTGTGCTAATTCTTTCTTGATTAGCATGACATAAATAAAAGAATAGCTTTTTAAGAATAATTTTTTACATAGAAGTACAGAAAGTCATGTGAATGGATCACATCAGATTTTTTTTACGATGCCCTACACGTGTTGTACCTTGGTAATTTGACTTGGATAATGCCAGTACAATTTTTATCCCATTTCTAGGTTTATAGCCATATATTATCCGATATTTACTGATAAAAACTCATTATATACCATTTCGTAGTATGTAGTTTTATTTGTCTTATGGATTTTTTTCTACAACTACTGGGATTTTTTTTTCAGCGTAACGTATAATGTTAAAAGTTAGCAGAAAAATAATAGCGTGACTTATGGAGTCACGGCACCGTTTCTACTTGAATTATTAAACTAAACAAACACGGAATGTTAAAAGTTTTCTCTGAAAAAAAAAACAAAAAACAATGCATTTGTGATGAGAGCAAATAATTCAAGAGAGTTGGAATTATTCATGGGGAAAATCAGCTCCTCTAAAAACGTGGCATACTGTTTCCTTTTAGACAAATATCGTAAGTGTATATTACAGCGGCTGCAACTTTTATCTCCATGAACGAGGTTATTTGCTTATTGTGTGCACCAACTCTTATAAAACACCATTTCCCATGTATTTCTTACAGGCTGTTTCACACATAAGGAATACAGCAAATCAACAATTAATTATTGCTTTCTCTGCACGTACTATGACCATAGTGCATCGAGAAGTTACCTATTGTATTGCAGCCAAAAATTTAATACCAAACATTCACCGGAAATACACGATTTTAGACCCCCTGAATCCAAACGAAGCAACTTTAGAAACATGTCCATATGTGTCTATGGGCAGCATAGCACAGAAACGAAAAGTCTCTTAAATACCAATTTTGGTACTAAATTTCAATTTCTTCCATAAATGTGATACGAAGATTTTCAAGAAAAATTTCCCCACACCTTTACAGGGAAACATTTTCGAAAATTATGATTATATAAAAAATACCTCCAAAAATTTCGATTAAAATATTACATTTGGATGGATGGATGGATGGATGGATGGATGGATGGATGGATGGATGGATGGGATGGATGGGATGGATGGGATGGATGGGATGGATGGGATGGATGGGATGGATGGATGGGATGGATGAATGGGATGGATGGATGGATGGATGGATGGATGGATGGATGGATGGATGGATGGATGGATGGATGGATGGATGGATACTTTATTTCACTGCTTAGGGCGTGGTCCGGTGGCATGGCTGTCAATGTAATAATACAATGTAATAATACAATGAGTTAAATAAACAATAATGTGAGTAATACACTGTTAAAAAGCCAATGACGTCATAGTATACTAATATATACATAATTGTAACAACAATAATAATAACGCAATATTTTTATTTACTATCCTGACTATAAATCACTTTAGTCTCTTTTTAAAACTATTTACACTTTGAGGCAAAGTCTCCAGTAAATCTGCAGGTATTTTGTTCCATTCGTTTATTGTTCTATTTGCGAAGGAAAATTTACCTATTACTGTTTTCTGTTGCCTATTTCTTATTTTTTCCGAGTGATCATTCGTCCCACAGTATAATGGCTTTAATAATCGTTTGGATATGTCTCTCCATGCAGGTTCCCCCTTATAGGCTCTAAAAATTGCACATAGCCTTGCTCGTCTCCTACGTTTTTCTAGTGTTTCCCAGGAAGGAGCAGTGCTGGTATGCTTTTCGAATCGTCTACTTCTGTCTACAAACTTAGCTGCTCTTCTTGAACCCTCTCTAGTGCCAGTTTTTGCCCACCCGATACGATCCCAGCATGCAGCCCTATATTCTAATATTGGTCGAACTAAAATTATATCTTGAAGTCTTTGGGCACAGCCTATGAAGATATCTTTATTCTGCATAAATTTTGCGGAATTTCGTATAACTAATAAATCGTAAAAGATACACAAAACTGTTTTTGAGATATTCCTTGTTATTGGTTTCCGTTTTAAAATACTTATAATTTTCTCATACGGGATTTTGTCAAGATTTGCCCATAGAAAAAAAAAAACAATGTTTTCCATTCACATGGCTTTTTCTACATCTCTATAAAATATTATTTATAAGCTTATTCTTCTATTTAATGATAGAATATTAGAGAAAGGGTCTTATTACTTATTTCTTTTATAAGTAGAAATGAAACAACGGAGTACACTAAGGGAAACCGACAGTCAAATGTTTTAAAATGCGTTTGCTATGTGATTTAACTCCTTTTCTTTCCGTGGCCAAACGCTGAGAATTTCCCGTACAAGAAAAGTTTAAGTATTTTAAAACTGAAGTAAATAATAACGAATATCTCGAAAACGGCCAACTCCACGAAAAAAATAATATATGACATAAATTGTGTGTTTTAGCGTGAACTAGATTTTTTGAGTAGCAACCTTTTGTCTTTCACTTACGGTTTACCAGTTATTCAAATTTCCGTAAACTTCATTCAGAATAAAGCAGTATTCCGAGGCTATTCCCAGAAAATTTAAGATAGATATTTTCTTTGTCGTGTAAATATCTTTAATAACGGTATTTTTATTAAAACCGTTACAGGCATTTTTGAGAAAATCAACATTTTCGAAAATGTTTCCTAATAAAGGGTAGTTGGGCTGGAGGGATTGAAAATCTTTGTGTCCCCTCCTTGGTAGATACTAAACTTAAATACCAAGTTCTGTATTTAATGGACTTTTCGTTGTTGAGCTATGCTGTCCAAAGCCACACGTTTACACACGGGCCTATTTCTAAAAATGTCCTTTCTGGATTCAGGCCAACCCAAAACATGTATTTCCGGCGAAATTTTTTATCAAAATTATGGGTGCATGTAAAGGGTAGTTGGGGGTGGGGGGATTTTTCTCAAAATCTTCGTGTCGCATCCCTGGAAGATACTAAACTTAAATACTAAGTTTGGTATTTTACCTACTTTTCGTTTTTGAGTTATCGTGTTCACAGACACACGACACACGGACACACACACGGACCTTTTTCCGAAAAAGCTTTTTTTAGATAAAGGGGACACTAAAACATATATTTCGAGTGAAATCTCGGTATCGCATTTTCTATACACAAGGTACATAGTGCGTATAGAGAAAGTAAAAATAGTCTTTCTGGGTGCAGGCGGATACAAAACATGTATTTCCAGTGAAATTTCGGTATCAAAATTTTGGGTGCATTAAAAGCTTCTCTATACATTACGTACATAGTACGTGTAGAGCAAGTAAAAAGGAAATTAAATGACATAAATACCAGCTTTTCTAATATTTGATTATCGATTTAGACTAGTGTGTTCTCTTATTTCGCTTCTACTTAAGAAAGCAATAATAAGACCATTCTGATATTTTGTTTTCTCGATTGGCATGAAGTAAATAGAAGAATAAAGTTTTTGACAATAACTTATTGCAGAGAAGTAGGGAAAGGTGTGTGAATGGAACACATCAGATATTGTTAATGCAACATTTAAGTATATATTATTATAATGATCACTTGTGTATAGTTTAAAAACCTGATGCGTTCCATTCATAAGACTTTCTCCATATCTCTGTCACAAATTATTGTTCATAAGCTTATCTTTTATTTATTTCATCCTAATCGAGAAGAATTTGCAGAAATAGTCTTATTTCTTGCTTCCTTATAAGTAGGTACGAAATAAGGGGGTGCCATAGGTTAAAGTGATAATCAAAAGCTGGTTATTATGTGACTGAAGTTCCTTGTTTGTATGGACAGGAGTTCACAAATTCCTGTGTGAGAAAAGTATATTTAATAAAACTGAAACCAAAAACAAGGAATATCTTAAAAATGATCAACTCCAAGAAAAAAATTATATAACATAAATTATGTGTTTTAACGTCCTCTATATTTTTGGTGTTTTAAGTTTCCGTCCATCTCTTACGGTTTAACAGTTATGCAAAATTCCGTAAAATTCATCCAGAATCTTCAGATCCTATTCCCAGAAACTTCAAGATATACATTTTATTTGTCAGGTAAATAGCTTTAATACATAATATTTTAATCAAACTCGTTAGAGCCAGTTTTAAGAAAATCAAATTTTTCGAAAAATGTTCCATGTAGTTTGAGGTGGGGGTATTTTTCTGAAAATCTTCCTGTCACATCCATGGACAATATCAAATTTAAATACCAAGTTTGGTATTTAATGGTCTTTTCGTTTTTTGAGCTATGCTGCCCACAAATACACACTCGGACATTTTTCTAAAAATGCTTTTTTTGGATTCAGGAGGTCTCAAAATATATATTTCCGATGAATCTCCGTATATAAGTTTTGGGTGCATTACAATACCTTCTCTATACACTATGTGCATAATACGTACAGAAAAAGTAAAAATACATTTTCTACGTAATATGTACATTTTACTAACGTGCTTGAGAAAGTATAAATCTGTCTCGCCCTTTTTGGACCACCTTGTATTATCCATGGAACTGCAACGTTAACCACAGAGCAGTATATATGCTATTCAATGTAACTGCCTAAGGAGCGTGAATATTATCAACTGTGCCAGGTGCAAACATGCTCCAAATCAAGTATCTGAGAACCGAGCAATGAAAACACATTAGAACGACAAATTGAATACAGTAATACGAGGTACGTCCAGAAAGTAAGTTCCGTTTCAATGTATCTCCGCTGCAGCGCTGCGATCGCAGTTCCGCACATGCGCGGTAGACGCTCTGTATCAAGGAGAAGAAACGTGCGCCATTTTGAGATCGCTGTCAGCCACATACGCTTTGTTGTGCTTGTATACAATGTCGGTGTTGATCGAAAATCCCGCCGCTTGTGAAATCAGATCTGTGATTCGTTTTCTGACTGCTAGGAAAGTGAAACCAATTGAAATTTATCGGCAAATTTGCTGTCAAAAGGTGTTGTTTTACTTCACGACAACGCACGACCACACACTGCAAATGTGACGAAAAACCTCCTACAGGGATATGGCTAGAACGTGTTTGACCATTCTCCGTACAGTCCTGACCTCGCTCCCAACGACTTTCATCTGTTCTCACACCTCAAGTCTTTCCTTGGCGGTCAACACTTCAACAATGACGAAGAGCTGAAAGAAAATGTTTCCAACTTTTTGAAGACACAGGCGGCAAACTTCTATGAAGAAGGTATACAAAAACTTGTGCCATGCTATGTATGACAAATGCCTTCAAAATTTCGGCTGTTATGTAGAAAAGCAGTTTAAGAGTTGTAGAATTTTGTGGAATAAATAATTATTCTGTATCTGTACACAATTTAATTTTATTACCAAACGGAACTTACTTTCTGGACGTACCTCGTATATATAAAAGAAAGTCGTGTTAGTTACACTATTTATAACTCAAGAACGGCTGAACCGATTTGGCTGAAAATCGGTGGGGAGGTAGCTGAGAACCAGGAGACGGACATAGGATACTTTTTTTCCGTGGGACGTCACGTGGTATAACAAAACGCAACAGACAGCCAAACGCATTGTTGTCTATGGTGTTTGTTTCGAGTTTCTATTAGCTTATTGTACCCATATTATCATTAACAATGCCGCGACCTAGACAACCGAATCTTTCCCGACAAAGGATTCGAAACATTGCGAATGAAATTGCACGTGAAGAGCAACTATCCAATTAAATGTTTAAACTCCTTGGATGTGCCTGGCTTACCACCGCACATTTTACGACTAAAGGTTGGCTCCGTAGTAATCATGCTTCGAAACATAAGCCAACCAAAACTGTGCAACGGAAGACGTTTGGTCGCAAGTAAATTGATGAACAATGTGATTTACGCGACGATACTCAAAGGAAAATTCGAAGGTGAGGAAGTTCTCATTCCGAGGATCCCGATGATCCCAACCGATTTGCCGTTTGAGTTTAAACGACTTCAATTTCCGATCCGGTTTGCTTTCGCCATGACCATTAACAAATCACAAGGCCAATCCTTGAAAATTTGTGGTCTGAATCTAGAAAATTCATGTTTTTCCTATGGTTAATTACATGTGGCATTTTCACGGGTTGGAAGACCATCTGCGTTATTTGTTCTTGCGCCTGATAATAAAACAAGAAATGTCGTCTATCACAATGTGTTTCACTGAAGAGTGCAACCCATGCTCCAAAATACACGGCCAATAAATAATCATTAAAATACTTGATTTATTGTATTATATTTATTATCCTAATAAAAAATTGAACTTAATAAAATCCAAAATCTGCTTAGTAAGAAAGTTCGCCGGGTCAGCTAGTGTGTATATGTATATACATATCGCAAAAACTATCGTCAATTCTTTCAATTTTATCAGCGGCCATAGCTGAATAGTTAGATGGCTGAGCAGTTTACTTTAAAAATCATTTCAGTAAAGTAAGGTCATGAATATTGAATTACATTCAAAATTATATAATTGTATAACAATTTTTCATTTCTGCGAAAATTGTAAACATTTTAGAAACGTATTGGAATAATTGTTTCTTTTTTTCAAACAAGCCGTGTGAGAGCATCTTGTGGTTTACCGGGAAACATGCGAGTCAGTTGAAAAATTCAATGCTATGCCGGCATGTTGCCATGATAGCTCTGTGGCAGAGCAACCGGCTAGTGGTTCAAATCCCGGCTAAGGAATTGAATTTTTCAGTCTGACTCAACCTATCCATTTTAAAACTTTTGTTTTTACTTTCTCTACACGTACTATGTATATAGTGTATAGAGAAGTTATTGTAAAGCACCCAAAAATTCAATACCGAGATTTTACCGGAAATATATGTTTTGTGGTCCGAGTCCGAAAAATGCATATTTAGAAAAAGTCTGTGTATGTATTTACTTGGTATTTACGTTTAGTGTCTTCCAAGACACAAGTTTTTCAAAACAATCACCTCCACCACCAACTACCCTATACATGGAAACGTTTTCTCAAAAACGGCTAACGATTTTGTTTAAAATATCGTATATTAAAGGCATTTACCTCACAAATAAAATGTATACCTTGAATTTTCTGGGAATAGCCTCTGAAGACTACTTTATTCTGAATGAATTTTACCGAATTTTGCATAACTTGTAAACCGTGAGAGATAGATAAAAACCTGCCACCCAAACATGTAGAGCACATTAAAACACATAATCTATGTTATATACATTTTTTTCGTGGAGTTGATAGTTTTTTAAGTATTCCTTGTTTTTTTGGTTTCACTTTTGAAAATTATACTTTTCTCATACTGGAATTTGTCAACTCCTGGCCTTATTTCGCTTCTACGTACAAGGAAGCAAGTGTTAAGACTATTTCTCCTAATTGTTTCTCGATTAGCATGAAGTAAATAGAAACATTAGCTTTTTAATAATAGTTTGTTACAGAGCTGTAGAGAACGTTATGTGAATGGAACACATCAGATCTTTCTTATCTTGTGTGACAATTAAATCATAATTTGATATTCTTAATCAGTTGAAGTTTCACTTTTCGTTTGACAGTTTGTTTCAGCTTATACTTCTATCTGTTCTGTTTTCTTTGACTTCACTGTTTCCGGTTAAGATATAACATAGCCATGAACATACTTTTTATCGTAGGTTATGAATAAAAGAATAGAAGTGCGACGATAATATCCTACTTATATATGCACAAAGCTAAAATATAGCTGCAGGATTTAGAGAGAAGCGTTACAGAAGCAAATGTATCTGTGGGGAACGTGAAACAAACGACATACACCATAAAGACAAATCTTCTATGTTCCAAAAATGCGGGTTGCACGTAGCATTCGTCACCGTGAAGTAAAAAAATCTGATGGGCAATATTCACATGACTTTCTCTATATCACTGCAACAAATTATTCTTAAAAATTTATACTTCTATTTATTTCATACTAATCAGTAAAACCTTAGCAGAAATAGCCATATTACTTGCTTCCTTGTAAGTAGAAGCGAAATAAGGGAGTACCATAGGTTAAAGTGATTGTCAAAAGCTGGTTGCTATGTCACTGAAGATCCTTTGTTTGTATGGACAGCAGTTGACAAATACCTGTATGAGAAACGTATGTTTTTCATAGCAGAAACCAAAAATAAGGAATATCACAAAAACGACTAACACCGAAAAAAAAATGTATATAACATAATTTGTGTGTTTTAACGTGCTCGCGCCGTGGCCGAGTGGTTAGACCACTCGACTCTCACCTAGACGGCCGGGGTTCGATCCCAAATGACCGCATGTGAGATTTGTGGTGGACAAAACGGCGCTGGGGCGGGTTTTCTCCGGGTACTCCGGTTTCCCCCGCCATCTCATTCCATCGGTGCTCCATCATCATTCATGTATCATCAGTGTCACCGCCTGCGGTGCCATTAGTAGTTAAAGCGGGCGTTAAACACTACCAAAAAAAAAAAATTAAAGTGCTCTGCATTTTTGTGCAGTAAGTTTTTGTCCATCTCTTACGGTTTAGCAGTTATTCAAAATTTAGTAAAATTCATCCAGATTCAGAGGCTATTCCCAGAAATTTCAAGATAGCTATTTTATTTGTCAGGTAAATATCTTTAATATACGATATTTTAATCAAAATCTTTAGAGCCATTTTTTTAGAAAATCAAAATTTTCGAAAAAATTCCACGTAAAGGGTAGTTTGAGGTGGGGCATTTTTCTCAAAATCTTCGAGTCACATCCCTGGAAGATACTAAACTTAAATACAAAGTTTGGTATTTTACCGATTTTTCGTTTTTGACTTATCGTGTTCAAAGGCACACTGACACACGGACACACAAACGGACCTTTTTCTAAAAATACTTTTTTTGGATACAGGGGACCCTAAAACATATATTTCCGGTGATATCTCGTATCGAATTTTTTGTTGGAGTGCAATATCTTCTCTATACACTATGTACATATCATGTATAGAGAAAGTAAAAATTAGCAAAAATCCTGTTATTGCTTGTTTCCATGTAAGTAGAAGCGAAATAAGGGAGTACCATAGGTTATTGTGAAAGCCAAAAGCTGGTAGCTATGTGACTGATGTTCCTTTGTTTGTGTGGACAGGAGTTGACAAATTACTGTATGAGAAAAGTATGTTTAATAGCTGAAACCAATAACAAGAAGTACCTCAAAAACCATAAACTCCACGAAAAAAAATTATAGCCTCTGAAGACCTCTATTCTGAATAAATTTTGCTTAACTGCTAAACAGTAAGAGATACATAAAATCTTACTTCACAAAAAGTGTAGCTCTCGTCAAAACACACTATTTATATCCTTTACGATTTTATAGTGGGGGTTACCATTTCCGAGGTATTCCTTGTTATTGTTTTCAATCGTAAAGTACTTAGATTTTTTTTATTTGTTTCATTTATATAGCCCCCTTTAACATCTGAAGTCATATCAGGTGCTTTGCATTAGAAACAGGATCTTTACGTTGGTTTTAAAAACATTTGACTGTCATTATAGTCTAGTGCATTCCCTTAGTTCCCTTCTACCCATAAGGAACTAAATAATATGAACATTCAGCAAATGCTTTTCTCAATTCGTATTATGTAGAAAGAAGAATAATCATTTGTAACTAGTTTGTTTGTAGAGCAGCTAGAGAAGGTTATGTGAATGTAACGCAACAGATTTTTCCCCCATATAGGCTCCATAGCGGTTGAGGTATTTGTCGCTTCATGGGATGGGTTTGAATGTTCCCTCCTGGTAAAAATCTTGACCCTACTTGTTCAGCCTGTTTGTCGTGAAGTTTGCACCTCCTCATCTGAAGCGAATTGTCGGCCTCCTAGGTGTTCCTTCAAGTGAGGATAAATGTGATACTCGCTTGGAGTGAGATCCGACCTAATTGGAGGGTGGTTGACGATATCTGAGCGATACTGTTTCAACAGCGTGGTTGGCTTCTGAGCTGTATGCCATTTGCTCCTGATTGTGATCAGCGGTCACGTGTGTTGACCCATTTTGTTCGAAAACACTGTGGCCAGCACATTACCGGTAGATTGCGCCAGCTTAAACTTCTTTGTCTTTGGAGAAGAGGGGTGTTTCCACTCCACTGACAAACGCTTATTGCTGAAGATATAGTGGTGTACCCGTACTTCGTCACTAGTGAAAATACGGTGAATAAAACTGCTCCCTTCTGTGGACAACCTTTGCAAAAGTTGCAGACCTGTCTCCATGTACGAGGGCCGTTTTTTTTTTAACCTCCGATAGGCTAAAGATAAAAGACAAGTTCATAGAAAACAATTATTATATTACTAAAAGTTTTGTACACTTATGGTTACTTTTCAACATAATCACCGAAAAGATGGAGAAATTTATCGTACCTGTGTGTGCTAAACCTAAATATCAAGTTTGGTATTTAACGGTATTTTCGTTTTGGGGCTATGCTGCCCACAGACATACACACACGGACCTTTTGTAAAAATCTGATGTATTCCATTCACACGGACCTTTTCTGAAAATACCTTTTTTGGATACAGGTGACCCTAAAACATATATTTCCGGTGAAATCTCTGTATCGAATTATTTGGTGGAGTGCAATACATTCTCTATACACTATGTACATGGTGCGTATAGAGAAAGTAAAAACGTATTTTCAGAAAAAGGTCCGTGTGTCTGTGAACACAATAACTCAAAAACGAAAAGTCGGTAAAATACCAAACTTGGTATTTAAGTTTAGTATCTTCCAGGGATGTGATACATTTTGTTTATTCTTTATTCCCGGTTACCTATATTGCACTGTTTGTCCAATTATGTCCATGTCCGTTTGTAATACCAAATAGGAATGAACATCTCCAATGACCATACATTTAGATAAATAGATTTGAAAGGGAATGGAATGGAAATGGATGGATCGATTGGACTTGACTGGACTGGTCGGATGGATACGATAGGACGGATGTTTAACATTAGGGCCACTTTGTTTATGTAATGATATGATGATATTAATAATAGTGGCAAATTTTCTTTTACTTTCGCAATAGTACAAGAATTCACACCAAGAAAATTGCACTTTATGAAGGAAGCTCAGAATCTGTTGTTCAGCAGAAGAGATGTACACCAGAAATAAATCTTTCTCATGATAGAAACGAAAAGTGATATCAACTCTCTCAGGAAGAAAACTTCTTTCTGTTCTTTTTAAGGAACTTCACTTTAGTTTTCACTTCTTTCTGAAGGCACAAGCGCTGGTCACTTTCGAAGGAGAAAATCATGCAGGGAAGAAAAAAGTTTTCCAGGCATCAGCATTATTTCTCTGGAGAGGTGATCAATCAGAAATGACGTTGCGGTCATTCTGCTCAAAATGGAGGGTCTGGAAAAAGACAACCTTGTAGATATGGACGTTTAAATAGCGGGGAGGAGTGTTGGGGACGTAAAGCTCGTTTGAGACAAAGTCAACAAAAGAAATGAAGGTGCCGCACTAGTATTATAGCCTTGAATTCCAGGCTAAAAGCCACTTTATCTCCACTTGTTGGCTACAACTTTGTAAGTAAAGTAGCTTTGTAGAAGTTCTTTTTGACCAATCATTTATTATTATTATTATTATTATTATTATTATTATTATTATTATTTCCACGAATGAGCCCATGAGGGGCTACACAAAGTAATCAGAAATTTCTCTTTGTTTTCCTTTGAACCCATATTTCTCTCATTCTTTGGCTGTGGGCTTCTTTTCTCTCGTCTGTCCGCATTGCTCCAGTGTTTACTTTCTCTAGCCCCGTATGTGCAATGTACATAGGGATAGAGAAGTATTACATTCCACCCAAAAATTCGATAGCGAGATTTCACCGGAAATACATGTTTTAGGACCCCCTGTATCCATAAAAAGCATTTTCAGGAAAAGGTCCGTGAGTGTGTGTGTGTGTGTGTGTGTGTGTGTGTGTGAACACGATAACTCAAAAAGTAATAGTACCTAAAATACCAAACCTGGTATTTAAGTTTAGTATCTTCCAGGGATGCGACACGAAGCTTTTGAGAAAAATCCCCACACACCAAACTACCAAACATGGAACGTTTTTCGAAAGAATTGATTTTCTTAAAAATGACTCTAACGATTTTCATTAAAGTATCGTATGTTAAAGATATTTACCTGGCAAATAAAATGTATATCTTGAATTTTCTGGGAATAGCTTCTGAAGACCTGTTTATTCTGGATGAATGTTACTTAATTTGCCATAACTAGTAAACCGTAAGAGATAGACAAAAACTTACTGTACAAAAATGTAGTTTTTTTTTAAAATACACAACTTATAACACATACATTTTTCTCGTGGGGCTTACCGTTTTCGAGGTACTCATTATTATTAGTTTCAGTTGTGAAGTACTTATACTTTTCTCAGACGGGAGTGTCCGTTTTTCATTTGTTCTACTCCTGGCCAAGAAAAGAAGCGATTTGTAATAACAATCGCCTAACGACAGCTTTTAAAACATTTGAATATTGGTTTGGTCTAGTGTATTCCCTTATTTTCTTCCTACTTATACGGAACTAAGTAATTAGAACATTATGATAATGAGTACCTCGATTAGCAAGGTGCGCAAAGAAGAATAATCTTATGTAAGAAGTTTGTAGAAGAGCTAGAGAAAGTCATGAGAGTGTAACACATAAGATTTTTTCTTTGGTCTGTCCTCGTGGTCAACTTGCCATTTATGAACATTTTTTCTGAAGACCTCTCTGTTTAATATATCTTCTTGTGTAATTCCTGCTAATTTTAAATCATTTTTACTTCCTCAATCCGTTTCATAGTATATGTATGTAATTTGCTTCTATTTTCATAAAATTCAATGACTTGTTTTGTGAGCCTGTTAGAATTCATTCGTTTGATATGTCCATAAACTTTTTACCTTCGTTTTCTTATATCACTATGAATATCTGTATATAATTTTATTTCATTCTTGCTTCTGAGTCTCTACTGTTCACCTACGACTTGTGGGCCTAATATTTTCCTTACAATTTTGCATTCTTTTTTCACCATGTTTTCTAAATCGGCTTTTGGGTTCAAAATTAATGTTTCTGCCCCATATAGACATTCTGGTTTAATGACAGTGTTATAGTGTCTTAATTTTGTGTGTTTAGATATGCACTTTTTATTATGAATATTTTGTGTGAGCCGATGTGCTGTTTCCATTTTGTGGCATCTACTTTTATTTGCTTTAGTCTCGATTCCATTTTCCTGAATTATTTCACCAATTTAAATTCTGAAACTCGTTTAATTTTACCATATTTGGTTCCCATATATGTTGGTGCTTGTTTATTGCATGTAATATACTCTGTTTTTTCAAATGATATTTGGAGACAGATTTTCTCTGCGATTTCTTTTATTATTATAATTATTATTATTACTATTATTATTATTTTTTTATTATTATTGTCACCATATTCACTACTATTATTTTCCATACCGCATATAGTATGTAGAGGAAGTACTGTATTCCACCCAAATTTTACACATCGAGATTTCATTGAAAATAATTATAAGGTAATTCAATTAACCTGAAACTGTAGAATATTTCTAAAACTAAGTGTTGCATATAGAAGTCTTGAATAAAACTTGCTACAAAAATTGCCTATAATGGGGGAAAATAACTGTCATTTGTTGTGTTTTAATTGCAGAAGCTTTGGATGGTAATTGGAGCGTCAAGTTACGTTTTTATTCTCTCTACACGACTATGTACATAGTGTATAGAGAAAGTATTGCAATGCACCCAAAATTAAATACCGAGATTTCACAGGAAATACATGTTTTAGGTCCCACTGAATCCATATAAAGAATTTCTGGAAAAAGATACGTGTGTGTACCCGTGGACAGCATAGCTCAAAAACGAAAAGACCGTTAAATACCAAACTTTGTATTTAAGTTTGGTATCTTGCAAGTATGCGACACGAAGATTTTCAAGAAAATCCCCTCAACTGTTCTTTACATGGAACTTTTTTCGAAAATTTTGATTTTCTCAAAAATATCTCGAACGATTTTAATTAAAATATCCTATATTAAACATATTTACTGTCAAATAATATGTATATCTTGAATTTTATGGAAATAGCCTCTGAAGTCTACTTAATTTGGATGAATTTTACGGAATTTTGCATAACTGCTAAACCGTAAAAATGCAATGGCGGGGGAAATCAGGGAACTCGGAGAGAACCACAAATCTCACATGCGGTTGCTTGGTATTGAACCCGGGCCGTCTAGAGAGGCCGTCGTAAAGTACAAAATGCTTGCTGACAGGGACGGAAGTGAATGCGCCATAGGTGCCCTTATAATATGCATTGAAACAATTAGAAATATTATTCGACCTGTTACAAGCAGATAACAAAAATCCGATGTGTTCCATTCGCATGACTTTCTCTACAACTCTGCAACAAATTATTGTTAAAAATCTTATACCTCCATTTACTTCGTGCTAATCGAGAAAAAATTAGCGGAAACAGTCTTATTACTTGCTTCCTTGTAAGTAGAAGCGAAATAAGGGAGTATCATAGGTTAAAGTGAAGTCAAAAGCTGGTTGCTATGTGACTGAAGTTCCTTTGTTTGTATGAGAAAAGTATAAGGTTTTCAAAGCTGAAACTAAACACAAGAAATATCTTAAAAACGATCAACTCCACGAAAAAAAATGTACATAGCATAAATTGTGTATTTCAACGTGCTCTACATTTGTTGTGTAATAAGTTTTTGTCCATCTCTTACGGTTTAGCAGTTATGCAAAATTCCGTAAAATTGATCAAGAATAAAGTAGTCTTAAGAGGCTATTTCCAGAAAATTCAAGATATACATTTTATTTGTCAGTGTATATCTTTAATACACTATATTTTAAACAAATAATCGTTAGAGCCATTTTTAAGAAAATCAAGATTTTCGAAATTTTTTCCATGTAAAGAGTAGTTTGGGGCGGGGGAATATTTCTCAAAACGTTCATGTTGCATCCCTGGAAGATACTAAACTTAAATACCAAGTTTGATATTTTACCGACTTTTGGTTTTTTAGTTATTGTGTTCACAGACACACGGACACACACACACACATACCTTTTTGTGAAAATGCTTTTTTAGGATATAAGGGACCCTAAAACAAATATTTCCGGTGAATTTCGGTATCGAATTTTTGGGTGGAGTGCAATATCTTCTCTATACACTATGCACATAGTGCGTGTAGAGAAAGTAAATATCATCACAATGCCGTTCTTGGCATTAAATTTAATAAACTTTTATTAATTAATAATCTCCGCCTACCACGGGCGTCAACGCCGAGGGGAAGACTACAGGTAGGGCGGACCTTTACCATCTTAGGTCTACTAACTTTCCAGGGTAGTGCCGGAGGACTTTAAGTAATCTCATAACCTCGTCAAGAGTTACCCAATCTTCCACGGGTGTCGAGCCACTACCACGTCGAGTCCAACCCAATCCAGAGAATTTAGGAAATGAAAGAAACCTATCCAGGATTAACCTGGCGATCCAGAAAAAACCGAAAAAACACCAATCTTCCAGGTGTATTGAACCACTGTCACGTCGAGTCCAACCCAATCCGGAGAATTTAGGAGATGAAAGAAACCTATCCAGTATTCACCTGGCGATCCAGAAATATCCGAAAAAAAAAACATATGGATTAGGTAGACCGGCCCGGGGATCGATACCGGGCTGCAAACGAAACCGCCTTAGCAATTCCGCTTGGTTCTTCTGGAGCAAGACGATTACAAACATTAATGGCCTTTCTGTTGTTTTATAGCGGTAACACAGAGAATCTTGAAAGTGCAAGAAACGCATTGTTATAAAATGCACACGATTACAAGCTCTCTCTCAGAGCTCTGGTGATATATCGCTTGGCAGCCTGGGCTTTTCCTCTCAAGTGAAACGCTTTAACGCATGCGCAGTTCTGTTCTCTCTATTATTATTTTACTTGGCCGTTACACTGACAGTAACCACAAAGAGAGGAAGCAGTTCTGCTATGCGTTTGTATTCGTAATGCGCCCTATTAGCTGCTTACCCGCATAACCCGTGTTCACGTTGCCAAAATTGCTTAGGTCGTTTGCTCACCGTTAGAACCGAAAATATCAGACGTACCTAGCAAACCTTCTGCTTACTGAGGCTTTACCCTCACCTGAATAACTAGCTATGCTCATTTTGCTTTCTGTGGCACACATGTAATAGGGGCGTTCAATAACTGCTTAGAAAAATCTGATGCGTTCCATTCACATGACTTTCTCTATATCTCTGTAACAAATTATTGGTAATAAGCTTATCTTTTATTTATTTCATGCTAATCGAGAAAAATTAGTAAAAATAGTCTTATTTCTTGCTTTATTGTAAGTAGAAGTCAAACAAGGGAGTACCATAGGTTAAAGTGAAAGCCAAAAGCTGGTTGCTATGTAACTGATGTTCCTACACAAAAAATGTAGAGCACGATAAAACACACAATTTATGTGTCAAACATTTTTTTCGTGCTGTTGATATCTTTAAGATATTTTTTGTTATTGCTTTCATCTTTAAAAAACTGAATTTACCAACTCCTGGCCATACAAACAAACAAATTTCTGTCACATAGCAACCAGCTTTGTGATACTCCCTTAGGAAGCAAGGAAGCAAGAAATAAGACTATCTCTGCTAATTTTTACAATCTCTAAACGCACTCTGTACACAGTGTATAGAAAAGGTATTGCACTCCACCCAAAAATCCGATACCGAGTTATCACAGGAAATATATGTTTTAGGGTCCCTTATAGGCAAAAAAACATTTGCACAAAAAGGTGCGTGTGTGTACGTGTTTCCCTGTGTCCGTGTGCCTTTGAACACGATAACTCAAAAACAAAAAGTCGGTAAAATACCAAACTTGGTATTTAAGTTTAGTATCTTCCAGGGATGCGACACGAAGATTTTGAGAAAAATCCCCTCACACCAAAATATCCTTTACATGGAACTTTTTTCGGAAACATTGACTTTCGCAAAAATTGCTGTAATGGTTTTGATTAAAATATCATGTATTAAAGATATTCACCTGACAAACAAAATGTATATCTTGAATTTTCTGGAAATAGCCTCTGGAGACTACTTTATTCTGGACGAAGATCTTCGTACTTTTCGACGTTTGTGGAGAGCCATTCATAACAACCTACGAGGAATGCTGACTTCAGGAATTGTGTTGATCCAACACAACTCTTGTCCACAAACTGCTGGCACAACACATCGCCTCCTTGAACAATTTCAAAGGGACATTTTTGATTATCAACCCTACAGTCCTGACCTGGCACCCAGCTAATTTCACCTTTTCCCTGAACTGAAGACGTGGCTAGGAGGGCAGCACTTTCCAACCAACGAAGATCTTCAAAACAACGTCAGTGTTCATTTGAAATCATTGGTGGCAACATTTTTTGAAGTGGGTATTGCAAAGGTTGTTCATAGGTACGATAAAGGTCTGTAACTTTTCGGTGATTATGTTAAAAAGTAACTATAATTGTATAAATTAATTGTTTTATAGTTGAAAAAACGGCCTTTGTATGTACATAGTGTATAGAGAAGGTATGGTAACGCACCCAAAAATTCGATACAGAGATATCACTGGAAATACATGTTTTGATCCCATGAATATAAAAAAAACATTTTTAGAAAAAGGTCCGTTTGTGTATCTGTGTATTTGTCTGTGGGCAGCATAGCTCAAATACGAAAGTCAGTTGGTATTTAAGTTAACTATCTTTTAAGGATGCGACAGAAGATTTTCAAGAAACTAACGACACCCCCAGCTCCCCTTTACATGGAATATGTTTTTATAATTTTTAATTTTTCAAAAATAGCACTAACAATTTTGATTAAATCATCTTATGTATAAGATATTTTTATAACAAACGAAATGTATATCTTAAATTTTCTGGGAATGGCCTCTAAAGACCTCCTCATTCTGCATGAGTTTTATATAAAGGCAAACCGTAAGAAATATACAAAATCTTATTACACATCTCATTAAAACACACAATTTATGTAAGATAACATTCTTTTAGTGTTAACCGCTTTCGAAATTTTCTGGATTAGTAGTTTCAATTTTAAGTTATTTAAACTCTTCTCGAACGCGAATACATCTTTTTTCTCGTTTCTCGTTTTAGTCCAGGCAAGTAAAGATATTGGAATTTCAATTGTTTCACATAGCGACCGGCTTCTAAGGGTCTACACTATCACTTTAGCCTGTGCATTTTTTTATTTCCCTTCTACTTTCAAGGAAGCTATTCTTTTCCGCTAATGTTTACCTTGATTAACATGGTGTAGATAACAGATTAATGTTTTGAATAAAAGGTTTGTTTACCTAACAGCTAGAGGACATCATGTGAATGGAACACATTAAATGTTTTCCCCTGCTACTTACAAGGAACCAAGTAATAGGATCATTTCTGTCTTTTTTTTTTTTTTTTTGATCAGCATGATGTACACAGAAGGATAAGCTTTTAAACAATAATTTGTTACAGAAATGTAGAGAAATTCATATGAATGGAACACATCAGATTTTTTTTTACTTTCTCTAGCACATTGTACATTGCACATAGTAGATAGAGAAGGTATTTTTATTGTATATTTAACCCTAAAATCGATGCCGAGAGTCCACAGGAATTGCGTGTTTTGAGTTTCGTGAATAAAAGCAAATCATTTTTAGAAAAGGGGTTGGACACCAAACTTGGTATTTAACATTAGTATCCTCCTAGGAGGCTGCAGTGGTAGAATGCGCACCACATTTCAGATGGTGTAATATACAGAGTTACTACAAAAGAAATAGACAACTTCAACTGCCTGTAAAACAAAAACTATTAGAGATAGCAACCTAATTATTTTGGAGGTATGTTGAGAAACTCTCAAAGTTTCGTTTGTTACTATTGGTAACGCTGTAGTGTTTTGTTTGTTGTTGCAGAAGCTGAAATGGCGGAAAATCCTGTGGAAAAGGCATACTGCATATTGGAATTTACTAGAACGCAATCAGCAACTGTTGTCCAACGACATTTTAGAACACGTTACCACAAAACGCCACCGACTAGACAGTCAATCTACGACTGGTATAGAAAATTCGAGACAACGGGATGTTTGTGCAAAGGGAAGAGCTCGGGAAGACCAAGAGTTTCGGAAGAAAACGTTGAACGTGTTCGTTCTGCCTACATAAGAAGCCCACAGAAATCGACATCTAGGGCAAGCATGCAATTACAAATTCCACAGCAAACTGTATGGAAAGTCTTGCGGAAGCGACTGCACATGATGCCTTACAGATTACAGATGTTGCAGTTTCTGAGTGAAGAAGATAAAGTCATACGGCGTGACTTTTACATTGACATGTTGCGACATGATGAAGATGATGCTGGTTTTTGTGAGCGCATCATTTCATTTTTGTGGTAACGTGTTCTAAAATGTCGTTGGAAGTTGCTGATTGCGTTCTAGCAAATTCCAACACGCAATATGCCTTTTCCACAGGATTTTCCGCCATTTCAGCTTCTGCAACAACAAACAAAACACTACAGCGTTACCAATAGTAACAAACAAAACTTTGAGAGTTTTTCAACATACCTCCAAAATAATTAGGTTGCTATCTCTAATAGTTTTTGTTTTACAGGCAGTTGAAGTTGTCTATTTCGTTTGTAGTAACCCTGTATTATTGGCCCCATGCTCATATGTGTGATGACATTGGCGGTGCTTAAAGATTCACTCTACCAGATGAGTAGATCTACTTACCTTATGTTGTGCAGATCTACTACCGTTAAGGTGCCTCAGCTAGACTCAGCCTGCATGCTGGTTTGACTCATTCGGGGTGGAAGCAATGAGGGTAGCTTAGGGAGTGATCTTATGAAATTGCTTAGACACACGTCACTTTCCTTCAATTTATTGTCACTAGAAGACACGAGACAAGCACTTTGCTTTATAACCTGCTAAGTAAATTATTTAGTAGGAGTTTTCTTTATCAACAATTCACACGTATGTTACTTATAAACCTTTTCTCTTTAAGTTAGCTTTATATAATTAAGTCTACATGCGCGTCACTGACTTTATCTATCCACTACTGAGGGCGCCGATAACTAAGTATCTATGAGGGCTGCGTTGTTTAACATGAAAGCCGATGTAACTATGTAACTGCCCTGACGTAACTTTAATGATTCGATGCAAATAACAGCCCCGATGTGCGGCATTCTTCACCTTATATAGCAAAATTGCTATAATGGCAGCTTCTTTCTGATTGGTTAGAAAGGCCGCGAAACTGGAGTCGATATTACCCAAAATACATTATTTTCTTCCCAGTATGTAACATAATACCCACGTGACAAGTGTTATACAATGGAGGAAAACTCTTCTCTAAACTAAAAGGGTCTTTACCATCACACATTGCTCGTACGTGCCCAGACGAAAGAGCATCTGCCTCTCGCTCGACTTTCCAAGTTTGGCGTAAACAACTCTCAACTGCTCTTACTAAAAGCTTATTTTTACACTCTTAATAATGAAATAATCGAGTATTGGCACTCTTTAAATATTAACTGATCAGCAATTAATAAAACGACAATGGTTATTATAGAGAAACCAACTAACGGTCTCAAGGCGATATGATGGTTTTAAGGAAAACCCCCGACCGTAGATTACGCTTTATATGGAAAATATTTTCATTTTCTCAAAAATGGCTCAACAATTTGAATTTAAATGTATAAAATAGAAATATTTACATAAGAAATAAAATGTATATCTTCAATTTTCTGGGAATATCCTCTGAAGATCTCTCTTTCCAACGACAGACAAAAACTTACTATGGGAAAGAAATATATTCCGTTAAAACACAACTTTATGCCTTATAAATCTTAAATTTTTTTGAAATATTCCGAGTTATTGGTAACCACTTGAAGCTACTTATACTTTCCTTGACGGAAGACATCTTTCTTTTCGTCTCTCTTCTGTTTACTCTTAGCAAGCAAAGAGTACCGTATTTCAATTGTTTCACTTAGTGAGAGAATTTTAAAATATTGATTATCGGTTCTGCATAGTATATTTCCTAACTTCCCTTCTACTTACAAAGAATCAAGTAATAAGACCAATTATTCAAATGTTTATCTTGATTAGCATGATAGAGTTAAAAGAATAATCTTTTATAGCAAAAGTTTGTTTGCAGAACGGGTCGAAATAGTCATGTGAATGGAACACGACACAATTTTCAAAATGTTGCAATTTTATTCATATATAATTCTTAAGTTGAAATATGCTGTGTAATATTAGTCCTATTTATTTTATTTTAATGTTTTATAGCTAAATAATTTTAACCCAATTGGTATTATCGGACGTTTAATGAAATTGGTGAAATGATGCTTAAATGATCTCGGGAGCATATAGTTACTCGACATTCGTCTTCTCAGGATAAGGGACACCCGAAAAAAATCTTATCCGGGTAACCACCCTAAGCGAGATTCGAACTTGCGACATGTTGATTGTGAGGCAGATGTGCTACCACCTTGCCCAGGCGGGTCAAGTTTTATTGATATGACATGGATTTAAGTATTGTAATTGTTGAAAGGTTTGGTAAAACTTATGTTTATGTCTTTAAAGCATAATGGAAAGGTTAAAATGAAATGAAATGGCATTTCATTTATGGACGCTCTTTAACTGCTTTGGTTCTCAGCGTCCTATTCTATACTGGGCGTGAAAGACTGCTTAATTTTGCTCAGAGGCCTCTCTGTCAGGCTTGAAGTTCTTTTACGTGCCGTAAATCTACGACACGGGACCCACAGCTTTGCTTCCCTTCCGAAGGAAGCCATGCTGAAGATTTTTACGCCCGAAAAAATCCATCGTTCTCCGCCGGGTTTGAACCTTGAAATGGTTAAAATCTCTTTCTAACTATTCAGAGTGGTAGAGAAGTTATTACATTAATTTAAACTAGTGACAGATCTCGGTATTTGGAACACATTTTGTATCTTACGTTTTTGTTTCTGACCATTTCCTGCGTTAATAATTTGGTTATTTGGGAAACAAGAGACAGACAAACTGGCAACGTTGCAGTTTGTGTAGGTGTCACTTGCACTAGGTCATCACATAAACAAACACACTTCACTGCTGCATTCGTTATCTCCCATAACATTACACCACTCTGTATTGTGTTTGCAAGCGACCCAAATGTTTACATCCAGAAGACGGTTCAGAAATCTGACCAACCTAAACCAACCTTGCCGAAATACTTCATGTCTTAAAAGGCTGCTCAGATCCTTTAATGCTTTAAAGTGATAAATTATTTCGAAGCTCTGGATGACTTCACATAAATATTAATGCCAGAAATACGTCACTCTACGCATCTTACAAATAACAAGCTATTGTCTTCGTACATTCTTATGGAGTTATGCAACCAATTTGGAATAATACAAATATTTATCTTTTCGAAAACGGCTCATAATAGAGCAAAATGCTATTAGACCTTCCTGTTTGAAATGCTTCTATGAAGCACATATTAGAAAGAATATAAAATGTTCCCCTCCAACCCGGTATATTACTTAACTAAAGCCAAAAATCTGATGTGGTCCATTAACATGACTTTCTCTACATCTCTACAACAAATTGTTGTTAAAAAGCCAATGCTCCTATTTACTGCATGCTGATCAAGAAAAAATTAACAGAAACAGTCTTATTACTTGCTTCCCTATAAGTAGAACCAAAATATGGGAGTACCGTAGGTTAAAGTGATAGTCAAAAGATGTTTTCTATGCGACTGAAGTTCCTTTGCTTGTATGGACACGAGTTGACAAATTCCTGTATGAGAGAAGTATAAGTTTTTTAAAGATGAAACCCAAAACAAGGAATATTTAAAAAAACAATTAAGTCCACGTAAAAATATATATAACACAACTCTGTGTTTTAATATGCTCTAGAGTTTTTGTGCAGTAAGTTTTTGTCTACCTCTGACGGTTTAGCAGTTATGCAAAATTCCGTAAAATTCATCCATAATAAAGTAGTCTTCAGAGCTATTCCCAGAAAATTCAAGATATACATGTTATTTGTCAGGTAAATATCTTTAATATTATTTTAATCAAAATTGTTAGAGCCATTTCTGAGAAAGTAAAAATTTTGAAAAAAGTTCCAAGTAAATGTTAGTTGGGGTGGAGGGGTTTTCTTGAAAATCTTCGTGTTGCATCCTTGGAAGATAACAAATTTAAACACGAAGTTTGATATTTAACGTTCTTTTCATTTTTGAGCTATGCTGTCCACAGACACACAGACACACACATACACAAACACACACAGACACACACAGACACAAATAGACACACACACAGACACACATACAGATACACAAACTGACACACACAGACACACACAGACATACACAGACACAGACACACACAGACACAGACACACACAGACACATACACAGACACACATAGACACACACAGATACACACAGACACACACATACACACATAGACACACACAGACATACACAGACGCACACAGACACACTCAGACACACATAGACATACACAGACATACACAGACACACTTAGACACACATAGACACACATAGACACACATAGACACACACAGACATACACAGACATACATAGACCCACATAGACACACATAGACACACATAGACACACACAGACACACATAGACACACATAGACACACATAGACACACACAGACACACATAGACACACATAGACATACATAGACACACACAGACACACATAGACACACATAGACACACACAGACATACATAGACACACATAGACACACATAGACACACATAGACACACACAGACATACATAGACACACATAGACACACATAGACACACACAGACACACATAGACACACATAGACACACATAGACATACATAGACACACACAGACACACATAGACACACACAGACATACACAGACACAGACACACACAGACACACATAGACACACACAGACACACACAGACACACATAGACACACACAGACACACACAGACACACACAGACACACACAGACACACATAGACACACACAGACATACACAGATACACACAGATGCACACAGACATGCACAGACGCACACAGACACACACAGACACACACAGGCACACACAGATACACACACAGACACACACAGACACACACAGACACACAGATACACACACAGACATACACAGATACACACAGATACACACAGACACGCACAGACGCACACAGACGCACACATACACAGACAGATACACACACAGTCACACACAGGCACACACAGATACTCACAGACACACACAGACACACAGATACACACACAGACATACACAGATACACACATATACACACAGTCACGCACAGACGCACACAGACACACACAGACACACACAGGCACACACAGACTCACAGACACTCACACTCACACACAGACACTCACACTCACACACATACGCTCACACTTACACACACAGACACACACGCACCATTTTGTAAAATAGCTTTTTCTGGATTCAGAACATGTATTTCCGGTAAAATCTCGTTATCGAATTTTGGATGGAATGCAATACCTTAGTACGTGTAGAGGAAGTAAATAAAAGATTATTTCACTCGCCTACGATCTCTTCTGGTTGCGCTGACCCTTGCTTATGATATAGTCGCCGTAGAGGCGACGTTTGAACTAGACTCTGTGACGTCATGCCAAATTGATTGCGTCACTGGTGCAAACCGCAACAACGCATCAGTGGACGTTAGGTCAGTGAACCCCCCTAGCAGTGTTCTATGTTTTTGGTTCTACGACTAATAATAGTAGCAGTGTTTGTTAGTTTTACAATAATACAATATTGGCGTCACAGAGTCACATGGGCCGGGTGACCGTACATGCTGTCTAAAAATACTTCAATTTAAAATATTACCTACTTATCTATTGTTCATATTTTCACGACAACAGAACCACATAAAAATAAAGGAAAGAACGCTCTGATATCGCACACACACGCACACGCACACACACATTCACCCATATGGACTACTCAAATACCAAATAAGTCTATAAAATATTTACACAAATATTGTATCTCTTAGTGCGCGTACTTATGTACATTAATTATGTGCCCAGGTTTGGTCAGTTAAGAATGCCGTCCTTTGTCTGTTTGAAGCAAAAGGTACTTCCGGAAATAAGTTTTTCCTAACATTCTCCTTCTGCACGCAAACTGCCAAAATATGCGTCCAGTTTTCCTAATACCCAGATAATGGGCAAATCCTCCTACCAGCTTCATCAATACCTTACGAGCTTGCCACCCTCCCGACCAGAGTTACGCTATTCCCGTCTTTGCTTTCATTCCCAATTCTAAAGTATATGTTTCTTTGCCCCATCCTAATTTTATTTCTACGGCTGAGTAACAAATTAATAATGAATCAAGATAAGTCTTTTATACCACAGAAAATTATAACCACGAAAAACCAATAACTACTTTTGGGACTGAATTTCATAATTTTAGCTTTTCGCGTTACGCAATTTTTGAACGAAAAAAAATAAGATTTGTTAAGCTCACATGACTTTCTCCAGCTGTTCTACAAACAAACTTCTTACAAAAGATTGTTCAATTTATTTAATTCCTTTTAAATAGAAGGGAACTAAAGGAATGCAGCAGGCAAGTGTTTCAAAAGGTGTCGGAATACAACAAAGGTAAACAGACGCTTGCTATCTGAAAAAAATGATTTTAAAATTGAAAACAATAATAAAAAATATATTGGTAACCGTAAACTTTTCAACAAAAATGCAAATGAAGTAAATAGTGTGTTTTCACGAGATCTACATTTTACTGTAGTAAGTTTATGTCTATATTTTACTGTTTACCAGTTCTTCAAAATTTAGAAAAAAAACTTGTCCAGAACGAACAGGTCTTCAGAGGCTATTTCCAGAAAATTCAAGATATACATTGTATTAGTGGTGTGTATGTATAATATGCGGTATTTTGATCAAAAACGTTAGTCATTTTTGAGAGAAATCAAATTTGCAAAAATTTTCCATGTGAACAGTAGTTTAGGGTGGGGGATTTTTATGAAAGTTTTGTTTCAAATCATTTAAAGATAATCGGAAACAGCAAGTTTGGAATTTAATTTAATTATAATCTAAGGATGTTGTACGTCACAAGACGATACAAGGATGGTTCATTTAGCATCCGTATTATAAAAAATCTCATGTGTACCCTTCACATGACTTTCTCTATATCCCTGCAGCAAATTAGTCTTAAAACTCTTATGCTTCTATTTAATTTATGCTAATCAGAAAAAATTAGCAGAAATAGTCTTATTACTTGCGTCCTTGTAAGTAGAAGGGAAATAAGGGACTACCGTAGGTTAAAATGATAGTCAAAAGCTGGTTGCTATGTCAATGAAGTTCCTTTGTTTATATGGATAGGAGTTGACAAGTTCCTGTATGAGAAAAGTATACGTTTTTCACAGCAGAGTAGTTGGGGGTTGGGGATTTTTCTCAAAATCTTCGTGTCGCATCCCTGGAAGATACTAAACTTAAAATACCCCCAACCCCAAACTACTCTTTACATGGAACCTTTTTCGAAAATTTTGATTTTCTTAAAAATGGCTCTAACGATTTTTATTAAAATATCGTATATTAAAGATATTTACCTGACAAATAAAATGTACATCCTGAATTTTCTGGGAATAGCTTCTAAAGACCTGTTTAATCTGGATGAATTTTGCTTAATTTGGCACAACTAATAAACCGTAAGAGATAGACAAAAACTTACTATGCAAAACATGTAGGCCTTGTTAAAATATACAATTTACGTCATATACATTTTTCTCGCGGACCTTACCATTTTCGAGGTATTCATTGTTATTGGTTTCAGTTGTGAAGTACTTAACACTTTTCTCAGATGGGAGTGTCCGTTTTTCTTTTGTTCTACTCCTGGCCAAGAAAAGAAGCGATATGTAATGACAATCGCATAACGACAGCTTTTGAAACATTTGAGTATCGGTTTAGCCTAGTGTATTCCCTTATTTTCTTCCTATTTATACGGAACTAAATAATAAGAACATTGTGCTGAATACCTCGATTAACAAGGTGCAGAGAGAAGAATAATCTTATGTAAGAAGTTTGTAGAACGGCTAGAGAAAGTCATGTGAGAGTAACACATGATTTTTTCCCTTCTACTTAAAAGGAACCAAGTAATAAGGACAATTTCTGCTAATGTTTTTCTCGATTGTCATGAAGTAGATACGAGAATAACCTTTTTAACAATGATTTGTAACAGAGAGATAGACAAATTCATGTGACTGGAACACATCAGATGTTTTATAGTTACGCTCAAAATATAAGTAGTGCCCCTCGTAACATGGCAGCACTGACCAAACATAAGAATGATACTAATAAATGATACATAACAAAAGAATAATCAGACAGTAAGAGGTATATGGTAAATAATACCTCGATGCATGAAATAGTCAGGTTAAAATATTCGCTTATACTGAGGATTATAATTCCAGACTCTTCTGTAAGTGCGCCTTTTTATTCTGAATAAGAAAATGCAGTATCCTATTACTTTCTCTGCATCTTGACAGCTTTAGTATTCCAATCTCAGCACCTTATACGCCATTTTCTTAAGATATGAAAGCTGAACTAAAGGTAATAATATTTTGTTACCGTAACGTGAGGTAATTTACAACCCGGCGATAAAACCGTGAGGGTAATTACCGATGTCTACCGTCCATTGTCTGTACTTAACCATTCCTTAACCAAGCAGCAATTTCCAGCGACTACGCAAGGCATTTCAGAATTAGATTTTCTTTTATCTAGAGCGAGTTAAAAAGATAAATACTGACAATAATAATCTTATTAAGTACATAGTTCTTTATTATAAATAGAAACAAAGTAAGATAATGCACTAGGCCAAAGCTACAGTCAGATCTTTTAAAAGTTGGTTGCTATGTGCCTGAAATTATATTTTCTTTCCTTGATGGAGTAAAACAAAAGCAACAAAAGCTGATATGACTATCTCTATCTGTTCTGCATACAAACTATTCTTACAAAAGGCTATTCTTTACCTATAAAAAGCTAAACAAGATAAACAATAAGAATAATTATCTTATTACTCAGTTTCTTATAAATAAAAAGGAAACACTCTGGGCTAAAGCGATTGTTAAATCTTTTAAAAGCTGATTGTTATGTGATTGAAATTAGATTTGCTTTATTTGGCCAGGAGTAAAAAAAAAACTACTGTACTGTATTTATATGACTTTCTCTGTCTGTTCTATACACAAACTCTTCTTATAAAATGTGTATTCTTTTACCTATGGCATCTAAACAAGATAAAAATTAACAATAATAGTGTTAAATATATGCGTAAGCTTTCACGGCCGATGTCCATAGTTTTAAAATTTAACATTTTCGGGCTGTTTTGTCGTGGTCTGTAGGTTAAAATATGTTTCGTTAAAATATTTCTATCTAACGTTTCGTCCCTGTCTGTGAGGGACATCTTCAGGGGCAATGTGCTCACGTCGCTAACTCGGAAAGAATTACGTAACCTACAGACCACGGTAAAACAGCCCAAAAGTTCTAAATTTTAAAACTAATAATAGTGTTATTGCTTAGCTCCTTATAAATGAAAGGAACTAAGGGATTCACTAGGATAAAGCAATAATCAAATATTTTAGAAGCTGGTTGCTATGTGATTTAATTTAGGTTTTCTTTGCTTGGCCAGGAGTAAAACAAAAGAAACAAAATCTTTCTCTATCTCTTCTGAATACAAACAATTCATACCTTTTTATATAGCATGCTAAACAAGGTACTCATGCCTGCCTGGGTAGAGTGGTGGTAACGTGTCGGCCTCACATTCAAAGAGTTGGAATCTCACTTAGAGTGAGTTACCCGGATAAGGCTTTTTTCGGGGTTTTCCCTTATCCTCAGAAGACGAATGTCTAGTAACTTTAAGCTCCATGGACCTCGGGATTATTTGAGCATCATTCACCAATTTCATTCATCGTCCGATCAGTCAGGTTAAAGGACGTTAAGCCACAAAAAAATAAGATGTGTTCCATTCACATCACTTTCGCTACCTCTCTGCAAAAAAATAATGTTAAAAAGCTTATGCTTCTATTTACTTCATGCTAATCGAGAAAAAAAAAAATAGCACAAATAGTGTTATTACTTGCTTCCTTGTAAGCAGAAGCAAAATAAGGGAGTACCATAGGTTAAAGTGATAATCACAAGCTCATTTCTGTGTGACTAAGTTCCTTTGTTTGTAAGGACAGCAGTTGACAAAGTCTTGTATGAGAAAAGTGTAAGTTTTTCATAGCGGAAACCAAAAACAAGAAACGTCTCAAAAACGATGAACTCCACGAAAAAAAATGTATATAACATAAATTATGTGTTTTAACGTGCTCTACATTTTTTAAGCAGTAAGTTTTTGTCCATCTCTTACTGTTTAGCAGTTATTCAAAATTCCGTAAAATTCATCCAGAATAAACTACTCTTCAGAGACTATTCGTAGAAAATTCAAGATATACATTTTATTTGTCAGGTAAATGTCTTTAATATATATGATATTTTAATCAAAATTGTTAGAGCCATTTTTGAGAAAATCAAAATTTTTGAAAAAAGTTTCAATTAAGGGTAGTTGGGTGTGGGGGGGATTTTTCTCAAAATCTTCGTGTCGCATCCCTGGAAGATACTAAACTTAAATACCAAATTTGGTATGTTACCGACTTTTCGTTTTTGAGTTACCGTGTTCACAGACACACGGACACACGGTCACACACATACACACACACACGGACCTTTTTGTAAAAATGCTTTTTCTGGATTTAGGGGACCCCAAAACATATATTTCCGGTGAAATCTCGGTATCGAATTTTTGGGTGGAGTGCAATGCCTTCTCTATACACCATGTACATAATACGTGTAGAGAAAGTAAAAATATAATCATCACCAATAACGTTCTTATTACTCAGTTCCTTATAAACAGACAAGAAATAAAAAAATGCGATAACCAAATTTTCTAAAACTGACTGCTAAGTGATTGAAATTAAGTTTTCTTTTTTTGGTCAGGAGTATAACAAAAGAAACAAAATCTACTTTGTTCCATTCACATGACTTTCTCTATCTGCTCTATATACAAATTGTTCTTACAAAAATTATGCCTTTTCTACAGCATGATATATAAGATAAACATTACCAATAAGTCGCCCTCCGTGGTGTAATGGTTAGTTGCTAGCATCATATACCCAAGGTCCATAGGACGTTGGATTTTTTCGGGCGAAAAGTCCTTGACATGGTTTTCTTCGAAAGTGAAGTAAAGCCGTTTGTCCCGTGTCGTAGATTTAAGAAACGTAAAAGAACCTCAAGCCTGATAGAGAGGCCTCTGAGCAAAATTAAGCGGTCTTTCGCGCCCAGTATGCAATGGGTCGCTGAGCACCACAGCAGTTAAACAGTGTCCATAAATAAAATGCCATTTCATTTCACTAGCAATAGTAGTCTTAATACTGAGATAAAGAAAGAAAATAAGTAAATGCACTAGGCTAAAGCAATACTCAAATCAATAGGTTGCTATGCGATTGAATTTAGTTTTCTTTGCTTGGCCAGGAGAAAACAAAAGAAACAAAACCTGATGTGTTCCATTCTCATGTCTTTTTCTATCTGTTCTGCATACAAAGTTTTCTTACAAATGAGTATTTTTTTTACTTCCTCTACACGTATTATGTACATAGTGTATAGAGAAGGTATTTCATTCCACCCAAAAATTCGATACCGAGATTTCACCGGAAATACATGTTAAACGTTAAATACCACACTTGGTATTTAAGTTTGGAATCTTCCAAGGATGTGCCACGAACATTTTAAAGAAAATTGACCCACCCCAACTACCCTGTACATGGAATTTTTTTCGAAAATTTTGAGTTTCTCAAAAATGGCTCTAACAATTTTGATGAAAATATGGTATATTAAAAATATTTACCTCACAAAGAAAATGTACATCCTGAATTTTCTAGTAATAGCTTTTTAAGACTAGTTTATTCTGGATGAATGTTATGCATAACTGCTAAACCGTAACAGATGTGCAAATACCACAGTAGAAAACACACATTTATGTTATATGCCTTTTTTCGCGGAGTTAATCGTTTTTGAGATATTCCTTGTTTTTGCTTTCAGCTTTAAAAACCTTATACTTTTCTCATACAGTAATTTGTCAACTCCTGTTCATACAAGCAAAGTAACTTCGGTCACATAGCAACCAGCTTTTGAGCATCACTTTAACCTCTACTTAGAAGGAAGCAGGTAATGAGTCTATTTTCTGCTAATTGTTTCTCGATTAGCATGAAGTAAATAGAAGCATTAGTTTTTACTTTCTCTATAAGCACTATGTACATAGTGTATAGAGAAGGTATTGCGCTCCACCCAAAAATTTGATACCGAGATTTCACCGGAAATATATGTTTTAGGGTCCCCTTTATCTAAAAAAAGCACTTTCGGAAAAAGGTCCGTGTGTGTGTGTGTGTCCGTGTGTTCGTATGTCCGTGTGTCCGTGTGTCTGTGAACACGATAACTCAAAAACTAAAAGTATGTAAAATACCAAACTTGGTATATAGGTTAAGTATCTTCAAGGGATGCAACATGAAGATTTTGAGAAAAATCCCTGCACACCCAACTACCCTTTACATGGAACTTTTTTCGAAAATTTTGATTTTCTAAAAAATGGCTCTAACGATTTTGATTAAAATTTTGTATATTAAAGATATTTACCTGGCAAATAAAATGTGTATCTTGAATTTTCTGGGAATAGCCTCTGAAGTGTAGTTTATCCTGGATAAATTTTACTGAATTTTGAATAAATGCCAAACCGAAAGAGATGGACAAACACTTACTACACAAAAAATTTAGAGCACGTTAAAACACAGAATTTATGTTACATATATTTTTTTCGTGAAGTTCGTCCTTTTTGGGACATTCCTTATTTTTGGATTCTGCTAGGAAAAACTTATACTTTTCTCATACAGGAACTTAGCAACTGCTGTCCATACAAACAAAGGAACATCAGTAACAGAGCAACGAGATTTTGATTATCACTTTAACCTATGATAGTCCCTTATTTTGCTTCTACTTACAAGGAAGCAAGTAATATGGCTATTTCTGGTAATTTTTTACTGATTAGCATGAAGTAAATAGAATCATAAGCTTTTTAAGAACAATTTGTTGTAGATGTGTAGAGAAATTCATGTGAATGGTACACATCAGATTTTTTAATAATAATTTGGTGCAGAGATGCAGAGAAAGTCATGCGAATGCAACACATCAGATTTTTCCTTAAGAATTCTTTTTTAATACTGTAATCTCCTTAAGCTAGTTTTTATTTAATTTTTCTTTGTTTATTTAGTTCTAGATTTAAAGAAATTCATTTTTCAGCGGGAGAACAAGCAACAGGAAATACGTATAAACGTCTCTGATTTAATTAAAACTTCTTCAAGCACTTTTCGTTTGGGGAATTTAAACCCGGCTCTGTTGTTTGCCCAGTTCATGGAAGATGGAAGCAAACAGAATGTTTTTCATTTTGTAGAGCAGGTATTATAATTGCCTCCACAGAACACAGGAAACTAAGCAAACACCGAGAAGTAAATAAACAAACGAAGTTCTGTTACTTTGGATATTCCAAACCAATTACTGGCTTTTTCAATGATCAATTTAATTCACTTTATAAGCTAAGAGAGATTTAATTGCCCTAACTCGATAACGCAATATTTATCTAATTGACGACGAAAAGAAAAAATTTGATGTGTTCCATTCACAGGACCTTCTCTACATCTCTTCAACAAATTGTAGTTAAGATTATTCTTCTATTTACTTCATACTAATTAACAGAAATAGTCTCATTACTTGCTTCCTTGTAAGTAGAAGTGAAATAAAGGAGTACCATAGGTTAAAGTGATAACCAAAAGCTGGTTGCTATGTGACTGAAGTTCCTTTGTTTGTATGGACAGGAGTTAAGAAATTCCTATATGAGAAAGTTTTAAGTTTTTCAAAGCCAAAATGAAAAAACAGGAATATCTTAAAAATGATCAACTCCAGTAAAAAAATATATATGACATAAATTGTGTGTTTCATAGTGAGCTACATTTACTGTGCAGTAAGTTTTCCGCCATCTTTTATGGTTTAGCAGTTATGCACAATTCCGTAAAATTCATCCAGAATAAAGTAGTGCTCAGGGGCTATTCCCAGAAAATTCAAGATATGCATTTTATTTGTAAGGTAAGTATCTTTAATATACGATATTTTAATCAAAATCGTTAGAGCCATTTTCAAGAAAAACAAAATTTTCAAAAATTTTTCCATGTAAAAGGTAGTTTGGGTTGGGGGGATTTTCTTGAAAATCTTCGTGTCGCATCCTTGGAAGATACCAAACTTAAATACCAAGTTTGAGCATTAATGGTTTTTTCGTTTTTGAGCTATACTGCCCACAGACACACACACACATACACATAGACAGAGAGACACACACAAGGACTTTTTTCTAAAAATGCTTTTTTTAAATTCAGGTAGTCTCAAAACATGTATTTCCAGTGAAATCTCGATATCGAATTTTTTCGGTGGAATGCAATGCCTTCTCTATACACTATGTACATATTTCGTGTAGAGAAAGTGATAATCTGATATGTTCCATTCACATGACTTTCTCTAAGTCTCTGTAACAGATTATTGTTAATAAGCTTATTACTTTCTCTACACGTAATATGCAGATAGTATATAGAGAAGGTATCGTAATGCACCCAAAAATTCCATACCAAGATTTCAACGGAAATACATGTTTTGAGACTCCCTGAATCCAAAAAATTTATTTTTAGAAATATGTCCGTGTGTGGCTGTGTGTGTGTGTGTGTATGTGTGTGTGTGTGTGTGTATTTGGGCAGCATAGCTCGAAAATGAAAAGACCTTTGAATACCAAACTTTGTATTTAAGTTTGGTATCCTCCAAGGAGGCGACACGAAGATGTTTAAGAATATCCCCCCACCCCGAACTACCCTTTACATGGAACTTTTTTGGAAAATTTTGATTTTTTTTAAAAATGGCCCTAACGATTTTGATTAAAATATCGTCTATTAAAGATATTTATCTGACAAATAAAATGTATACCTTGAATTTTCTGGGAATAGCCTCTGAAGACTACCTTGCTCTGGATGAATTTTACGAAATTTTGCATAGCTGCTAAACCGTAATTTTAGCTTTGAAAAACATACCTTTCTCATACAGGAATTTGTCAACTCCTGTCCATACAAACAAAGGAACATAAGTCACATAGCAACCAGCTTTTGGATTTCACTTTAACCTATGGTACTCCCTTATTTCGCTTCTACTTACAGGGAAGCAAGTAAAAAGACTATTGCTGCTAATTTTTTCTCACTTAGCATGAAGTAAATAGATTTTAACAAAAATCTGTTGCAGAGATATAGAGAAAGTCATGTGAATGGAACACATCAGATTATCCACTTCATGCTAATCGACATAAACACTAGAAGATGGTAAATAAGGGAAAACAACTGCCAGTGGAATGTTTTAACATATGGTTGCTATGGGACAGAAATCCGTTTTTATATTTTCTCTACACGCACTATGTACATAGTGTATTGAGAAGGTATTGCACTCCACCAAAATTTTTTCCTAAAAACCTTCGTGTTACTTTCTTGGAAGATACTAACCTTATTTTTTTTTTTTGGTAGTGTTTAACGCCCGCTTTAACTACTTATGGCACCGCAGGCGGTGACACTGATGATACATGAATGAAGATAGAGCACCAGTGGAATGCGATGGCGGGGGAAACCGGAGAACCCGGAGAAAACCCGCCCCAGCGCCGCTTTGTCCACCACAAATCTCACATGCGGTCGCTTGGGATCGAACCCGGGCCGAGTGAGAGGCGAGTGGTCTAACCACTCGGCCACGGCGCGGCCATATATACTAACCTTAAATTTAAAGTTTGGTATTTAACTACATTTGCGTTTTTGACTTATGCTACCTCAGACACACACACCTACATTTTTCTAAATGTCATTTATTTTTATTCAGGGGAATCCAAAACATATATTTCCGCTGAAAACTAGGTATCAATTTTTTGGAAGTAATACAATGTCTTTTCTATAGCTATTTACATAGTAATAGTGCCTAAGTTGAAGAAACAGCATCGGTAGAGAAATAAAATCTCGAGCCACAGAGATGTGACAAAAACTTGCATCACGCGGAATAATAACCACTCTCTTGCATTCCAAGTCTGCGATTTGCAAACCCCAGTGGCTGTATGTTTGTAATAATAAAAAGAATAAAAGCGAAAGAGCGGCTTTATATCGGAAACCGATGGAAGGACTATGTAACTGCTTCTCTTGCGCAGAATTTCATAGCTCCTGGCGCCCCCACTCTCAGTTGCGCAATATATCTCTTGGAATGGGGTTATAAGCCATAAACGGATAATCTTCATCACAGCATTGTCATCAGTATTTTCGTCATGAATAATACACAAACACGGTACACTTGCCTGGAAACATACATTACAAACTTGTATGTTACCCTGTTATAAAACAGCCTGGCAAAATCTACTTATATGACTTTCTCTACAAGAAATTATTGTCAAGATGTTTATTCTTCTATCTGCTCCACACTTACAGGCCTATACCAGAATCGGCAGATAAGAACCAGGTCTTTCAATGAAAACAGCATTTAAATTTATTCTTTTTACTTTCTCTAGCCCGTATGTACAATGTATTTATTCTGGATGAATTTTGCTTAATTTGGCATAACTAGTAAACTATAAGAGATAGACAAAAACTTACTGTACAAAACATGTAGGTTTTTTTTAAAATACACTAGTTATGTCATATACATTTTTCTCGTGGAGCTTTCCGTTTTCGAGGTATTCATTGTTATTAGTTTCAGTTGTGATGTACTTATACTTTGTCAGACGGGAGTGTCCGTTTTTCTTTTGTTCTACTCCTGGCCAATTGTAATGACAATCGCATAACGACAGCTTTTAAAACATTTGACTATCGATTTAGCCTAGTGTATTCCCTTATTTTCTTCCTACTTATAAGGAACAAAGTAATAAGAACATTCTGCTAATGAGCATCTCGATTAGCAAGGTGCAGAAAGAAGAATAATCTTATGTAAGAAATTTGTAGAACTGCTAGAGAAAGTCATGTGAGTGTAACACATCAGATTTTTTACTTTTTCTACTATGTACATATTGTATAAAGTATTGCATTCCACCTAAAAATTCGATACCGAGTTTCACCGGAAATACGTATTTTGGGTCCCCCTGAATAAAAAAAAAAGCATTTTCAGAAAAAAGTCCGTGTGTATGTGCGTCTTGGTATTTAAGTTTGGTACTTTCCAGGGCTGCAACACGAAGATTTAAAAGAAATCCCGCCTCCCCAACTACCATTTACATGGAAATTGTTTTGAAAATTTTGATTTTCTTAAAAATTTCTCTAATAATTTTGATTAAAATATCGTATATAAAGGATATTTAACTTAACATAAATAAAATGTATATCCTGAATTTTCTGGGGATAGCCTTTGAAGAGTACTTTAATAACTGCTTTTGCATAACTGTTAAACTGTAAGAGATGAAAAAAACACTTGCCACACATTAAAACAAACAATTTACGTTTTATACATTTTTTCGTGGAGTTGTTCGTTTTTAAGTTATTCCTTGTTTTTGATTTCACCCTTAAAGACATACTTTTCTGATGTAGGAATTTGTCAACTGTTGTCCATACAAACAAAGGAACTTCTGTCACATAGAACCAGCTTTTGACTATCACTTTAACCTATGGTACTGCTTTATTTGGTAACAAGAATATTTCTGCTAATTGTCTATTAATATGAAGTAAATAGAAGCTTTCTAATAATAATTTCATGCAGAGATGTAGAGAAAATGATATGAATGGAACACATCATATTTATTTTCAATATTTCTCAACATAATCTCCAGAAAGTCTAATTCATTCATATTGGTGTTCTAATTTAATTAACCCATCTCTGTAGTACGATTTATCAAAGTACTGAAAATAGTTGTTTACCTCATTAATGACCTCGCTGCTGTGAAGTCTTCGTCCTTCAAGACATTTTTGAGGATTGGAAACAGTTGGTAGTCACTAGGTGCTATATATGGCATATAGGTTGATGTTGAAGCAGTTTCAAATTTAATTCGCACTATTTGTCCATTGCAATGACTGAAAGTTGAGCTGGAGCTTTGTTGTGATGAAAAAAGATTTTTTTTTGCCAAACTAGATATTTTTTATTTCCACCTCATCACTCAAATGTTGTAGTAAGCTTGCTAAGTAGTCACCAGATACACTTTTAACCTTTTTTCCAAGTAATCAATAATAATAGTTCCCTGTGCATCCCAGGAAACACTCGCCATAACCTTGTTAGCTGACAAAATTAATTTTGCCGTTTCTGGAGTTGGTTCACCTGCCACAATCCACTGTTTTGAGTGCGATTTACTTTCCGGAGTGTAATGATGTATTCAAGTTTCATCCATGGTAATAAGGCGTCTCTAAATTCACTGGCACTTTTACGGCAGCGCTCCACATTCTTAATAGACACAGGTTTTCTTTGCAGCTTTTGATCAGGTGTTAACAAACGTTTCAACCATCTTGCATAGACCTGTGAAAGCCCAAAACATTACTTAAAATTTCAACTGCACGTTTTTTTTATATGTTTACAGGCATTGCTATCACAAACATCTTTAATCTGCGGTCTTCCAGCAGTAAACGAAGAGCAAGGCTCATCACTAGCGCTCGTACGTCCCATTTTAAACTCTACAACCCACCTTTTAATCATTGAATATGAAGGGGCAGAGTCTTTCAATGTACTGTCCATTTCCTCCTTGATTTCTTTATACGTTAAGCCCTGCAAATGTAAGTATTTAATCACTACTCGTTTTTCCAAATCCTCGATTTTCGTGAAAACTCTAAAGTTGTCTTGTTTAAAGTGTTGTCATTCGAAAACTAAACAAGATATTGACCTGTAACTATGGATACAAGCTAGACTAAACGATATTACCATCTAACTGGCCTAATGGCGCCATCTCTGTGTGAGGCCTGGGACTTGTTAGAGAAAGCTCCTACGAAGACAATCCAGACTGTCACAGACGATTTGGCATAACTTAACAATAACAGTTATTAACACAAAACTTTTTTTTTCACAGAGTTACAGTACCTTAGTCTATTTCTCAACATAATCTCCATTCTTTACGATATTTATTGTCACGTGGTACCAGTTTTCAATGCCGATGTTATACTTTTCTACCGCCAAAGAACTTATTCGTTTTTTGAATCCACAAAATGTTCTGCCAATCGAATTTTATAGGCAAATAACGCAAGTGTATGATGATAATGCAATAAACGAATCTTCAGCGAGGAAATGGCGCATACTTTACGAGTAATCAAGGAAGAACCAGAGTGTACGATAAAGACCGGAGTGGAAGATCATCAATGAGGTGGAGGAGTGAAAGCAAATATTGATGAAAGAATTAATAAAAACCTGTGTTTAACTTCCCAACCGAAGAAGACCTCAAAGTGGCAATGACATTTTGGCTCTGATATTTTGCGGTGGAGGAGTGTAACATTTGCATTGAAATACCGGTATCACGTGACAATAAATACCTTAATATCAATGACGAATACATTGAAAAATAGAGTAAGGTAATGTTTAGTTATGCTGAATCGTCTATCTCTTCAGATGGCTCTCATGCATTAGCAGAAATGCTCTTATTACTCGTACTTGCTTTCTTGTATGTACAAGAGAAGTAAATAGTACTATAAAGATAATCGAATCTTTTAAAAGCTGCTTGCTATACAGTTGATATCCATTTCTTTGCATAGACAGGAGTTGATAAGCTCTTGCATGAGCAAGATTAAGCATTTTAAAACTGAAACCATTAAAAAAGAATTTCTTAGAAATGGAAAAATCCACCAAACTATACTAAATAAATTGTGTGTTTTAATGAGATGTACATAGTGTATAGAGAAGGTATTGCAATGTACCCAGATTTCACCCTAAATATATGTTTTGAGGCCTCCTGAATGCAAAAAAAAAAAGATTTTTTATAAAAATGCCGCTGTGTGTGCATGTGTGTCTGTGTTTGTCTGTGTGTGTGTGACTATAAGCAGTAAAGCTCAAAAATGAAAAACAGAAAACTTGGTATTTAACTTCAGTATCCTCCAAAGATTCGACAAGAAGATTTTTCAAGAAAATCCCCCACCCCCAACAACCCTTTTCATGGAAAGTAATTTAAAAAATCTGATGTGTACCATTCACATGACTTTCTCTATATCCAATGTATTCTTAAAAACCTTATACTTCTATTTACTTAATGCTAATCAGAAATAATTAGCAGAAATAGTTTTATTACTTGCTTCCTTGTAAGTAGAAGCGAAATAAAGGAGTACCATAGGTTAAAGTGATACTCAAAGGCTGGTTGCTATGAGACTGAAGTTCCTTTGTTTATATGCATAGAAGTTGACAAGTTCCTGTATGAGAAAAGTATACGTTTTTCATAGCAGAAACCAAAAATAAGGAATGTCTCAAAAACGACGAACTCCGCGAAAAAAAAAATATATAACATAATTGTGTTTTAATGAGCTCTACTTTTTTGTGTAGTACATTTTTGTCCATCTCTTACGGTTTAGCAGTTATTCAAAATTTAGTAAAATTCATCCAGAATAAACTACTCTTCAGAGGCTATTTCCAGAAAATTCAAGATATACATTTTATTTGTCAGGTAAATATGTTTAATATACGAGCTTTTAATCAAAATCGTTAGAACCATTTTTGAGAAAATCAAAATTTTCGAAAAAACTTCCAGTTGGGTTTGGAGGTACTTTTCTCAAAATCTTCGTGTCGCATCCAAG